>CM062297.1:311909148-312057794 GCA_031216915.1 Pictodentalium vernedei | reverse complement strand
TGTGTACGGCGACATCAACCCCCTCAACCGAATCAATCCGCATAAAGCCTGATGAGCAAGCTTCTTATTTTTATTTTATCAAACCTTGTTTGATTGCATACCTCAGTTAATTTGTACTATCGGGTTGTCCGTCATTGTCGAAATCCACTCTGACTACCACGAAACAAAGATGTTCCAGTCATATTCAACCTTCAGTGGGTGATAATCTTGTAAAAATAATTGATTGCCGCATAATATATTTGTATGTATTTAATAATATAATCATCTCTGAGAAATGCAAATGGGAGGAAGAACACAAACGACTGGAACAAGTGCGTTCTGACACTATGGGATCACCTACTGACCCGTCCCCATTATGCATTTATTTCCACCACCCTTCACTTATTGAGAAAACTTTAAAAGGAAAGATAAGTTAAAGAATTCTAAAATTGTTTTACTGAATAAATTACATAAAAATAAAATGATACAAACAGTGAGAAACATAAGAGAGGCATCTGCTAAGTACATAAAATAACAATAGTTAAAACATATTACAAAACCCTTCTAAAATCAAAACAACTCTCCTAAACAGTTAGATAGCAGTAGTATGTAATGTGGTTTTGAGGGATAGTTTGGAGGACCTCGGTGGGGGCCCTGGGAAGTGAAGCAGTAGTATGTCGTGTGGTTTTCAGGGACCATTGACAGGACCCCGCAGGGGGACCTCGGAAGGGAAGCAGTAGTATGTCTCGTATGTTTGAGTCCTCATTGGCAGGACCCCCGCAGGGGGACCTCGGAAGGGAAACAGTAGTATGTCATGTGGTTTTCAGAGATCATTGGCAGGACCCGCAGGGGGACCTCAGAAGGGAAGCAGTAGTATGTCATGTGGTTTTCAGGGATCATTGGCAAGACCCCACAGGGGGACCTCGGAAGGGAAGCAGTAGCATGTCTCGTATGTTTGAGTCCTCATTGGCAGGACCCCGCAGGGGGACCTCGGAAGGGAAGCAGTAGTATGTCATGTGGTTTTCAGGGATCATTGGCAAGACCCCACAGGGGGACCTCGGAAGGGAAGCAGTAGCATGTCTCGTATGTTTGAGTAGTAGTCATGTGGTTTTCAGGGATCATTGGCAGGACCCCGCAGGGGGACCTCGGAAGGGAAGCAGTAGTATGTCATGTGGTTTTCAGGGATCATTGGCAAGACCCCACAGGGGGATCTCGGAAGGGAAGCAGTAGTATGTCTCGTATGTTTGAGTCCTCATTGGCAGGACCCCGCAGGGGGACCTCGGAAGGGAAGCAGTAGTATGTCATGTGGTTTTCAGGGATCATTGGCAAGACCCCACAGGGGGACCTCGGAAGGGAAGCAGTAGCATGTCTCGTATGTTTGAGTCCTCATTGGCAGGACACCGCAGGGGGACCTCGGAAGGGAAGCAGTAGTATGTCATGTGGTTTACAGGGATCATTGGCAGGACCCCACAGGGGGACCTCGGAAGGGAAGCAGTAGTTTGTCAGGAGCTTTTCAGGGATCATTGGCAGGACCCCGCAGGGGGACCTCGGAAGGGAAGCAGTGGTATGTCAGGGGCTTTTCAGGGGTTAGTTGGGGGATCTCATCGGGAGACCCCGCAGGGGGCCATTGAAGAGAGAGAGCCAGAGGGGAAGGGAAGTAGGAGGAGATGTGGAGATCTGGTTGTAGAAACCACAGGTTTTTACGACAATTAGCCTCTAGTCCCCACCAGCCCCAAATAGTCCCCACCAGACCCCACTACTTCCCACCAATCCTCAAATCACCAAAAAAAACCCAAAAAACAAACAAACCCGACTATATGTGATATGGATTCTTCAAGAATATTTTGCAGCACGTAGTGCAACAGGACCGTCATACCTTTCACATAGCCTTCATGGCCTCATACGACTAAAAAAGCCCTACTTACGGAATCCCTTTTTAAGAATCCCTTTTTGGAATCCTTTTTTCCTGAAATGAGTCTAAGAGTCGTTCGAGGAGTCACTCGAACGAGCAATTGCTCGTTAGCTCATTTGCTCGATGGGATCCGAGTCGTTCAAGCAATATATGCGAGTCACTCGAGGTAAGACGGAATCCCACTTATGGAATCCCTTTTGGGGAATCCCATTGGTGGAATCCCTTTTTTGAAAACGGCTGTGGCTATGGAATCCCTTTTTTCTGAAATGAGTCTAAGAGTCGTTCGAGGTGTCACTCGAACGAGCAATTGCTCGTTAGCTCATTTGCTCGATGGGATTCGAGTCGTTCGAGCAATATATGCGAGTCACTCGAGGTAAGACGGAATCTCACTTGTGGAATCCCTTTTTCAAAAACGGCTGTGGCTATGGAATCCCTTTTTCCTGAAATGAGTCTAAGAGTCGTTCGAGGAGTCACTCGAATGAGCAATTGCTCGTTGGCTCATTTGCTCGATGGGATTCGAGTCGTTCGAGCAATATATGCAAGTCACTCGAGGTAAGACGGAATCCCACTTATGGAATCCCTTTTGGGGAATCCCATTTGTGGAATCCCTTTTTCGAAAACGGCTGTGTCTATGGAATCCCTTTTTCCTAAAATGAGCCTAAGAGTCGTTCGAGGAGTCACTCGAATGAGCAATTGCTCGTTGGCTCATTTGCTCGATGGGATTCGAGTCGTTCGAGAAATATGCCGAGTCACTCGATCGAGCAATTACTCTAAAGCTCATTTGCCCGATGGGATTCGAGTCATTCGAGCAATGACTCATCAGTAACTGCTCGATAGCTTATTGGCTGTCTTCAACGACTCTGTACCGGGGTCCCCCGATGAGATCCTGCCAATGATTCCTGAAAAGCCCCTGACATACTACTGCTTCCCTTCCGAGGTCCCCTTGCGGGGTTCTGCCAATGATCCCTGAAAACCACACAACATACTACTGCTTCCCTTCCGAGGTCCCCCTGCGGGGTCCTGCCAATGATCCCTGATAACCACATGACACACTACTGCTTCCCTTCCGAGGTCCCCCCTGCGGGGTCCTGCCAATGAGGACTCAAACATACGAGACATACTACTGCTTCCCTCCCGAGGTCCCCCTGCGGGGTCCTGCCAATGATCCCTGAAAACCACATGACACACTACTGCTTCCCTTCCGAGGTCCCCCTGCGGGGTCCTGCCAATGAGGACTCAAACATACGAGACATACTACTGCTTCCCTTCCGAGGTCCCCCTGCGGGGTCCTGCCAATGATCCCTGAAAACCACATGACACACTACTGCTTCCCTTCCGAGGTCCCCCCTGCGGGGTCCAGCCAATGAGTACTCAAACATACGAGACATACTACTGCTTCCTTCCGAGGTCCCCCTGCGGGGTCCTGCCAATGATCCCTGAAAACCACATGACACACTACTGCTTCCCTTCCGAGGTCCCCCTGCGGGGTCCTGCCAATGAGGACTCAAACATACGAGACATACTACTGCTTCCCTTCCGAGGTCCCCCTGGGGGTCCTGCCAATGATCCCTGAAAACCACATGACACACTACTGCTTCCCTTCCGAAGTCCCCCTGCGGGGTCCTGCCAATGATCCCTGAAACCACACGACATACTACTGATAGCTTTTGGTTTTCAAACTAAAAACAGTCCACTATCATAGCTGTTTTAATCTTTTTATTCTTTATTCTATCAGTAACAATATACATGTATTTCAAGCACTATCTTTCTGTTTATTCTTGATACCCCAATGATACCCACCCAAAGCCTTAGGAGCCATTATAACTGGGACCCCATGTGCACACTCCACTAATCCCTGTGTGTGAGCTCTAAGTGGTGGGACGGGAGGGGATCTTCAATTCAAATACAAACTGTCACTTACCCCCAAATACAAACTGTCACTTACTGTTTTTAACATCTATCATTCCCAGGAGGCACCAGAATCGATTTCAGTGCTTCAGAATTTGAAAACAATATACGTAGAGGGGCGTTCAGACCCTCAACCGTGGGGGGGGGGGGGGATACGCCCAATTCCATGGGTCAGTCCTTCGAAATATGTCAGCGTTATATCGAACTTGCCCCCCCCCCCACATCCCCATTTCGAAAATAGAGAAATCGATTATATATAGTTATATACAATATAGCAGTGGCGTAGTCCGGATTTTTATAATTGTCTGTGTGAGTGGGGGTGGGGGGCTAGCCAGTTTGTTTTCGTTCTTAGAGTATGTGTGTGTGTGGGCAACCTTGATATTTGAAAAGACTCGGTGGGATTTCGAAGGTCCCCCTCAATTCTAACTAGGACCTCTGTCATTTCCACTCCTCGTACTTCCCTTCAGGGAAGTAGGGGGTGAGGCAATGGCATGGAGACCAAACAGAACATTTTGCAAAACTCCGTGCTTTAAGATTCAATATGAAGTAATTTTAGTGTGTGTAGCTCCATCATTTGGGACAAGCATGATTTGGGGAGTTTTTGTTATGTGAAACATGGTCATGATCACTTTATCCCCCCCCCCCAACCCCCCCCCCCCCCCCCCCAAGCCAGGCGGTTAGGCGACTGATTTCTGTAGACCACAACGGGAAAAGTACAGGGAAATATTACCGGAAAATAGCATTGTCTTTTTTAAATGCATTGTCGAGTTACACCCTTGTACTAAATAGAGACTGTTGCGTTTGTTTTCCTCAACAAAGACTAAGACTAAGGCAGCATTGAGAGAAATGCCTTGTAGCACTTTTTGGAAGGGGGGGGGGGGGGAAGTGTTATATCGTACACAATTCATTGTTTGTTAATTCCAGTCTCCTGCTAATAAACACATTATTGTGTATCATACACAGTATGTATAGTAGGCGAGGGGAATCAAGAACCAATTACTTCATGCCCAATCTGTGCCAGTATCTGTGAGAGAAAGGTAGTAAGGATTGTGCCAAGACATCAGCTTCAATGGTAATCGTATGTGCTAACTGGGCAAGAAATATAAAGAAGAAAAAATCAGCTTCAATGGTAATCGTATGTGCTAACTGGGCAAGAAATATAAAGAAGAAAATTAGATGTACACGGATTGGACACTAGCCGAAGTGTCCAGAGACAGCGGGGTGGGCACTCTAGGGAGCAAAATTCACTAACCTTATATAAGTGAAAGAAATTACTTCTGGGTGATAAGTGTGTTTCATTTTATATAAACTTTGTGCAGTCTGACATTTCAAATTCTGAAGCTCTGAGATCGATTCTGGCGCCTCCCGAGGAAAGATGGGGTTAAAAACAGTAAGTGGCAGTTTGCACCTGGGTCCATCTGCCCTCTCCCACCTCCATCACTCCATTGCCCACCACTGGAAGCTCATACATAGGGATTGATGAATATATCAGTGTTAGCAATTTGTTGAATGATGTGACGATATTTCGGCATCAAAACTAAAATTATCGCTAATTATAAAATGTGTGAGTGAGTAAAAATAAAACTACTTCATCTTTCAATGACAATTAAAAGTCAATCATTACAAAATACTATTTCGTAACAATCGTCTGGTTACTCAACAAAAATCTTGACTCTATCACTGGGTTTCAGATGCATAATACAATCCGAGATAATAATGAAGGACACGATGAAAAGCAATGTGCATCAAGTGGTCATTTACAGACAAACAACACTTATTGTTTTTCCAACGCTTGACCGATGTGGCCCCTAAAAAGGGGTGGGAGGGTGAACCTTAGGATTTGAATAATCTTAAATTTTAGGGCGCCACCCTATAACTCCGTTTGTTCCGTGAATTACGGCCAACAATTACGATTTTGACCATTGGGTCACATTTAGGGTCCATGGTGGCCCCTAAAAAGGGGTTGGAGGGTGAACCTTAGGATTTGAATGATCTTGTATTTTCGGGGCCACCCTATGACGCCGTTTGTTCCGGGAATTTCCATCAATAATTACGATTTTGACCATTTTGTCACTTTTAGGGTCCAATCTGGCCCCTAAAAAGGAGTGGGAGGGTGAACGTTAGGATTTGAATAATCTTGTATTTTAGGGCGCCACCCTATAAGGCCGTTTGTTCCGCGTATTTCCGTCAATAATTACGATTTTGACCATTTGGTCACTTTTAGGGTCCAATCTGGCCCCTAAAAAGGGGTGGGAGTGTGAACCTTAGGATTTGAATAATCTTGCATTTTAGGGCGCCACCCTGTAACGCCGTGTGTTTGCCGAATTTCGGTCAAAAATTACGATTTTGACCATTTGATCACTTTTAGGGTCCAATCTGGCCCCTAAAAAGGGGGTGGGAGTGTGAACCTTAGGATTTGAATAATCTTGTATTTTAGGGCGCCACCCTATAACGCCGTGGTGTTCGCCGAATTTCAGTCAATAATTACGATATTGACTATTGGTCACTTTTAGGGTCCAATCTGGCCCCTAAAAAGAGGTGGGAGGGCGAACCTTAGGATTTGAATAATCTTGCATTTTAGGGCGCCACCCTATAACGCCATTTGTTCCGCGAATTACGGCCAACAGTTACGAGTTTGACCATTTGGTCACTTTTAGGGTCCAATATGGCCCCTAAAAAGGGGTTGGAGGCTGAACCCTAGGATTTGAATGATCTTGTATTTTTGGGCGCCACCCGATGACGCCGTTTGTTCCGCGATTTCCATCAATAATTACGATTTTGACCATTTGGTCACTTTTAGGGTCCAATCTGGCCCCTAAAAAAGAGTGGGAGGGTGAACGTTAGGATTTGAATAATCTTATATTTTTGGGCGCCACCCTATGACGCCGTTTGTTCCGCGAATTTCCATCAATAATTACGATTTTGACCATTTGGTCACTTTTAGGGTCCAATATGGCCCCTAAAAAGGGGTTGGAGGGTGAACCTTAGGATTTGAATAATCTTGTATTTTAGGGCGCCACCCTATAAGGCCGTTTGTTCCGCGTATTTCCGTCAATAATTACGATTTTGACCATTTGGTCACTTGTAGGGTCCAATCTGGCCCCTAAAAAGGGGTGGGAGTGTGAACCTTAGGATTTGAATGCTCTTGTATTTTAGGGCGCCACCCTATAAGGCCGTTTGTTCCGCGAATTTCCGTCAATAATTACGATTTTGACCATTTGGTCACTTTTAGGGTCCAATCTGGCCCCTAAAAAGGGGTGGGAGTGTAAACCTTAGGATTTGAATAATCTTGTATTTTAGAGCGCCACCCTATAACGCCGTGTGTTCGCCGAATTTTGGTCAAAAATTACGATTTTGACCATTTGGTCACTTTTAGGGTCCAATCTGGCCCCTAAAAAGGGGTGGGAGTGTGAACCTTAGGATTTGAATACTCTTGTATTTTAGGGCGCCACCCTATAAGGCCGTTTGTTCCGCGAATTTCCGTCAATAATTACGATTTTGACCATTTGGTCACTTTTAGGGTCCAATATGGCCCCTAAAAAGGAGTGGGAGGGTGAACGTTAGGATTTGAATAATCTTGTATTTTTGGGCGCCACTCGATGACGCCGTTTGTTCCGCGATTTCCATCAATAATATGATTTTGACCATTTTGTCACTTTTAGGGTCCAATCAGGCCCCTAAAAAGGAGTGGGAGGGTGAACATTAGGATTTGAATAATCTTGTATTTTTGGGCGCCACCCTATCACGCCGTTTGTTCCGCGAATTTCCATCAATAATTACGATTTTGACCATTTGGTCACTTTTAGGGTCCAATATGGCCCCTAAAAAGGGGGTTGGAGGGTGAACCTTAGGATTTGAATAATCTTGTATTTTAGGGCGCCACCCTATAAGGCCGTTTGTTCCGCGTATTTCCATCAATAATTACGATTTTGACCATTTGGTCACTTGTAGGGTCCAATCTGGCCCCTAAAAAAGGGTGGGAGTGTGAACCTTAGGATTTGAATACTCTTGTATTTTAGGGCGCCACCCTATAAGGCCGTTTGTTCCGCGAATTTCCGTCAATAATTACGATTTTGACCATTTGGTCACTTTTAGGGTCCAATCTGGCCCCTAAAAAGGGGTGGGAGTGTAAACTTTAGGATTTGGATAATCTTGAATGTAGGGCGCCACCCTATAACGGCCGTGGGTGTTCGCCGAATTTCGGTCAAAAATTACGATTTTCACCATTTGGTCACTTTTAGGGTCCAATCTGGCCCCCTAAAAAGGGGTGGGAGTGTGAACCTTAGGATTTGAATACTCTTGTATTTTAGGGCGCCACCCTATAAGGCCGTTTGTTCCGCGAATTTTCCGTCAATAATTACGATTTTGACCATTTTGTCACTTTTAGGGTCCAATCGGTCCCCTAAAAAGAGTGGGAGGGTGAATGTTAGGATTTGAATAATCTTGCATTTTTTGGGCGTCACCTATGACGCCGTTTGTTCTGCCAATTTTCAACAATAATTACGATTTTGACCATTTGGTCACTTTTAGGGTCCAATATGGCCCGTAAAAAGGGGTTGGAGGGTGAACCTTAGGATTTGAATAATCTTGTATTTTAGGGGCGCCACCCTATAAGGCCATTTGTTCGCGTATTTCCGTCAATAATTACGATTTTGACCATTTGGTCACTTGTAGGGTCCAATCTGGCCCCTAAAAAGGGGGGGAGTGTGAACCTTAGGATTTGAATACTCTTGTATTTTAGGGCGCAACCCTATAAGGCCGTTTGTTCCGCGAATTTCCGTCAATAATTACGACTTTGACCATTTGGTCACTTTTAGGGTCCAATCTGGCCCTAAAAAGGGGTGGGAGTGTGAACCTTAGGATTTGAATAATCTTGTATTTTAGGGCGCCACCCTATAACGCCGTGTGTTCGCCGAATGTCGGTCAAAAATTACGATTTTGACCATTTGAGTCACTTTTAGGATCCAATCTGGCCCCTAAAAAGGGGTGGGAGTGTGAACCTTAGGATTTGAATACTCTTGTATTTTAGGGTGCCACTCTATAAGGCCGTTTGTTCCGCGAATTTCCGTCAATAATTACAATTTTTAACCATTTGGTCACTTTTAGGGTCCAATATGCCCCTAAAAAGGGGTTGGAGGGTGAACCTTAGGATTTGAATAATCTTGCATTTTAGGGCGCCACCCTATAAGGCAGTTTGTTCTGCGAATTACGGCCAACAGTTACGAGTTTGACCATTTGGTCACTTTTAGGGTCCAATATGGCCCCTAAAAAGGGGTTGGAGGGTGAACCTTAGGATTTGAATGATCTTGTATTTTCGGGCGCCACCCTATGACGCCATTTGTTCCGCGAATTTCCGTCAATAATTACGAATTTGACCATTTGGTCACTTTTAGGGTCCAATCTGGCCCCTAAAAAGGGGTGAGAGGGCGAACCTTAGGATTTGAATAATCTTGCATTTTAGGGCGCCACCCTATAAGGCAGTTTGTTCGCGAATTACGGCCAACAGTTACGAGTTTGAACATTTGGTCACTTTTAGGGTCCAATATGGCCCCTAAAAAGGGGTTGGAGGGTGAACCTTAGGATTTGAATGATCTTGTATTTTCGGGGCGCCATCCTATGACGCCGTTTGTTCCACGAATTTCCGTCAATAATTACGATTTTGACCATTTTGTCACTTTTAGGGTCCAATCTGGCCCTAAAAAGGGGTGGGAGGGTGAACCTTAGGATTTGAATGATCTTGTATTTTCGGGGCGCCACCCTATGACGCCGTTTGTTCCGCGAATATCCATCAATAATTACGATTTTGACCATTTGGTCACTTTTAGGGTCCAATGTGGCCCCCTAAAAATGGGGTGGGAGGGTGAACCTTAGGATTTGAATAATCTTGTATTTTAGGGCGCCACCCTATAAGGCCGTGTGTTCCGCGAATTTCCGTCAATAATTACGATTTTGACCATTTGGTCACTTTTAGGGTCCAATTTGGCCCCTAAAAAGGGGTGGGAGTGTGAACCTAAGGATTTCAATAATCTTGCATTTTAGGGCGCCACCCTATAACGCCATGTGTTCGCCGAATTTCGGTCAATAATTACGATTTTGACCATTTGGTCACTTTTAGGGTCCAATCTGGCCCCTAAAAAGGGGGTGTGAGGGCGAACCTTAGGATTTGAATAATCTTGCATTTTAGAGCGCCACCCTATAACGCCGTTTGTTCCGCGAATTACGGCCAACAGTTACCAGTTTTGACCATTTGGTCACTTTTAGGGTCCAATATGGCCCCTAAAAAGGGGTTGGAGGGTGAACCTTACGATTTGAATGATCTTGTATTTTTGGTCGCCACCCTATGACGTCGTTTGTTCCGCGAATTTCCATCAATAATTACGATTTTGACCATTTGGTCACTTTTAGGGTCCAATGAGGCCCCTACAATGGGGTGGGAAGGTGAGCCTTAGGATTTGAATAATCTTGTATTTTAGGGCGCCACCCTATAATGCCGTGTGTTCGCCGAATTTCGGTCAATAATTACGATTTTGAGCGTTGGTCACTTTTAGGGTCCAATCTGGCCCCTAAAAAGGGGTGAGAGGGTGAACCTTAGGATTTGAATAATCTTGCATTTTAGGGCGCCACCCTATAAGGCAGTTTGTTCCGCGAAATACGGCCAACAGTTACGAGTTTGAACATTTGGTCACTTTTAGGGTCCAATATGGCCCCTAAAAAGGGGTTGGAGGGTGAACCTTAGATTTGAATGATCTTGCATTTTCGGGTGCCACCCTATGACGCCGTTTGTTCCGCGAATTTACGTCAATAATTACGATTTTGACCATTTGGTCACATTTAGGGTCCAATCTGGCCCCTAAAAAGGGGTTGGAGGGTGAACCTTAGGATTGAATGATCTAGTATTTTCGGGCGCCACCCTATGACGCCGTTTGTTCCTCGAATTTCCAACAATAATTACGATTTTGACCATTTGGTCACTTTTAGGGTCCAATGTGGCCCTAAAAAGGGGTGGGAGGGTGAAGCTTAGGATTTGAATGATGTTGTATTTTCGGGCGCCACCCTATGACGCCGTTTGTTCCGCAAATTTCCATCAATAATTACGATTTTTACCATTTGGTCACTTTTAGGGTCCAATGTGGCCCCTAAAAAGGAGTGGGAGGGTGAACATTAGGATTTTGAATAATCTTGTATTTTTGGGCGCCACCCTATGACGCCGTTTGTTCCGCGAATTTCCATCAATAATTACGATTTTGACCATTTGGTCACTTTTAGGGTCCAATATGGCCCCTAAAAAGGGGTTGGAGGGTGAACCTTAGGATTTGAATAATCTTGTATTTTAGGGCGCCACCCTATAAAGGCCGTTTGTTCCGCGTATTTCCATCAATAATTACGATTTTGACCATTTGGTCACTTGTAGGGTCCAATCTGGCCCCTAAAAAAGGGTGGGAGTGTGAACCTTAGGATTTGAATACTCTTGTATTTTAGGCGCCACCCTATAAGGCCGTTTGTTCCGCGAATTTCCGTCAATAATTACGATTTGACCATTTGGTCACTTTTAGGGTCCAATCTGGCCCCTAAAAAGGGGTGGGAGTGTAAACCTTAGGATTTGGATAATCTTGTATTGTAGGGCGCCACCCTATAACGCCGTGTGTTCGCCGAATTTCGGTCAAAATTACGATTTTGACCATTTGGTCACTTTTAGGGTCAATCTGGCCCCTAAAAAGGGGTGGGAGTGTGAACCTTAGGATTTGAATACGTCTTGTATTTTAGGGCGCCACCCTATAAGGCCGTTTGTTCCGCGAATTTCCGTCAATAATGTACGATTTTGACCATTTTGTCACTTTTAGGGTCCAATCGGTCCCCTAAAAAGGAGTGGGAGGGTGAATGTTAGGATTTGAATAATCTTGCATTTTTGGGCGCCACCCTATGACGCCGTTTGTTCCGCCAATTTTCAACAATAATTACGATTTTGACCATTTGGTCACTTTTAGGGTCCAATATGGCCCGTAAAAAGGGGTTGGAGGGTGAACCTTAGGATTTGAATAATCTTGTATTTTAGGGCGCCACCCTATAAGGCCATTTGTTCCGCGTATTTCCGTCAATAATTACGATTTTGACCATTTGGTCACTTGTAGGGTCCAATCTGGCCCCTAAAAAGGGGGGGAGTGTGAACCTTAGGATTTGAATACTCTTGTATTTTAGGGGCGCCACCCTATAAGGCCGTTTGTTCCGCGAATTTCCGTCAATAATTACGACTTTGACCATTTGGTCACTTTTAGGGTCCAATCTGGCCCCTAAAAGGGGGTGGGAGTGTGAACCTTAGGATTGAATAATCTTGTATTTTAGGGCGCCACCCTATAACGCCGTGTGTTCACCGAATGTCGGTCAAAATTACGATTTTGACCATTTGGTCACTTTTAGGATCCAATCTGGCCCCTAAAAAGGGGTGGGAGTGTGAACCTTAGGATTTGAATACTCTTGTATTTTAGGGTGCCACTCTATAAGGCCGTTTGTTCCGCGAATTTCCGTCAATAATTACAATTTTGACCATTTGGTCACTTTTAGGGTCCAATATGGCCCCTAAAAAGGGGTTGGAGGGTGAACCTTAGGATTTGAATAATCTTGCATTTTAGGGCGCCACCCTATAAGGCAGTTTGTTCTGCGAATTACGGCCAACAGTTACGAGTTTGACCATTTGGTCACTTTTAGGGTCCAATATGGCCCCTAAAAAAGGGGTTGGAGGGTGAACCTTAGGATTTGAATAATCTTGTATTTTCGGGCGCCATCCTATGACGCCGTTTGTTCCACGAATTTCCGTCAATAATTACGATTTTGACCATTTGGTCACTTTTAGGGTCCAATCTGGCCCCTAAAAAGGGGTGGGAGGTGTGAACCTTAGGATTTGAATGATCTTGTATTTTCGGGCGCCACCCTATGACGCCGTTTGTTCCGCGAATATCCATCAATAATTACGATTTTGACCATTTGGTCACTTTTAGGGTCCAATGTGGCCCCTAAAAATGGGTGGGAGGGTGAACCTTAGGATTTGAATAATCTTGTATTTTAGGGCGCCACCCTATAAGGCCGTGTGTTCCGCGAATTTCCGTCAATAATTACGATTTTGACCATTTGGTCACTTTTAGGGTCCAATTTGGCCCCTAAAAAGGGGTGGGAGTGTGAACCTAAGGATTTCAATAATCTTGCATTTTAGGGCGCCACCCTATAACGCCATGTGTTCGCCGAATTTCGGTCAATAATTACGATTTTGACCATTTGGTCACTTTTAGGGTCCAATCTGGCCCCTAAAAAGGGGTGTGAGGGCGAACCTTAGGATTTGAATAATCTTGCATTTTAGAGCGCCACCCTATAACGCCGTTTGTTCCGCGAATTACGGCCAACAGTTACCAGTTTGACCATTTGGTCACTTTTAGGGTCCAATATGGCCCCTAAAAAGGTGTTGGAGGGTGAACCTTACGATTTGAATGATCTTGTATTTTTGGTCGCCACCCTATGACGTCGTTTGTTCCGCGAATTTCCATCAATAATTACGATTTTGACCATTTGGTCACTTTTAGGGTCCAATGAGGCCCCTACAATGGGGTGGGAAGGTGAGCCTTAGGATTTGAATAATCTTGTATTTTAGGGCGCCACCCTATAATGCCGTGTGTTCGCCGAATTTCGGTCAATAATTACGATTTTGACCGTTTGGTCACTTTTAGGGTCCAATCTGGCCCCTAAAAAGGGGTGAGAGGGTGAACCTTAGGATTTGAATAATCTTGCATTTTAGGGCGCCACCCTATAAGGCAGTTTGTTCCGCGAAATACGGCCACAGTTACGAGTTTGAACATTTGGTCACTTTTAGGGTCCAATATGGCCCCCTAAAAAGGGGTTGGAGGGTGAACCTCAGGATTTGAATGATCTTGCATTTTCGGGTGCCACCCTATGACGCCGTTTGTTCCGCGAATTTACGTCAATAATTACGATTTTGACCATTTGGTCACATTTAGGGTCCAATCTGGCCCCTAAAAAGGGGTTGGAGGGTGAACCTTAGGATTTGAATGATCTAGTATTTTCGGGCGCCACCCTATGACGCCGTTTGTTCCTCGAATTTCCAACAATAATTACGATTTTGACCATTTGGTCACTTTTAGGGTCCAATGTGGCCCCTAAAAAGGGGTGGGAGGGTGAAGCTTAGGATTTGAATGATGTTGTATTTTCGGGCGCCACCCTATGATGCCGTTTGTTCCGCAAATTTCCATCAATAATTACGATTTTTACCATTTGGTCACTTTTAGGGTCCAATGTGGCCCCTAAAAAGGGGTGGGAGGGTGAACCTTAGGATTTGAATAATCTTGTATTTTAGGGCGCCACCCTATAAGGCTGTTTGTTCCGCGAATTTCTGTCAATAATTACGATTTTGACCATTTGGTCACTTTTAGGGTCCAATCTGGCCCCTAAAAAGAGGTGGGAGTGTGAACCTTAGGATTTCAATAATCTTGCATTTTAGGGCGCCACCCTATAACGCCATGTGTTCGCCGAAATTTCGGTCAATAATTACGATTTTGACCATTTGGTCACTTTTAGGGTCCAATCTGGCCCCTAAAAAGGGGTGAGAGGGCGAACCTTAGGATTTGAATAATCTTGCATTTTAGGGCGCCACCCTATAAGGCAGTTTGTTCCGCGAATTACGGCCAACAGTTACGAGTTTGAACATTTGGTCACTTTTAGGGTCCAATATGGCCCCTAAAAAGGGGTTGGAGGGTGAACCTTAGGATTTGAATGATCTTGCATTTCGGTTGCCACCCTATGACGCCGTTTGTTCCGCGAATTTCCGTCAATAATTACGATTTTGACCATTTGGTCACATTTAGGGTCCAATTCTGGCCCCTAAAAAGGGGTTGGAGGGTGAACCTTAGGATTTGAATGATCTAGTATTTTCGGGCGCCACCCTATGACGCCGTTTGTTCCTCGAATTCCAACAATAATTACGATTTTGACCATTTGGTCACTTTTAGGGTCCAATGTGGCCCCTAAAAAGGGGTGGGAGGGTGAACCTTAGGATTTGAATGATGTTGTATTTTCGGGCGCCACCCTATGACGCTATTTGTTCCGCAAATTTCCATCAATAATTACGATTTTTACCATTTGGTCACTTTTAGGGTCCAATGTGGCCCCTAAAAAGGGGTGGGAGGGTGAACCTTAGGATTTGAATAATCTTGTATTTTAGGGCGCCACCCTATAAGGCCGTTTGTTCCGCGAATTTCCGTCATTAATTACGATTTTGACCATTTGGTCACTTTTACGGTCCAATCTGGCCCCTAAAAAGAGGTGGGAGTGTGAACCCTAGTGATTTCAATAATCTTGCATTTTAGGGCGCCACCCTATAACGCCATGTGTTCGCCGAATTTCGGTCAATAATTACGATTTTGACCATTTGGTCACTTTTAGGGTCCAATCTGGCCCCTGAAAAGGGGTGAGAGGGCGAACCTTAGGATTTGAATAATCTTGCATTTTAGGGCACCACCCTATAACGCCGTTTGTTCCGCGAATTACGGCCAACAGTTACGAGTTTGACCATTTGGTCACTTTTAGGGTCCAATATGGCCCCTAAAAAGGGGTTGGAGGGTGAACCTTAGGATTTGAATGATCTTTTATTTCGGGCGCCAGCCTATGACGCCGTTTGTTCCGCGAATTTCCGTCAATAATTACGATTTTGACCATTTGGTCACATTTAGGGTCCAATCTGGCCCCTAAAAAGGGGTTGGAGGGTGAACCTTAGGATTTGAATGATCTAGTATTTTCGGGCGCCACCCTATGACGCCGTTTGTTCCTCGAATTTCCAACAATAATTACGATTTTGACCATTTGGTCACTTTTAGGGTCCAATGTGGCCCCTAAAAAGGGGTGGGAGGGTGAACCTTAGGATTTGAATGATGTTGTATTTTCGGGCGCCACCCTATGACGCCGTTTGTTCCGCAAATTTCCATCAATAATTACGATTTTTACCATTTGGTCACTTTTAGGGTCCAATGTGGCCCCTAAAAAGGGGTGGGAGGGTGAACCTTAGGATTTGAATAATCTTGTATTTTAGGGCGCGAGCCTATGACGCCGTTTGTTCCGCGAATTTCCGTCAATAATTACGATTTTGACCATTTGGTCACTTGTAGGGTCCAATCTGGCCCCTAAAAAGGGGTGGGAGTGTGAACCTTAGGATTTGAATACTCTTGTATTTAGGGCGCCACTCTATAAAGCCCTTTGTTCCACGATTTTCCGTCAATAATTACGATTTTGA
Source organism: Pictodentalium vernedei (assembly GCA_031216915.1). Classification (NCBI taxonomy): domain Eukaryota; kingdom Metazoa; phylum Mollusca; class Scaphopoda; order Dentaliida; family Dentaliidae; genus Pictodentalium; species Pictodentalium vernedei. The sequence goes on along the minus strand of CM062297.1, from coordinate 312,041,709 downwards.
CCATTTGGTCACTTTAGGGTCCAATATGGCCCCTAAAAAGGAGTGGGAGGGTGAATGTTAGGATTTGAATAATCTTGTATTTATGGGCGCCACTCGATGACGCCGTTTGCTCCGCGATTTCCATCAATAATTACGATTTTGACCATTTTGTCACTTTTAGGGTCCAATCAGGCCCCTAAAAGGAGTGGGAGGGTGAACGTTAGGATTTGAATAATCTTGTATTTTTGGGCGCCACCCTATGACGCCGTTTGTTCCGCGAATTTCCATCAATAATTACGATTTTTGACCATTTGGTCACTTTTAGGGTCCAATATGGCCCCTAAAAAGGGGTTGAAGGGTGAACCTTAGGATTTGAATAATCTTGTATTTTAGGGCGCCACCCTATAAGGCCGTTTGTTCCGCGTATTTCCGTCAATAATTACGATTTTGACCATTTGGTCACTTGTAGGGTCCAATCTGGCCCCTAAAAAGGGGGTGGCAGTGTAAACCTTAGGATTTGAATACTCTTGTATTTTAGGGCGCCACCCTATAAGGTCGTTTGTTCCGCGAATTTCCGTCAATAATTACGATTTTTGACCATTTGGTCACTTTTAGGGTCCAATCTGGCCCCTAGAAGGGGTGGGAGTGTGAACCTTAGGATTTGAATAATCTTGTATTTTAGGGCGCCACCCTATAACGCCGTGTGTTCGCCGAATTTCGGTAAAAAATTACGATTTTGACCATTTGGTCACTTTTAGGGTCCAATCTGGCCCCTAAAAAGGGGGTGGGAGTGTGAACCTCAGGATTTGAATTCTCTTGTATTTTAGGGCGCCACCCTATAAGGCCGTTTGTTCTGCGAATTTCCGTCAATAATTACGATTTTGACCATTTGGTCACTTTTAGGTTCCAATATGGCCCCTAAAAAGGGGTTGGAGGGTGAACCTTAGGATTAGAATAATCTTGCATTTTAGGGCGCCACCCTATTAGGCAGTTTGTTCCGCGAATTCCGGCCAACAGTTACGAGTTTGACCATTTGGTCACTTTTAGGGTCCATATGGCCCCTAAAAGGAGTGGGAGGGTGAACGTTAGGATTTGAATAATCTTGTATTTTTAGGCGCCACCCGATGACGCCGTTTGTTCCGCGATTTCCATCAATAATTACGATTTTGACCATTTTGTCACTTTTAGGGTCCAATATGGCCCCTAAAAAGGGGTTGGAGGGTGAACCTTAGGATTTTAATAATCTTGCATTTTATGGCGCCAACCTATAACGCAGTTTGTTCCGCAAATTCCAGCCAACAGTTACGAGTTTGACCATTTGGTCACTTTTAGGGTCCAATATGGCCCCTAAAAAGGAGTGGGAGGGTGAACGTTAGGATTTGAATAATCTTGTATTTTTAGGCGCCACCCGATGACGCCGTTTGTTCCGCGATTTCCATCAATAATTACGATTTTCACCATTTTGTCACTTTTAGGGTCAATCGGGCCCCTAAAAAGGAGTGGGAGGGTGAACACTAGGATTTGAATAATCTTGTATTTTTGGGCGCCACCCTATGACGCCGTTTGTTCCGCGAATTTCCATCAATAATTACGATTTTGACCGTTTGGTCACTTTTAGGGTCCAATATGGCCCTAAAAAGGGGTTGGAGGGTGAACCTTAGGATTTGAATAATCTTGTATTTTAGGGCGCCACCCTATAAGGCCGTTTGTTCCGCGTATTTCCGTCAATAATTACGATTTTGACCATTTGGTCACATGTAGGGTCCAATCTGGCCCCTAAAAAGGGGTGGGAGTGTGAACCTTAGGATTTGAATAATCTTGCATTTTAGGGCACCACCCTATAAGGCAGTTTGTTCTGCGAATTACGGCCAACAGTTACGATTTTTACCATTTGGTTACTTTTAGGGTCCAATGTGGCCCCTAAAAGGGGTGGGAGGGTGAACCTTAGGATTTGAATAATCTTGTATTTTAGGGCGCCCACCCTATAAGGCCGTTTGTTCCGCGAATTTCCGTCAATAATTACGATTTTGACCATTTGGTCACTTTTAGGGTCCAATCTGGCCCCTCAAAAGGGGTGGGAGTGTGAACCTTAGGATTTCAATAATCTTGCATTTTAGGGCGCCACCCTATAACGCCGTTTGTTCTGCGAATTACGGCCAACAGTTACGAGTTTGACCATTTGGTCACTTTTAGGGTCCAATATGGCCCCTAAAAAGGGGTTGGAGGGTGAACCTTAGGATTTGAATGATCTTTATTTTGGGGCGCCAGCCTATGATGCCGTTTGTTCCGCGAATTTCCGTCAATAATACGATTTTGACCATTTGGTCACTTTTAGGGTCCAATCTGGCCCCCTAAAAAGGGGTTGGAGGGTGAACCTTAGGATTTGAATGATCTTGTATTTTCGGGCGCCACCCTATGACGCCGTTTGTTCCGCGAATTTCCGTCAATAATTACGATTTTGACCATTTGGTCACTTTTAGGATCCAATGTGGCCCCTAAAAAGGGGGTGGAGGGTGAACCTTAGGATTTGAATAATCTTGCGTTTTAGGGCTCCACCCTATAAGGCCGTTTGTTCCGCGAATTTCCGTCAATAATTACGATTTTGACCATTTGGTCACTTTTAGGGTCCAATCTGGCCCCAAAAAAGGGGGGTGGGAGTGTGAACCTTAGGATTTCAATAATCTTGCATTTTAGGGCGCCACCCTATAACGCCATGTGTTCGCCGAATATCGGTCAATAATTACGACTTTGACCATTTGGTCACTTTTAGGGTCCAACCTGGCCCCTAAAAAGGGGTGTGAGGGCGAACCTTAGGATTTGAATAATCTTGCATTTAGAGCGCCACCCTATAAACGCCGTTTGTTCCGCGAATTACGGCCAACAGTCACCAGTTTGACCAATTTGGTCACTTTTAGGGTCCAATATGGCCCCTAAAAGGGGTTGGAGGGTGAACCTTAGGATTTGAATGATCTTGTATTTTCGGGCGCCACCCTATGACGTCGTTTGTTCTGCAAATTTCCATCAATAATTACGATTTTGACCATTTGGTCACTTTAGGGTCCAATGTGGCCCCTAAAATGGGGTGGGAGGGTGAACCTTAGGATTTGAATAATCTTGTATTTTAGGGCGGCACCCTATAATGCCATGTGTTCGCCGAATTTCGGTCAATAATTATGATTTTGACCGTTTGGTCAATTTTAGGGTCCAATCTGGCCCCTAAAAAGGGTGGTGAGAGGGCGAACCTTAGGATTTGAATAATCTTGCATTTTAGGGCGCCACCCTATAAGGCAGTTTGTTCCGCGAATTACGGCCAACAGTTACGAGTTTGAACATTTGGTCACTTTTAGGGTCCAATATGGCCCCTAAAAAGGGGTTGGAGGGTGAACATTAGGATTTGAATGATCTTGTATTTTCGGGCGCCACCCTATGACGCCGTTTGTTCCGCGAATTTCCGTCAATAATTACGATTTTGACCATTTGGTCACTTTTAGGGTCCAATCTGGCCCCTAAAAAGGGGTTGGAGGGTGAACCTTAGGATTTAAATGATCTTGTATTTTCGGCCGCCACCCTATGACGCCGTTTGTTCCTCGAATTTCCAACAATAATTACGATTTTGACCATTTGGTCACTTTTAGGGTTCAATGTGGCCCCTAAAAAAGGGTGGGAGGGTGAACCTTAGGATTTGAATGATGTTGTATTTTCGGGCGCCACCCTATGATGCCGTTTGTTCCGCAAATTTCCATCAATAATTACGATTTTGACAATTTGGTCACTTGTAGGATCCAATCTGGCCCCTAAAAAGGGGGGGGGGGGAGTGTGAACCTTAGGATTTGAATACTCTTGTATTTTAGGGCGCCACCCTATAAGGCCGTTTGTTCCGCGAATTTCTGTCAATAATTACGATTTTGACCATTTGGTCACTTTTAGGGTCCAATCTGGCCCCTAAAAAGGGGTGGGAGGGTGAACCTTAGGATTTGAATAATCTTGTATTTTAGGGCGCCACCCTATAACGCCGTGTGTTCGCAGAATTTCGGTCAAAAATTACGATTTTGACCATTTGGTCACTTTTAGGATCCAATCTGGCCCCTAAAAAGGGGTGGGAGTGAGAAGCTTAGGATTTGAATACTCTTGTATTTTAGGGCGCCACCCTATAAGGCTGTTTGTTCCGCGAATTTCCGTCAATAATTACGATTTTGACCATTTGGTCACTTTTAGGGTCCAATATGGCCCCTTAAAAAGGGGTTGGAGGGTGAACCTTAGGATTTGAATAATCTTGCATTTTAGGGCGCCACCCTATAAGGCAGTTTGTTCTGCGAATTACGGCCAACAGTTACGAGTTTGACCATTTGGTCACTTTTAGGGTCCAATATGGCCCCTAAAAAGGGGTTGGAGGGTGAACCTTAGGATTTGAATGATCTTGTATTTTCGGGCGCCACCCTATGACGCCGTTTGTTCCACGAATTTCCGTCAATAATTACAATTTTGACCATTTGGTCACTTTTAGGGTCCAATCTGACCCCTAAAAAAGGGTGTGAGAGGGCGAACCTTAGGATTTCAATAATCTTGCATTTTAGGGCACCACCCTATAAGGCAATTTGTTCCACGAATTACGGCCAACAGTTACGAGTTTGAACATTTGGTCACTTTTAGGGTCCAATATGGCCCCTAAAAAGGGGTTGGAGGGTGAACCTTAGGATTTGAATGATCTTGTATTTCGGGCGCCACCCTATGACGCCGTTTGTTCCGCGAATTTACGTCAATAATTACGATTTTGACCATTTGGTCACTTTTAGGGTTCAATCTAGCCCCTAAAAAGGGTGGGTGGGAGGGTAAACCTTAGGATTTGAATGATCTTGTATTTTCGGGCGCCACCCTATGACGCCGTTTGTTCCGCGAATTTCCATCAATAATTACGATTTTGACCATTTGGTCACTTTTACGGTCCAATGGGGCCCCTAAAAAGGGGTGGGAGGGTGAACCTTAGGATTTGAATAATCTTGTATTTAGGGCGCCACCCTATAAGGCCGTTTGTTCCGCGATTTTCCGTCAATAATTACGATTTTTGACCATTTGGTCACTTTTAGGGTCCAATCTGGCCCCTAAAAAGGGGTGGGAGTGTGAACCTTAGGATTTCAATAATCTTGCATTTTAGGGCGCCACCCTATAACGCCATGTGTTCGCCGAATTTCGGTCAATAATTACGATTTTGACCATTTGGTCACTTTTAGGGTCCAATCTGGCCCCTAAAAAGGGGGTGAGAGGGCGAACCTTCGGATTTGAATAATCTTGCATTTTAGGGCGCCACCCTATAACGCCATTTGTTCCGCGAATTACGGCCAACAGTTACGAGTTTGAACATTTGGTCACTTTTAGGGTCCAATATGGCCCCTAAAAAGGGGTTGGAGGGTGAACTTTAGGATTTGAATGATCTTTTATTTTCGGGCGCCAGCCTATGACGCCGTTTGTTCCGCGAATTTCCGTCAATAATTACGATTTTGACCATTTGGTCACTTGTAGGGTCCAATCTGGCCCCTAAAAAGGGGGTGTGAGTGTGAACCTTAGGATTTGAATACTCTTGTATTTTAGGGCGCCACCCTATTAGGCCGTTTCTTCCGCGAATTTCCGTTCAATAATTACGATTTTGACCATTTGGTCACTTTTAGGGTCCAATCTGGCCCCTAAGAAGGGGGTGGGAGTGTGAACCTTAGGATTTGAATAATCTTGTATTTTAGGGCGCCACCCTATAACGCCGTTTGTTCCGCGAATTTCCGTCAATAATTACGATTTTGACCATTTGGTCACTTTTAGGGTCCAATATGGCCCCTAAAAAGGGGTTGGAGGGTGAACCTTAGGATTTGAATAATCTTGCGTCTTAGGGCGCCACCCTATAAGGCAGTTTGTTCCGCGAATTCCGGCCAACAGTTACGAGTTTGACCATTTGGTCACTTTTAGGGTCCAATATGGTCCCTAAAAAGGAGTGGGAGGGTGAACGTTAGGATTTGAATAATCTTGTATTTTTAGGCGCCACCCGATGACGCCGTTTGTTCCGCGATTTCCATCAATAATTACGATTTTGACCATTTTGTCACTTTTAGGGTCCAATCGGGCCCCTAAAAGGAGTGGGAGGGTGAACGTTAGGATTTGAATAATCTTGTATTTTTGGGCGCCACCCTATGACACCGTTTGTTCCGCGAATTCCCATCAATAATTACGATTTTGACCATTTGGTCACTTTTAGGGTCCAATATGGCCCCTAAAAAGGGGTTGGAGGGTGAACCTTAGGATTTGAATAATCTTGTATTTTAGGGCGCCACCCTATAAGGCCGTTTGTTCCGCGTATTTCCGTCAATAATTACGATTTTGACCATTTGGTCACTTGTAGGGTCCAATCTGGCCCCTAAAAAGGGTGGGAGTGTGAACCTTGGGATTTGAATACTCTTGTATTTTAGGGCGCCACCCTATAAGGCCGTTTGTTCCACGAATTTCCGTCAATAATTACGATTTTGACCATTTGGTCACTTTTAGGGTCCAATCTGGCCCCTAAAAAGGGGTGGGAGTGTAAACCTTAGGATTTGAATAATCTTGTATTTTAGGGGGCCACCCTATAACGCCGTGTGTTCGCCGAATTTCGGTCAGAAATTACGATTTTGACCATTTGGTCACTTTAGGGTCCAATCTCGCCCCTAAAAAGGGGTGGGAGTGTGAACCTTAGGATTTGAATACTCTTGTATTTTAGGGCACCACCCTATAAGGCCGTTTGTTCCGCGATTTTCCGTCAATAATTACGATTTTGACCATTTGGTCACTTTTAGGGTCCAATATGGCCCCTAAAAAGGAGGTGGGAGGGTGAACGTTAGGATTTGAATAATCTTGTATTTTTGGGTGCCACCCGATGACGCCGTTTGTTCCGCGATTTCCATCAATAATTACGATTTTGACCATTTTGTCACTTTTAGGGTCCAATTGGGCCCCTAAAAAGGAGTGGGAGGGTGAACGTTAGGATTTGAATAATCTTGTATTTTAGGGGGCCACCCTATAACGCCGTGTGTTCGCCGAATTTCGGTCAAAAATTACGATTTTGACCATTAGGTCACTTTTAGGGTCCAATCTGGCCCCTAAAAAGGGGTGGGAGTGTGAACCTTAGGATTTGAATACTCTTGTATTTTAGGGCACCACCCTATAAGGCCGTTTGTTCCGCGAATTTCCGTCAATAATTACGATTTTGACCATTTGGTCACTTTTAGGGTCCAATCGGTCCCCTAAAAAGGAGTGGGAGGGTGAACGTTAGGATTTGAATAATCTTGCATTTTTGGGCGCCACCCTATGAGGCTGTTTGTTCTGCCAATTTCCAACAATAATTACGATTTTGACCATTTGGTCACTTTTAGGGTCCAATATGGCCCGTAAAAAGGGTTTGGAGGGTGAACCTTAGGATTTGAATAATCTTGTATTTTAGGGCGCCACCCTATAAGGCCGTTTGTTCCGCGTATTTCCGTCAATAATTACGATTTTGACCATTTGGTCACTTGTAGGGTCCAATCTGGCCCCTAAAAAGGGTGGGAGTGTGAACCTTGGGATTTGAATACTCTTGTATTTTAGGGCGCCACCCTATAAGGCCGTTTGTTCCACGAATTTCCATCAATAATTACGATTTTGACCATTTGGTCACTTTTAGGGTCCAATCTGGCCCCTAAAAAGGGGTGGGAGTGTAAACCTTAGGATTTGAATAATCTTGTATTTTAGGGGGCCACCCTATAACGCCGTGTGTTCGCCGAATTTCGGTCAAAAATTACGATTTTTGACCATTTGGTCACTTTTAGGGTCCAATCTCGCCCCTAAAAAGGGGTGGGAGTGTGAACCTTAGGATTTGAATACTCTTGCCGTCAATAATTACGATTTTGACCATTTGGTCACTTTTAGGGTCCAATCTGGCCCCTAAAAAGGGGTTGGAGGGGGAACCTTAGGATTTCAATGATCTTGTATTTTCGGGCGCCACCGTATGACGCCGTTTGTTCCGCGAATTTCCATCAATAATTACGATTTTGACCATTTGGTCACTTTTAGGGTCCAATGTGGCCCCTAAAAAGGGGTGGAGGGTGAACCTTAGGATTTGAATAATCTTGTATTTTAGGGCGCCACCCTATAAGGCCGTTTGTTCCGCAAATTTCCGTCAATAATTACGATTTTGAGCATTTGGTCACTTTTAGGGTCCAATCTGGCCCCTAAAAAGGGGTGGGAGTGTGAACCTTACGATTTTAATAATCTTGCATTTTAGGGCGCCACCCTATAACGCCATGTGTTCGCCGAATTTCGGTCAATAATTACGATTTTGACCATTTGGTCACTTTTAGGGTCCAATGTGGCCCCTTAAAATGGGGTGGGAGGGTGAACCTTTGGATTTGAATAATCTTGTATTTTAGGGCGCCACCCTATAATGCCGTGTGTTCGCCGAATTTCGGTCAATAATGACGATTTTGACCGTTTGGTCACTTTTAGGGTCCAATCTGGCCCCTAAAAAGGGGGTGAGAGGGCGAACCTTAGGATTTGAATAATCTTGCATTTTAGGGCGCCACCCTATAAGGCAGTTTGTTCCGCAAATTACGGCCAACAGTTACGAGTTTGAACATTTGGTCACTTTTAGGGTCCAATATGGCCCCTAAAAAGGGGTTGGAGGGTGAACCTTAGGATTTGAATGATCTTGTATTTTCGGGCGCCACCCTATGACGCCGTTTGTTCCGCGAATTTCCGTCAATAATTACGATTTTGTCCATTTGGTCACTTTTAGGGTCCAATCTGGCCCCTAAAAAGGGGTTGGAGGGTGAACCTTAGGATTTGAATGATCTTGTATTTTCGGGCGCCACCCTATGACGCCGTTTGTTCCTCGAATTTCCAACAATAATTACGATTTGGACCATTTGGTCACTTTTAGGGTCCAATGTGGCCCCTAAAAGGGGTGGGAGGGTGAACCTTAGGATTTGAATGATGTTGTATTTTCGGGCGCCACCCTATGACGCCGTTTGTTCCGCAAATTTCCATCAATAATTACGATTTTTACCATTTGGTCACTTTTAGGGTCCAATGTGACCCCTAAAAAGGGGTGGGAGGGTGAACCTTAGGATTTGAATAATCTTGTATTTTCGGGCGCCACCCTATGACGCCGTTTGTTCCGCAAATTTCCATCAATAATTACGATTTTTACCATTTGGTCACTTTTAGGGTCCAATGTGGCCCCTAAAAAGGGGTGGGAGTGTGAACCTTAGGATTTGAATAAACTTGCATTTTAGGGCGCCACCCTATAACGCCATGTGTTCGCCGAATTTCGGTCAAAAATTACGATTTTGACCATTTGGTCACTTTTAGGGTCCAATCTGGCCCCTAAAAAGGGATGAGAGGGCGAACCTTAGGATTTGAATAATCTTGCATTTTAGGGCGCCACCCTATAACGCCGTTTGTTCCGCGAATTACGGCCAACAGTTACGAGTTTGACCATTTGGTCACTTTTAGGGTCCAATATGGCCCCTAAAAAGGGGTTGGAGGGTGAACCTTAGGATTTCAATAATCTTGTATTTTAGGGCGCCACCCTATAAGGCCGTTTGTTCCGCGTATTTCCGTCAATAATTACGATTTTGACAATTTGGTCACTTGTAGGATCCAATCTGGCCCCTAAAAAGGGGGGGGGAGTGTGAACCTTAGGATTTGAATACTCTTGTATTTTAGGGCGCCACCCTATAAGGCCATTTGTTCCACGAATTTCTGTCAATAATTACGATTTTGACCATTTGGTCACTTTTTGGATCCAATCTGGCCCCTAAAAAGGGGTGGGAGTGTGAATCTTAGGATTTGAATACTCTTGTATTTTAGGGCGCCACCCTATAAGGCCGTTTGTTCCGCGAATTTCGGTCAATAATTACGATTTTGACCATTTGGTCACTTTTAGGGTCCAATATGGCCCCTAAATAGGGGTTGGAGGGTGAACCTTAGGATTTGAATAATCTTGCATTTTAGGGCGCCACCCTATAAGGCAGTTTGTTCTGCGAATTACGGCCAACAGTTACGAGTTTGACCATTTGGTCACTTTTAGGGTCCAATATGGCCCCTAAAAGGGGGTTGGAGGGTGAACCTTAGGATTTGAATGATCTTGTATTTTCGGGCGCCACCCTATGACGCCGTTTGTTCCGCGAATTTCCGTCAATAATTACGATTTTGACCATTTGGTCACTTTTAGGGTCCAATCTGGCCCCTAAAAAGGGTGAGAGGGCAAACCTTAGGATTTCAATAATCTTGCATTTTAGGGCGCCACCCTATAAGGCAGTTTGTTCCGCGAATTACGGCCAACAGTTACGAGTTTGAACATTTGGTCACTTTTAGGGTCCAATATGGCCCCTAAAAAGGGGTTGGAGGGTGAACCTTAGGATTTGAATGATCTTGTATTTTTGGGCGCTACCCTATGACGCCGTTTGTTCCGCGAATTTCCGTCAATAATTACGATTTTGACCATTTGGTCACTTTTAGGTCCAATCTGGCCCCTAAAAAGGGGTGGGAGGGTGAACCTTAGGATTTGAATGATCTTGTATTTTCGGGCGCCACCCTATGACGCCGTTTGTTCCGCGAATTTCCATCAATAATTATGATTTTGACCAATTTGGTCACTTTTAGGGTCCAATGTGGCCCCTAAAAAGGGGTGGGAGGGTGAACCTTAGGATTTGAATAATCTTGTATTTAGAGCGCCACCCTATAAGGCCATTTGTTCCGCGAATTTCCGTCAATAATTACGATTTTGACCATTTGGTCACTTTTAGGGTCCAATCTGGCCCCTAAAAAGGGGTGGGAGTGTGAACCTTAGGATTTCAATAATCTTGCATTTTAGGGTGCCATCCTATAACGCCATGTGTTCGCCGAATTTCGGTCAATAATTAAGATTTTGACCATTTGGTCACTTTTAGGGTCCAATCTGGCCCCTAAAAAGGGGTGTGAGGGCGAACCTTAGGATTTGAATAATCTTGCATTTTAGAGCGCCACCCTATAACGCCGTTTGTTCCGTGAATTACGGCCAACAGTTACCAGTTTGATCATTTGGTCACTTTTAGGGTCCAATATGGCCCCTAAAAAGGGGTGAGAGGGTGAACCTTAGGATTTGAATAATCTTGTGTTTTAGGGCGCCACCCTATAAGACCGTTTGTTCCGCGAATTTCCGTCAATAATTACGATTTTGACCATTTGGTCACTTTTAGGGTCCAATGTGGCCCCTAAAATGGGGTGGGAAGGTGAACCTTAGGATTTGAATAATCTTGTATTTTAGGGCGGCACCCTATAATGCCGTGTGTTCGCCGCATTTCGGTCAATAATTACGAATTTGACCGTTTGGTCACTTTTAGGGTCCAATCTGGCCCTAAAAAGGGGTGAGAGGGCGAACCTTAGGATTTGAATAATCTTGCATTTTAGGGCGCCACCCTATAAGGCAGTTTGTTCCGCGAATTACGGCCAACGGTTACGAGTTTGAACATTTGGTCACTTTTAGGGTCCAATATGGCCCCTAAAAAGGGGTTGGAGGGTGAACCTTAGAATTTGAATGATCTTGTATTTTCGGGCGCCACCCTATGACGCCGTTTGTTCCGCGAATTTCCGTCAATAATTACGATTTTGACCATTTGGTCACTTTTAGGGTCCAATCTGGCCCCTAAAAAGGGGTTGGAGGGTGAACCTTAGGATTTGAATGATCTTGCATTTTCGGGCGCCACCCTATGACGTCGTTTGTTCCTCGAATTTCCAACAATAATTACGATTTTGACCATTTGGTCACTTTTAGGGTCCAATGTGGCCCCTAAAAAGGGGTGGGAGGGTGAACCTTAGGATTTGAATGATGTTGTATTTTCGGGCGCCATCCTATGACGCCGTTTGTTCCGCAAATTTCCATCAATAATTGCGATTTTTACCATTGGTCACATTTAGGGTCCAATGTGGCACCTAAAAAGGGGTGGGAGGGTGAACCTTAGGATTTGAATAATCTTGTATTTTAGGGCGCCACCCTATAAGGCCGTTTGTTCCACGAATTTCCGTCAATAATTACGATTTTGACCATTTGGTCACTTTTAGGGTTAGGGTCCAATCTGGCCCCTAAAAAGGGGTGGGAGTGTAAACCTTAGGATTTGAATAATCTTGCATTTTAGGGCGCCACCCTATAACGCCGTTTGTTTCCACGAATTACGGCCAACAGTTACGAGTTTGACCATTTGGTCACTTTTAGGGTCCAATATGGCCCCTAAAAAGGGGTTGGAGGGTGAACCTTAGGATTTGAATGATCTTTTATTTTTGGGCGCCAGCCTATGACGCCGTTTGTTCCGCGAATTTCCGTCAATAATTACGATTTTGACCATTTGGTCACTTTTAGGGTCCAATCTGGCCCCTAAAAAGGGGTTGGAGGGGGAACCTTAGGATTTGAATGATCTTGTATTTTCGGGCGCCACCGTATGACGCCGTTTGTTCCGCGAATTCCCATCAATAATTACGATTTTGACCATTTGGTCACTTTTAGGGTCCAATGTGGCCCCTAAAAAGGGGTGGGAGGGTGAACCTTAGGATTTGAATAATCTTGTATTTTAGGGCGCCACCCTATAAGGCCGTTTGTTCCGCAAATTTCCGTCAATAATTACGATTTTGAGCATTTGGTCACTTTTAGGGTCCAATCTGGCCCCTAAAAAGGGGTGGGAGTGTGAACCTTACGATTTTAATAATCTTGCATTTTAGGGCGCCACCCTATAACGCCATGTGTTCGCCGATTTTCGGTCAATAATTACGATTTTGACCATTTGGTCACTTTTAGGGTCCAATGTGGCCCCTAAAATGGGGTGGGAGGGTGAACCTTTGGATTTGAATAATCTTGTATTTTAGGGCGCCACCCTATAATGCCGTGTGTTCGCCGAATTTCGGTCAATAATGACGATTTGACCGTTTGGTCACTTTTAGGGTCCAATCTGGCCCCTAAAAAGGGGTGAGAGGGCGAACCTTAGGATTTGAATAATCTTGCATTTTAGGGCGCCACCCTATAAGGCAGTTTGTTCCGCGAATTACGGCCAACAGTTACGAGTTTGAACATTTGGTCACTTTTAGGGTCCAATATGGCCCCTAAAAAGGGGTTGGAGGGTGAACCTTAGGATTTGAATGATCTTGTATTTTCGGGCGCCACCTATGACGCCGTTTGTTCCGCGAATTTCCGTCAATAATTACGATTTTGTCCATTTGGTCACTTTTAGGGTCCAATCTGGCCCCTAAAAAGGGGTTGGAGGGTGAACCTTAGGATTTGAATGATCTTGTATTTTCGGGGCGCCACCCTATGACGCCGTTTGTTCCTCGAATTTCCAACAATAATTACGATTTGGACCATTTGGTCACTTTTAGGGTCCAATGTGGCCCCTAAAAGGGGTGGGAGGGTGAACCTTAGGATTTGAATAATCTTGTATTTTCGGGCGCCACCCTATGACGCCGTTTGTTCCGCAAATTTCCATCAATAATTACGATTTTTACCATTTGGTCACTTTTAGGGTCCAATGTGGCCCCTAAAAAGGGGTGGGAGTGTGAACCTTAGGATTTGAATAAACTTGCATTTTAGGGCGCCACCCTATAACGCCATGTGTTCGCCGAATTTCGGTCAAAAATTACGATTTTGACCATTTGGTCACTTTTAGGGTCCTATCTGGCCCCTAAAAAGGGATGAGAGGGCGAACCTAGGATTTGAATTAATCTTGCATTTTAGGGCGCCACCCTATAACGCCGTTTGTTCAGCGAATTACGGCCAACAGTTACGAGTTTGACCATTTGGTCACTTTTAGGGTCCAATATGGCCCCTAAAAAGGGGTTGGAGGGTGAACCTTAGGATTTCAATAATCTTGTATTTTAGGGCGCCACCCTATAAGGCCGTTTGTTCCGCGTATTTCCGTCAATAATTACGATTTTGACAATTTGGTCACTTGTAGGATCCAATCTGGCCCCTAAAAAGGGGGGGGGGAGTGTGAACCTTAGGATTTGAATACTCTTGTATTTTAGGGCGCCACCCTTATAAGGCCATTTGTTCACGAATTTCTGTCAATAATTACGATTTTGACCATTTGGTCACTTTTTGGATCCAATCTGGCCCCTAAAAAGGGGTGGGAGTGTGAATCTTAGGATTTGAATACTCTTGTATTTTAGGGCGCCACCCTATAAGGCCGTTTGTTCCGCGAATTTCGGTCAATAATTACGATTTTGACCATTTGGTCACTTTTAGGGTCCAATATGGCCCCTAAATAGGGGTTGGAGGTGAACCTTAGGATTTGAATAATCTTGCATTTTAGGGCGCCACCCTATAAGGCAGTTTGTTCTGCGAATTACGGCCAACAGTTACGAGTTTGACCATTTGGTCACTTTTAGGGTCCAATATGGCCCCTAAAAGGGGGGTTGGAGGGTGAACCTTAGGATTTGAATGATCTTGTATTTTCGGGCGCCACCCTATGACGCCGTTTGTTCCGCGAATTTCCGTCAATAATTACGATTTTGACCATTTGGTCACTTTAGGGTCCAATCTGGCCCCTAAAAAGGGGTGAGAGGGCAAACCTTAGGATTTCAATAATCTTGCATTTTAGGGCGCCACCCTATAAGGCAGTTTGTTCCGCGAATTACGGCCAACAGTTACGAGTTTGAACATTTGGTCACTTTTAGGGTCCAATATGGCCCCTAAAAAGGGGTTGGAGGGTGAACCTAGGATTTGAATGATCTTGTATTTTTGGGCGCTACCCTATGACGCCGTTTGTTCCGCGAATTTCCGTCAATAATTACGATTTTGACCATTTGGTCACTTTTTAGGGTCCAATCTGGCCCCTAAAAAGGGGTGGGAGGGTGAACCTTAGGATTTGAATGATCTTGTATTTTCGGGCGCCACCCTATGACGCCGTTTGTTCCGCGAATTTCCATCAATAATTATGATTTTGACCATTTGGTCACTTTTAGGGTCCAATGTGGCCCCTAAAAAGGGGTGGGAGGGTGAACCTTAGGATTTGAATAATCTTGTATTTTAGAGCGCCACCCTATAAGGCCATTTGTTCCGCGAATTTACGTCAATAATTACGATTTTGACCATTTGGTCACTTTTAGGGTCCAATCTGGCCCCTAAAAAGGGGTGGGAGTGTGAACCTTAGGATTTCAATAATCTTGCATTTTAGGGTGCCACCCTATAACGCCATGTGTTCGCCGAATTTCGGTCAATAATTAAGATTTTGACCATTTGGTCACTTTTAAGGTCCAATCTGGCCCCTAAAAAGGGGTGTGAGGGCGAACCTTAGGATTTGAATAATCTTGCATTTTAGAGCGCCACCCTATAACGCCGTTTGTTCCGTGAATTACGGCCAACAGTTACCAGTTTGATCATTTGGTCACTTTTAGGGTCCAATATGGCCCCTAAAAAGGGGTGAGAGGTGAACCTTAGGATTTGAATAATCTTGTGTTTTAGGGCGCCACCCTATAAGACCGTTTGTTCCGCGAATTTCCGTCAATAATTACGATTTTGACCATTTGGTCACTTTTAGGGTCCAATGTGGCCCCTAAAATGGGGTGGGAAGGTGAACCTTAGGATTTGAATAACCTTGTATTTTAGGGCGGCACCCTATAATGCCGTGTGTTCGCCGAATTTCGGTCAATAATTACGAATTTGACCGTTTGGTCACTTTTAGGGTCCAATCTGGCCCCTAAAAAGGGGTCAGAGGGCGAACCTTAGGATTTGAATAATCTTGTATTTTAGGGCGCCACCCTATAAGGCAGTTTGTTCCGCGAATTACGGCCAACAGTTACGAGTTTGAACATTTGGTCACTTTTAGGGTCCAATATGGCCCCTAAAAAGGGGTTGGAGGGTGAACCTTAGAATTTGAATGATCTTGTATTTTCGGGCGCCACCCTATGACGCCGTTTGTTCCGCGAATTTCCGTCAATACTTACGATTTTTGACCATTTGGTCACTTTTAGGGTCCAATCTGGCCTCTAAAAAGGGGTTGGAGGGTGAACCTTAGGATTTGAATGATCTTGCATTTTCGGGCGCCACCCTATGACGCCGTTTGTTCCTCGAATTTCCAACAATAATTACGATTTTGACCATTTGGGTCACTTTTAGGGTCCAATGTGGCCCCTAAAAAGGGGTGGGAGGGTGAACCTTAGGATTTGAATGATGTTGTATTTTCGGGCGCCATCCTATGACGCCGTTTGTTCCGCAAATTTTCCATCAATAATTGCGATTTTTACCATTTGGTCACATTTAGGGTCCAATGTGGCACCTAAAAAGGGGTGGGAGGGTGAACCTTAGGATTTGAATAATCTTGTATTTTAGGGCGCCACCTATAAGGCCGTTTGTTCCACGAATTTCCGTCAATAATTACGATTTTGACCATTTGGTCACTTTTAGGGTCCAATCTGGCCCCTAAAAAGGGGTGGGAGTGTAAACCTTAGGATTTGAATAATCTTGCATTTTAGGGCGCCACCCTATAACGCCATGTGTTCGCCGAATTTCGGTCAATAATTACGATTTGACCATTTGGTCACTTTTAGGGTCCAATCTGGCCCCCTAAAAATGGGTGAGAGGGCGAACCTTAGGATTTGAATAATCTTGCATTTTAGGGCGCCACCCTAATAACGCCGTTTGTTCCACGAATTACGGCCAACAGTTACGAGTTTGACCATTTGGTCACTTTTTAGGGTCCAATATGGCCCCTAAAAAAGGGGTTGGAGGGTGAACCTTAGGATTTGAATGATCTTTTATTTTTGGGCGCCAGCCTATGACGCCGTTTGTTTCCGCGAATTTTCCGTCAATAATTACGATTTTGACCATTTGGTCACTTTTAGGGTCCAATCTGGCCCCTAAAAAGGGGTTGGGGGGGGAACCTTAGGATTTGAATGATCTTGTATTTTCGGGCGCCACCGTATGACGCCGTTTGTTCCGCGAATTTCCATCAATAATTACGATTTTGACCATTTGGTCACTTTAGGGTCCAAGTGGCCCCTAAAAAGGGGTGGGAGGGTGAACCTTAGGATTTGAATAATCTTGTATTTTAGGGCGCCACCCTATAAGGCCGTTTGTTCCGCGAATTTCCGTCAATAATTACGATTTTGAGCATTTGGTCACTTTTAGGGTCCAATCTGGCCCCTAAAAAGGGGTGGGAGTGTGAACCTTACGATTTTAATAATCTTGCATTTTAGGGCGCCACCCTATAACGCCATGTGTTCGCCGAATTTCGGTCAATAATTACGATTTTGACCATTTGGTCACTTTTAGGGTCCAATGTGGCCCCCTAAAATGGGGTGGGAGGGTGAACCTTTGGATTTGAATAATCTTGTCTTTTAGGGGCGCCACCCTATAATGCCGTGTGTTCGCCGAATTTCGGTCAATAATGACGATTTTGACCGTTTGGGTTCACTTTTAGGGTCCAATCTGGCCCCTAAAAAGGGGTGAGAGGGCGAACCTTAGGATTTGAATAATCTTGCATTTTAGGGCGCCACCCTATAAGGCAGTTTGTTCCGCGAATTACGGCCAACAGTTACGAGTTTGAACATTTGGTCACTTTTAGGGTCCAATATGGCCCCTAAAAAGGGGTTGGAGGGTGAACCTTAGGATTTGAATGATCTTGTATTTTCGGGCGCCACCCTATGACGCCGTTTGTTCCGCGAATTTCCGTCAATAATTACGATTTTGTCCATTTGGTCACTTTTAGGGTCCAATCTGGTCCCTAAAAAGGGGTTGGAGGGTGAACCTTAGGACTAATGATCTTGTATTTTCGGGCGCCACCCTATGACGCCGTTTGTTCCTCGAATTTCCAACAATAATTACGATTTTGACCATTGGTCACTTTTAGGGTCCAATGTGGCCCCTAAAAGGGGTGGGAGGGTGAACCTTAGGATTTGAATGATGTTGTATTTTCGGGCGCCACCCTATGACGCCGTTTGTTCCGCAAATTTCCATCAATAATTACGATTTTTACCATTTGGTCACTTTTAGGGTCCAATGTGACCCCTAAAAAGGGGTGGGAGGGTGAACCTTAGGATTTGAATAATCTTGTATTTTCGGGCGCCACCCTATGACGCCGTTTGTTTCCGCAAATTTCCATCAATAATTACGATTTTTACCATTTGGTCACTTTTAGGGTCCAATGTGGCCCCTAAAAAGGGGTGGGAGTGTGAACCTTAGGATTTGAATAAACTTGCATTTTAGGGCGCCACCCTATAACGCCATGTGTTCGCCGAATTTTCGGTCAATAAATTACGATTTGACCATTTGGTCACTTTTAGGGTCCAATCTGGCCCCTAAAAAGGGATGAGGGGGGCGAACCTTAGGATTTGAATAATCTTGCATTTTAGGGCGCCACCCTATAACGCCGTTTGTTCCGCGAATTACGGCCAACAGTTACGAGTTTGACCATTTGGTCACTTTTAGGGTCCAATATGGCCCTAAAAAGGGGTTGGAGGGTGAACCTTAGGATTTGAATGATCTTTTATTTTCGGGCGCCAGCCTATGGCGCCGTTTGTTCCGCGAATTTCCGTCAATAATTACGATTTTGACCATTTGGTCACTTTTAGGGTCCAATCTGGCCCCTAAAAAGGGGTTGGAGGGTGAACCTTAGGATTTGAATGATCTTGTATTTTCGGGCGCCACCGTATGACGCCGTTTGTTCCGCGAATTTCCATCAATAATTTCGATTTTGACCATTTGGTCACTTTTAGGGTCCAATGTGGCCCCTAAAAAGGGGTGGGAGGGTGAAGCTTAGGATTTGAATAATCTTGTATTTTAGGGCGCCACCCTATAAGGCCATTTATTTTTCGAATTTCTGCTAAATTTAGAAAGTCGAATAAGGAACTGAGAATAAGTAACGGATTTCACAGCGCTAGTAAAATATATTAGTTGCGGGTGTATTTTATAGAATAATATAATGGCCGGTCTGGGTTTGAATGAAATTGCTGAGTCGGGAGGCCGGTTTGGGTGTATCAAGATATGACCAGGACACATGGCGTACAAAATTATTTTTCCAAAAGGGTTAAGAAGGAAACTGGAGAGCAGTTTGGATAACTTTGTTGGCGGCCTGTTTGGGTGAAATTCTCAGAAACCGGCAAGATCGGTTCTTGTCACTCTGAAGCCGATTTGGCTAGTGACGCGTGCCAGGTGTGCGTTCGGTTAGGCTGTGCTATTAAATTGCGGGATGACCTCTTCGCCTAGTCTCCTGTGCATCCCACTACCTTTCACCTAGATGAAAGCAAATGGGATGCGCAAGAGACTACTCTTCGCCAGCAAAGACGAAGAGCACTTAGGGACGTTCCGACGGGGAAGCTGTCGTCATGATTATGAGCTGAATGAGGACCCTGATTTTTTGAAAGTTGGAAATTTTATGGTTCAAATTTCAAAAGTTGGAAACATTTAGTTCTAAGCAAATATAGAACTAGTGATTCTTGGTTGAAATACATTTATTCTTTACAGTATGACCCACTAGTTCTTTTTCGCGCAGAACTAAAATGTTGATAATGTTCCAAGTTTGTAACTGCGTAAGCTAACAATACATCGAGATTGTGCTTTGGTAAATGCACACAAATAGTGTCAATTTGGAACACCGGGGCCCGCCGATTTTCTCTAATTGCTTTAAGGCAGGATTCTCTTACGTGAGAGTACTTCACTGCTCGTCTAAATGTGACGTGCAGTGAAGGGGCCGCACGCACGAGTATCCCGCCTTCAGGAAATTACGGGAATCGGCGGGCTCCCAATAACGCCGGGCCCCGGGGTTACTACCCCCCTCCCTCTCGACGGCCCCGCACAATATAGCAGTATCATGTACCACAAGAAGTCTTTTATTAGGCCAATTACAAAGTCTACTCATAATTATGGAGAAAAGGCCAAATATCAAGCGAATATAATGTAATTTGTACATAAATCTATAAAGAAAATTCCTTCTCAAAACCGATCATCAAATGTCGGAAACTTTTTTATGGTATCAATTTGAAATGAAAGTTTGGAAATTTCAGGATCTCACTGTGACACACACCGAGTCTGAACCACAGGTACTTGTCGAAAATATTTTTATGCCCCACAATGTATATTATAGTATAATTATAGTTATTACTATTATTATATACTATATACATTGCGGGGCATAAAATATATTGTGACAAGTGCCTGTGGTCTGAACTACCCAGAAACGTCCCTGGGAGCATTTGGATCCGAGAGGTGTTTTGTTCTGCAGCAGGAGTGAAATGGAAATGAGAATGTGAATAGTATTGAAGGCTATCGTCGGACAATAAATGTGATCGATTAATTTGAAAGAAATGATCGCTTTGTATTTTTTGACAACTTCACCCTGCTCTGAACTGCTATTGACAACAAATAATTTAATTTCAGCTACTGTTGACCTAACTGTGCTTATCCTACATCATGTAGAATGTTGTTTGGCATTCAAGTTTCAAAAAGAAAACTGGTAACCGAAGTCTTGTTTCGAAACTGTTTCCGTGAAGTCGTATGTAAATTAAGTGAAAATAAGATGAAAATTTATAAAATACTTATGTAAGGCGCGAATTATTCTATTTATTTCATCTTTTTGCCTTTGTCACACGGTACGGTTCGCTTGGTGAGTATAAAACTTGTTTTCAACCCTGGATCTGTTTGGTTTCAACACGACATTGGCGAGATATCGAGGGAATCCCATGTGACGTCACGCCTTATCTAAAAATACTTTAGTTTTGTTTAAACAGTATTTATTTCAGATAAAATAAGTTCTCAAAGAACAACATTGAATATTTACAAAAGTATAGGTATGGTATACTTCATGTAGGATTCCATAGTGTTTCGCTAATTTCTCTAAAAATGGAATCGTTAAAAGCCAGATACTTATTGATGTAGTTGCTTCGAAGAGAATACTAAAAATAGCCCATTTGATGTTTATTCGACAGTTTATGTTGCCAAAATGAGAGTGAAAATGAGAGAGCGCGAGAGGGTGAGATGGGGTCGGGTTAGGGATTATTGTCGAATAAACTGCTAGCTCAGCATGCTGTCAGGCAAACTGGTTTCAATTAACAGAGGATTGGCGGATTGTTATAACACGCCGTTATCTGAAGTGAAAACATTTTCTTCCCATTCGACTGTCGCCCCCCCCCCCCCCCCCCCCCCCCACAACACACACTTCAACAACATAAAATAAAATAAATAGAAAAAAATAATTAAAAAAAGCCAGGCAAAACCGCAAAACATAGACACTAAATGATCGTTATGAAGTAAAAACGACCACGGTCAAAAACGGTAAACAATTTTTTTTTAAAAAGGTCATTAATAAAAAGAATGAAACAAACCCCAAATACCCCCAACTGGAAAAATAATTCCCCGACAAAGCTGTGTGAATGTATGTGTGATGAATAAACAGCTCACAAATAACAATGGGATTACCTTCATGGACAAGTGATTATGGATATGTTAATTACAGGTGTGAAGGAATTAGAGTCAAGGCAAAATGAAGTGTTACAGTTGTAACTCAACTAATTTACCCTAATGCATATCGGTAAATTAAAAAAATGAATGCCAATTGAAAAACATGGTCTGAAATCTTTTGGGTGGGGGGGCGAAAGTTCTTCGGGGGGAGGAGCGGTCCTCTCGCCCCCTCCCCCCGTGGTTGCAGGTTCGGTGGTTCAGTCAGGTGTGTTTCAGTTGAAAGGTGTGACGTCAACGTCGTGCATTCGAGTCTGTTCATATGGTTTGTTAACTGATTAGACCTTCGTACATGCACAAATATGAGCACTGGAACGATCACATGGGAAATCGAATAATCTCAACTGGACGTATAATTATCACCAACTCCCGATCAACGATTTTACCAACTGGGCGTATAAAAAAATCGATAAGGTGACATTATATTTTGAACAGTTTCAGTAGCACCGAACCTCCTTCGTTGTTATGGTTGATAGTTTCTGGTGTGGAATTGAAAGCCGAATCTGTCGATCTATGATTTTAACATGTTACATTTGTGAACATGTGAAAAACGATATTTGAAGGAGAAATTTGCCCGAGAAATTCATTTTCTAAGATGATCAGCAGGTGTTTTTTCATACTACAAGAGTCGATTTTTCATTAAGTTGTGTCGTTTCATTGTTAAATATTGTTTTATATAACATACTTACTGATTTTGCATTCTTCAGTCATTCCTTTTATTAAAAAAATCTTGTTTTCGGTGATCTTTGGTACGCTGCGACTGAAACTTTGAGATAAAAATAGAAATCTCTCGCCTCGCTTATCTCCACTTCCTGCTAAAGGTTTATACGGTTTATACCCTGTGACACGGTGTTCTTGGGATGTTCATGATAACTGGGAGAAGTCGCAGAAAAGGCCGAAAAACATTTAGTCGGACAAGATAGTGCACAGTGGAATTTGGATTGTAAATAATTTGAGGTCCCATTGTCTACGGAAGGCAGATTCAAACATTAACCGTATACATTTATCAATTACTAATCTCGGATTCACATTTATTCATTTCTGGCGATCACATTTACCGTTTATACACATCTTAGACGTCATTTCAAATGTAACGAAGTTTTTTCGCGTCCATAGACGAATTTTCCCCATTCTCCCAATCCCATTGGCTTGTTTTAAAGAGTAGCCAATGGGATGTTTTTGTGAACATCTTAGCTTCTATGGCCACCGTTGGCTTCCTGAGTTTCCAGGAAAAGGTTATTATTTTTCTTTCGATTCCACAGCTTGTGCCGAGTACTTGTGTGTAAAATTACAAAGTTTGGTACTTTGTCGGGTAAAGTCAATTCAATATTGCCAAGATGCTGGAAATTTATTTTTGTTTTTGATCAACAAGGTGTCCCAAAATTAAATGACCACGAAATGAGGGTCCAACTAAATACCGAGCTGTAAAAAAAATAAGGGATATTAGGCAAAGTAAAGAGCATAACATGGTAGTTTACGGCAACGTATTAGGGTCAGGATCTTTTCATTTAATAAACTGTTTATACAGTTTAATAAACTGTTTTTACAGATTAATAAACTCTATTTACAGTTTAGTAAACTGTATTTACAGTTTATTACGAGACTGTTTTTACAGTTTATTACGAGACTGTTTTAACAGTTTATTAGGAGACTGTTTTTACAGATTAATAAACTGTATTTACAGTTTAGTAAACTGTATTTACAGTTTATTACGAGATTGTTTTTACAGTTTATTACGAGACTGTTTTAACAGTTTATTAGGAGACTGTTTTTACAGATTAATAAACTGTATTTACAGTTTAGTAAACTGTATTTACAGTTTATTACGAGACTGTTTTTACAGTTTATTACGAGACTGTTTTAACCGTTTATTAGGAGACTGTTTTTACAGATTAATAAACTGTATTTACAGTTTAGTAAACTGTATTTACAGTTTATTACGAGACTGTTTTTACAGTTTATTACGAGACTGTTTTAACAGTTTATTAGGAGACTGTTTTTACAGATTAATAAACTGTATTTACAGTTTAGTAAACTGTATTTACAGTTTATTACGACACTGTTTTTACAGATTATTACGAGACTGTTTTTACAGTTTATTACGAGACTGTTTTTACAGATTAATAAACTGTATTTACAGTTTAATAAACTGTATTTACAGTTTATTACGAGACTGTTTTTACAGTTTATTAGAAGACTGTTTTTATAAATTAATTAGCCATTCGACTATTGGTTAGTAGTATAGCATGTACCCGTTCGTGCGATATTACCCGGACTTTTGGGGAAGCTGCTAGTGTTAAATCTTCATAGGAACCGGACTTTGTAGCAATTTTTCTGTGCGAAACTTCGGCGCCATCTGGCTAGATCCGGCAAGTGGTATACGAACTGCATATATCGCCTACAATAGTGCTTCAAGTCGGTAGTAATGGCACAACGATAGAAGAAGCTTATAGTACAGAGGACTACAGAAGAAGCTAGTCATAGCACAGAAAGCTGAAACCGATGGTAAGATCACCTGTATAGAAGCTATATAGGGCCTTGGAATCTCACTTATGGAATCCTACTTAT
Source organism: Pictodentalium vernedei (assembly GCA_031216915.1). Classification (NCBI taxonomy): domain Eukaryota; kingdom Metazoa; phylum Mollusca; class Scaphopoda; order Dentaliida; family Dentaliidae; genus Pictodentalium; species Pictodentalium vernedei. The sequence goes on along the minus strand of CM062297.1, from coordinate 312,017,696 downwards.
AGAATACCTTTTATAGAATCATTGTGGAATCCCCTTTTGAAAACGTCTGGCCTTCAGCTCCACTTTTTGCAAGATGAGGATTAGAGTCGAATGTGGAGCCACTCGTTCGACCAATTACTCTATGGCTTATTTGCTCGATGGGATTCTAGTCGTTTGATCAATCGGAGATAGTTAGCAAGCCTGCAGTAGTGCTACAAGTCAAATAGTAATAGTACAAGGAACTAATGGTACAAAGCTTCGGGGGTGTTAGAAATTTTAGTATTGGTCGACTACGAACGAGGTTATAGGACAGGAAGTGGAAGACAATATGTAAACAGATGGCAAGGCTATCTGTGTAGGAACTGTGAGATGATCGACTCGTCGCGGGGGGGGGTGGGGGGGGGGAGTGGGCCTGATGAGCACCGAAAACTCATGTTTTAGAAAGGTTGTCGTGTGATACATCATTTTAAAGGTCTCGACGCGTGTAATCCGATTATTTGGTATTTGCCAGGTCCCTAGGAACTGAGACTTAGGTGCATAAAAAAATTCAAGTTTTAAAAAGGTTTGTTGTCATGTGATACATCATTTTAGCCCGAATATTTGGTTTTTGTGTCTCCTCAAGGGGGTGGGACTGAGGGTTGGGACCTCAAACCCCAAATTTTAGAAAGGATGTCGGGTGATACATCATTTTAAAGGTCTCGATTTGAATATTCCGAATATGAAGTGCCCAACCCTCTCTGAAGAGGTGGGGCTGAGGTGCAAAACAAATTTAAGTTTTAGAAAGGTATTCGTGTCATATATCATTTTAAAGGTCTTGACTTAAATATATCGAATATGAAGTATCCGACCCTTCCCGAGGGGTGGGGCTGAGGGAAATTAAAAATACGTTTTAGAAAGGTAGTCATGTCACAATTCATTTTAAAGGTCTTGGGTCGAATATTTCGAATATGAAGTATTCGACCCTCCTCGAGTGGGTGTGGTGGGGCAAGGTCGTAAAACCTTAGGCGAATGACACACTCTCCAACATGTGACAATGTGTGAAAACGTGTACTCTTTAGTGTTTTATCAAAGGATTTCATTGAATTGGCGGTGATGTCTCGTATGTGAAATAGTCTAAATTGACTGAAGTTGCAAAAAAACATATATTTTTCCGTCGGTGTTTTCCAGTATCTCTTCGTCGGATGCGATTGGTTTGGTGAAGATCTCTCAGATGAGAAACATTTTCAACCGCACGATATCTTGGTTTATTCCAATCAGTCTGTCACAGACGAAAACAGCTTTAGGTAGTGCGTTTTTCAACGGATCTGATTGATTCGACAGTTTCGACGGAGATCTGTCAAATGAGAAAGAGGAGATTTCCAACTGCGTGGCATGCTGCGTGGCATGCTGCGTGGCATTTAGTATGCAAGTGTATCTTACCGTTAACCTGCCTCGGCTCGACGGTGTTATTTGCCATAGTCTTATCAGAGTTATGTCGTATTATAGAGTTGATATTTTTCGCAAATGTGTTTGTTTTTAGGTGACAACAATTAGACGAAATGGTGTCATATTTGGTGTGCAAGTGAGTAGTATATCGTGTACCCGATCGACCCTGATAACCCGAACTTTTGCTGGAGCAGCTCGTGTTAAATTCCCATAGGAACCGGACTTTTGCCGAGCATTTTTTCCTGAGGAAAACGTTTGTTCCCTCCAGCTAGATCCGGCAAATGGTGTACTTACAACATATGTAGTATACTGTGGTGTGTATAGTAATATACGTCCACATTGGGCTTTGGGTATATATTATGGGTAAGTGGTGGGAAGATGATGGGAAAGTTGGGTTTTCTTGAAAGTTCTTTTTCGCGAAATGGTTGACGTTGCTATTGACGTCGTGACGTCCTGATGCGCACGCGACGTCACAGAGATGTTGACCTCTGTTGTTGTTGTTTACTATACAATCTGACATAATGTTATTCGGGTCAGGGGGTGTCGAGTTTCTCGTATGGGGCGGGGTGTGTGATATGGTAGTGGCGGTATATATCAATGTTGGTATACTATTACCCCATTGGGCCTTCATGTCATTATTATTATTATTATTATTATTATTATTATTATTATTATTATTATTATAGAACGGCAGTACAGTATGGGCGATATATACCTCTGTGGCCCCCGCCCCTCCGCGAAAGCCATTGGTACTACAAATCGACTTAATGCTTTGTGTCATCCCATGGTTGGGTTAGCTAGTATGTAATGCGGTGACAGACGTTATTTTGGGGTGGGTGGGTGTAATGCATGGTCGCCGAGTGTGTTATCCTATAGGATGTACGCGTTGTACCACTACAGGGCCAATGTTAGCTCTTAGTACTATTATCCACCTGGTGTTATCCTATGACTGGTATAGATATTATGTAATTCTAGGCCAAGCGGTATTGATGGTACAGGTAATGCCTGGCAGTTTAGAACGGTAGTATAACATGGGCGGTATATAACCCTGTAGGCTCCCTGTTAGTGCTTGGTACTATTAACCAACCGACTGGTTTATTTTATTATATGGCTGGTATAGGTAGTACGTTATAGTAGGTCAAGTGGTATTATGGGGTTGAGGTAATGCTTGGTAGCTTAGAACGGTAGTATAGCATAGGCTGTATATACCCCTGTAGGTCTCTTGTTAGTCCTTGGTACTACTAATTCGCCAGATGCTTCATATTATCGAGCGGTATTGTGGGATGGGGTTAATGCCTGGTAGTACAGAAGGGCAGCAGAGTATGGTTGGTATATGCCCTGTGGGCCCATCTTAACCGTTGATAGAATTAACCTACCGAATATTTGGTGTCATCCTATCACTGGTGAGGTGGTATGTAATCCTAATTCTTCCTACCCTATTCCAATTATGGAAGCTGATTAACCAATCATATTGCTTCATTTTCCGTAATTTATACTTATTCATACAAAGTTGTCTCCCTTGTGCATATCAAAAGCATATATCATTCCCAAAGCAAATAAGCTATCGACCGAGTGACTCGCACATACTGCTCGAACGACTCAAATCCCATCGAGAAAATGAGCCATATAATAAAACAAACCAATCGGTTGGTTAATAGTACCAAGCACTAACAAGGGGGCCTACAGGGGTATATATGTCAAGGTGATAGATTGAATTTTTGATTTTGTTGTTGTTTAAAAGTGTATATATTTTCGATAATCATTCTCACTGGGCTAAATATAAAGCATAAGGATAAGGACATGGCGGACCCCGAAAACCGATTTGTCACTTAAACAGACCTGCAGTAATCCAAGCGCTGGTAATGAGGCATGCAATTTAATGTCCATTATGACGCATTTATTGAACGCTACATGGGCGGTCTGGATAAAACATTAAAGATAGTAAATCCAGTGTTATCCTGCAGTCGTTATCTGTGTAATTATGACCAGTTAATAGGTAATTATTGTAAATACAGTACATCGCACATGTTCTAGACACATACCCATATTATGCATCTGGTCTGTCACGAATGTCAGGATATACCGAAATGCAAGACTTAAAGGAACTGAAAAGCGAATATTAAATTAAGATAGATCTAAGCGGCCAAGTTCAAGAGAAGCAATTAAAATGAGAATTAATGTTCTGGCTATCGAAATAAAAATCGATCGGGGAAATTCATTCCAGCCATTCCACTCTGAAGGTGTGTAAGGCTGTGGGTCGCTGAGAGTAGATGGGGATGTCCCATGCTTAGAGGAGGTGCCGCATCGGGGCGAAAGTATGGACACGTTGTGATGTAGGCGAGTCACGGAGCTCATATTTAGAATAGGAGCACCCATGTTTATCTCAGAATAATGTTCATACAGGCAAGCCTACTCTGCGTACGTACGTTTTGCCTTCTACAACAGATATGTCGTCTTCCTAAATACTAATAGTTCCCTGTGCTCCGTACTTCCTATTTCTGACCCTACATTCAGAAATGGCCACCGACTTGGCCGCGACGGAGAGTTTAGCCCCACTGTTGGCGACTGCTTGAGTGAAAAGCGTCCAGTCAAGTGACAAAACGCTACTGACCGTGCGACGACAGTGTAAGAGTGACATTTCGTCACTTGTTAGAGGGAAAGCGACATACTAACGTGACAATACGTTAGCGGCCGTGCGAGTGCAGTTGCAGAGTGATATTCTGTCACATGTTGAGTAAGAACGTCCGTTAAAGTGACAATACGTTAGTGGCAGTGCGACGGATGTGAAAGAGTGAAGTAAAGAGGCGACCAAAGAACAAGCGCCAACGAGAAGGAAGGAAAACCAGCAAGAACAGAGAATGCGGGCCCGCAAGTGACTCAAAAACTGTGTGGGTAGGGGTGATTAACGTTTATTCATTTGATTTCATGTAAGTCACAAATTACCACATTTATTTATATGTATATGTATTAAAATTTTTGTTTCCAGTGAACCACAATTGATTCATGCTTTTTGACGAAAAGTCACATACCCTTTCGGGATAAGGATCGCCCCTGCAAAAGTTTTTTGTACTATTACTATTTGACTTGTAGCACTTCTGCAGGCTTGCTAACTATCTCCAATTGAACGAGCAACTAAAATCCCATCGAGCAAATAAGCCACAGAGTAATGAGTCGAACGAGTGCATCCACATTCGACTCTTATCTTCAGCTCGAGAAAAAGTGGAGTCGAAAGCTAGACTTTTTCAAAAAGGGATTCCGTAGGGATTCAATAAAAGGTATTCTATAAGCGGGATTCCATAAGTGAGATGCCAAGCCCTATATAGCTCCTATAAGGTGGTCTTACGATCGGTTTCAGCCTTCCGTCCTATGACTAGCTTGTACTGTAGTACCGTATCCTATAATCTTCTTATCCCCTTCTACCATTACTGCTGATTTGAAGCACTACTCTAGGCTTGCTAACTGCCAGATATTACCTCTACCCTAGGCCAAGTCTTAGAATGTCAAAGAACCATCGATACCCTGCTGGGAGACTGGAAACCAAGCATACACCACACAGCAGTACATTTCATACAACCTATACCATATATGAGATAGCACACCAGCCCAGGTGGATTGTTGTTCCAATGGATAACATGGGACCTAAGTCGGTATGTACCGCCCATACTATTCTACTGCACTACAGAAGACATTACCCCCCGCCCACAATAGCTCTTCTCCTAGCATTACGTTCCACCTATACCAGCCATAGGATAACATGAAGCATTAGGTCGATTACTAGGACCAAGGGAAAAGTTGAACCAACAGGGATATAAAAAAACGTCTTTTACTTCCTAACAAGACAACAATGGATTACCCCTACTCAACAATACTGCTTGGCCTATCATTACGCAATACCTGTACCACCTGTGGGTCAGCACACCGTCCTAGGTAGATAATGGTGCTGCTACCGTTCTAAACTACAAGGCCTTACCCCTACCCACAATACTGGTTGTTCTAGCGATACGTACTATCAGCAGTAATGGTAGAAGGGGATAAGAAGATTATAGGATACGGTACTACAGTACAAGCTAGTCATAGGACGGAAGGCTGAAACCGATCGTAAGACCACCTTATAGGAGCTATATAGGGCTTGGAATCTCACTATGGAATCCCGCTTATAGAATACCTTTTATTATGAATCCCTACGGAATCCCTTTTTGAAAAAGTCTAGCTTTCGGCTCCACTTTTTCTCGAGCTTGGAGATAGTTAGCAAGCCTGCAGAAGTGCTACAAGTCAAATAGTAATAGTACAAAAAACTAATGGTACAAAGCTGCGATGGTGGTAGAAGATTATAGTATTGGATGACTACGAACGAGGCAAGTTAAAGTACAGAAAGTTGAAGACAAGATGGAAACAGATGGCAAGGCTATCTGTTTAGGAACTGTGTTCGAGCTTCAGCGCGTAAAGGTTAAATGAGGTGATCGACTCTTCTCGGGGGCGGGTCTGAGGGTCATCAAAAACTCATATTCTAGAAAGGTTTCGTGTGATACATCATTTTAAGGTCTCAATGCGTGTGGTCCGAATATTTGTTATTTGTCCCCCCCCCCCCGAGAGGATGGGGCTGAGGGGCATAAAGAAATTCAAGTGTTAGAAAGGTTGACAAGCGATACATCATTTTAAAGGTCTAGACGCGTGTAGTCCGAATATTTGGTATTTTTCCATCCCCGAGAGGGATGGGAGGGGGGGGGGAGTTTGCTGGGGGCATATAAAATTCAAGTTATAGAAAGGTTGGCATGTGATACATCATTTTAAAGGTCTTGACGCATGTAGTCCGAATATTTGGTATTTGCGTCTATCCGAGGGGGCTTGGGGTGGGGCTTCAAAACTTAAGTTTCAGAAAGGTTGTCGGGTGAATCATCATTTTAAGGTCTCGACTTAAATATTTTGAATATAAAGTATCCGACCCTCCCCGATAGGGTGGGGCTGAGGGGTGGGGGCCTCAAACCCCATGTTTTAAAAAGGTAGTCATGTGATACATCATTTTAAAGTTCACGACTTGAATATTTCGCATTTGAAGTATCCGACCATCCCTGAGTGGGTGGGGGCCGAAGGTGCGGCCTCAAAACTCAAGTTTTAGGACGGTAGGCGTTTGATACATCATTTTAAAGGTCTCGACTTGAATACTTCGAATATGAAGTATCCAGCATTCCCGATGGGATGGAACCGAGGGGTGGGTTTCAAAGCTTAAGGTTTAGAAAGGTAGTCGTGCAAATGCGAACGACACACTCTTCAGAATGTGACAATGTGTGAATCCGTGTACTGTTTTAGCTGTTTTTTAAAGTGTTTCTCAAAGGATTTCATTGATTTGGAGGTGATGTCTCGTATGTGAAACAGTCCAAATTGACAGAAGATGCAAAAACATTGTCAGGACACCTGAGGCCCCGAAAGGCCTGGGCTGACGTGGGGTTATTTAGTCCCGCTGATGAAATTGCTGGAAAATTAGACCGACGTGGAGAGTCGGAATCCTAGTGCCGCGAACTCGTCGCTGGGAGCTAAGTTCGACGGGCGCTGTGATTTCGTTTCTCCTCTGCCATATTGGCCTAAGGTACGTTCCATTTCCGTTAGCTGTGATTCCTAATCACTTCAGGCTGTGTAATGGAAAGAATGATTTAAAGTAACAAGAATTCTTTTATTTACACATAAAAATAAAGCCGTTTCAATATTTCAACAATCAACAATTCGATTCTTTTCACAGAAAATGGGTTGCTAGGGTTAAATAATTCTCAACAATTATATAGTCATGCCATAGCCCTGTGCTGGCACTATAGTCTACACACTGGAAATGTTACTACCGTTAGCTCGCCATAAGAGCTTCACAAATCTGAAATTATATTACGGAGAGCTCGCCATAAGAGCTTCACATATCTAAAATGTTATTACCATGAGCTCGCCATAAGAGCTTCACCGCTTAGGCTCAAATGTCAACGTCTGCGCGTAACTGTACCTCTGGCTAGCGGAGGGTTCCGACCAGCAATGTTTGTCATCTATAAAGCCACCTTACTTCTGATTTGGGTCAGATATTGTCTACTCATACCTCATGTGCCTTTTGAAAGTCTTCCGTGAAAGTCCTATTGAAATCGTCACTGTTCCTGGTTGAATTCACGATTCACAAATGTCCCTTTTTGTGCTAGGGCGAGATTGTCACTCACACCGATCTCCAGTCGGTATTACGATGCTTCGACAGCAAAACAAACTACTCCCAACGCAATCAGTCTGACGCGTCAAAGGGTTAATACGCACAATACAATTAACCTGCACTTCTGACTATTGCAGGCTGATACCTGCTACTCGACAATCTAAACTTTAACGTTTCACCTTGGGTTTTCCTTCTCAACGAATTTGGCACTGTAGCCGCCTATCAACGTTAAGCTAAATCAATCGTGGAATGCCCTGTCTGGCGATTCCAGCCGTTTCAGGGTCCTGTGATCGAAGGTACCCCTATGCCAGGAAACAGAGTCCGCCTGCCCTGAACTTCACCAACGTGTGTGTGACCCCAAGTGTGTGTCTAATGCTCTGCTCTTCAAGGTATATATATACTTTTTACCCTAAACTGTCAGATGGACAGACGCTCATCTGTCCATCTGCCAAAACGGTGAGAGATGACGTATATCGAGGCAGAATCAATACAAGTCATCTCGCGCGTGACTTAACGGTGATTTCACTTGTCGAGAGAACCGATTCGTTCTTGCCACTCATTGCTATACTAATGATCAGGTGACGACACGACAGACATTTCTATCTTTTAGAATCTCGTTTCTCAATTGGCCGTGACGATATCCTGCCACCAACCGATTACGTCTCGTAAGACTCGCGACTACTGTATAACTTAAATGAGATTAGACCTTATCTAACATACCGTTTCTCCCCTGGGTCCCTGCCCTGAAGCTGGATATACACCACGTGTGTTTTTTCCATGCCCAGCTTCACAGAGAAGTGAAATTCACGTAGGTTTTTCGCCTTGATGCGGAATATCTTTTGAACTTACAATATCTTTATATATGCCCCTTGCCCCTATACTTAGGCTGGCTTTGCTCTGACAAACATGTATTTTTCCCTCTGTGTTTTTCCGGTGTTTCTTCGTCGGATGCGATTGGTTTCGTAGAGATCTCTCAGATGAGAAACATTTTCAGTCGCATGATATCTTGGTTTATTCCAATCAGTATGTGGCAGACGAATACAGCTTTATGTGGCGTGCTTGTTCGACGGGTGTGGGCCATTCGACAGATTCGAAGGAGATCTATCAAACGAGAGAGAGAGGAGATTTTCAACTGCGTGGCATGCTGAAGTGTAGCTTGATATCACGCTAAACGAGAGAGAGTCCAAATGAAATGAGTGAAAGTATTATGATACATTAAAGTGTCTGATGAAACCTCTCGAGAAGGAAACCCAAAACACCAACACGACGTCTTCACGAATACATTTTGAGGAAGCTGCACGTACCCTCTAAAAACAATAGCACACAACTAATTTACTCGTTGATCAGAAGCTCGACACTAGTCGAAGAACTCATCAACGTTTTTGAATGTAATATTAAGTTTACGAGTCGATTAAAGAGGAATAATTTTTGACGAGATACATTCGTGAAGGTATTGTGACACAATACAGATCTGACAACTTCCACATTTCAATGGAGTGGAATAAGACAAACATTCAGCAAGTGAATGTACTGCGATAGTGAGATCCTACTGTTATCGCCTCGACATTACGGAAGAATGAAATGTGGAAATCCTTTTGCAGAGGTGATTCATAAACACACTGTGATAGAGAGATCCAAGTGCTATCACCTCAACATGTCAGGGGATTGGAATATGACAAAACTTTCGAACAAGTGATTCGTGAACATACTGGGATACAGATATTACTGCTATCACCTCGACATTACGGAAGAATGAAATATGACAGTACTTTCCAGCAAGTGTTTCGTGAACATACTGTAATAGAGTGATCCAACTGCTATCACCTCGACATTGCAGGGAGTGGGATATGAAAAAACTCTCGAGCAAGTGATTCGTGAAGTACTGAGATAGATAGAGATCTTGCTGCTGTTACTATACAATATTTAGAGAGAGTGAAACATGTCAAACGTTTGAGCAAACGTTTGAGCAAGTCATTCGTAAACATTTTATGATAGACATCTCACCGCTATCGCCTCGACATTGCAGGGGAGTGGAATATGAAACAATGAATGTTGCCTGAGTCCTTGCGTGAACGTATGTCTCACCGTGAGGAACCCGACCGTTTCACTTTTGCAGGGGCGATCCTTATCCCGAAAGGGTATGTGACTTTTTGTCAAAAAGCATGAATGAATTGTGGTTCACTGGAAACAAAAATTTTAATACATATACATATAAATAAATGTGGTAATTTGTGACTTACATGAAATCAAATGAATAAACGTTAATCACCTCTACCCACACAGTTTTTGAGTCACTTGCAGGCCCGCATTCTCTGTTCTTGCTGGTTTTCCTTCCTTCTCGTTGGCGCTTGTTCTTTGGTCGCCTCTTTACTTCACTCTTTCACATCCGTCGCACTGCCACTAACGTATTGTCACTTTAACGGACGTTCTTACTCAACATGTGACAGAATATCACTCTACAACTGCACTCGCACGGCCGCTAACGTATTGTCACTTTAGTATGTCGCTTTCCCTCTAACAAGTGACGAAATGTCACTCTTACACTGTCGTCGCACGGTCAGTAGCGTTTTGTCACTTGACTGGACGCTTTTCACTCAAGCAGTCGCCAACAGTGGGGCTAAACTCTCCGTCACGGCCAAGTCGGTGGCCATTTCTGAATGTAGGATCAGAAATAGGAAGTGCGGAGCACAGGGAACTATTAGTATTTAGGAAGACGACATATCTGTTGTAGAAGACAAGACGTACGTACGCAGAGTAGGCTTGCCTGTATGAACATTATTCTGAGATAAACATAGGTGCTCCTATTCTAAATATGAGCTCCGTGACTCGCCTACATCACAACGTGTCTATACTTTCGCCCCGATGCGGCACCTCCTCTAAGCATGGGACATCCCCATCTACTCTCAGCGACCCACAGCCTTACACACCTTCAGAGTGGAATGGCTGGAATGAATTTCCCCGATCGATTTTTATTTCGATAGCCAGAACATTAATTCTCATTTTAATTGCTTCTCTTGAACTTGGCCGCTTAGATCTATCTTAATATAATATTCGCTTTTAAGTTCCTTTAAGTCTTGCATTTCGGTATATCCTGACATTCGTGACAGACCAGATGCATAATATGGGTATGTGTCTAGAACATGTGCGATGTACTGTATTTACAATAATTACCTATTAACTGGTCATAATTACACAGATAACGACTGCAGGATAACACTGGATTTACTATCTTTAATGTTTTATCCAGACCGCCCATGTAGCGTTCAATAAATGCGTCATAATGGACATTAAATTGCATGCCTCATTACCAGCGCTTGAATTACTGCAGGTCTGTTCAAGTGACAAATCGGTTTTCGGGGTCCGCCATGTCCTTATCCTTATGCTTTATACTTAGCCCAGTGAGAATGATTATCGAGAATATATACACTTTTAAACCACAAAATCAAAAATTCAAGCTATCACCTTGACATATATACCCCTGTAGGCCCCCTTGTTAGTGCTTGGTACTATTAACCAACCGATTGGTTTGTTTTATTATATGGCTCATTTTCTCGATGGGATTTGAGTCGGTCGATAGCTTATTTGCTTTGGGAATGATATATGCTTTTGTTATGCACAAGGGAGACAACTTTATATGAATAAATATAAATTACGGAAAATGAAGCAATATGATTGGTTAATCAGCTTCCATAATTGGAATAGGGTAGGAAGAATTAGGATTACATACCACCTCACCAGTGATAGGATGACACCAAATATTCGGTAGGTTAATTCTATCAACGGTTAAGATGGGCCCACAGGGCATATACCAACCATACTCTGCTGCCCTTCTGTACTACCAGGCATTAACCCCATCCCACAATACCGCTCGATAATATGAAGCATCTGGCGAATTAGTAGTACCAAGGACTAACAAGAGACCTACAGGGGTATATACAGCCTATGCTATACTACCGTTCTAAGCTACCAAGCATTACCTCAACCCCATAATACCACTTGACCTACTATAACGTACTACCTATACCAGCCATATAATAAAATAAACCAGTCGGTTGGTTAATAGTACCAGGCACTAACAGGGAGCCTACAGGGTTATATACCGCCCATGTTATACTACCGTTCTAAACTGCCAGGCATTACCTGTACCATCAATACCGCTTGGCCTAGAATTACATAATACCTATACCAGTCATAGGATAACACCAGGTGGATAATAGTACTAAGAGCTAACATTGGCCCTGTAGTGGTACAACGCGTACATCCTATAGGATAACACACTCGGCGACCATGCATTACACCCACCCACCCCACGTCTGCCACCGCATTACATACTAGCTAACCCAGCCATGGGATGACACAAAGCATTAAGTCGATTTGTAGTACCAGTGGCTTTCGCGGAGGGGCATGGGCCACAGAGGTATATATCGCCCATACTGTACTGCCGTTCTATAATAATAATAATAATAATAATAATAATAATAATAATAATAATAATAATAATAATAATAATAATAATAATAATAATAATGACATGAAGGCCCAATGGGGTAATAGTATACCAACATTGATATATACTGCCACTACCATATCACACACCCGGCCCCATACGAGAAACTCGACACCCCCCGACCCGAATAACATTATGTCAGATTGTATAGTAGACACACTCTAAAATCGGTTGGGTTAAAAATCAACCCAAATCGACTGGGTTGAGTGAATATGAACCCAAATTGGGTTCATATTCACTCAACCCAGTCGATTTGGGTTGATTTTTAACCCAACCGATTTAGAGTGCAACAACAGAGGTCAACATCTCTGTGACGTCGCGTGCGCATCAGGACGTCACGACGTCAATAGCAACGTCAACCATTTCGCGAAAAAGAACTTTCAAGAAAACCCAACTTTCCCATCATCTTCCCACCACTTACCCATAATATATACCCAAAGCCCAATGTGTACGTATATTACTATACACACCACAGTATACTACATATGTTGTAAATACACCATTTGCCGGATCTAGCTGGAGGGAACAAACGTTTTCCTCAGGAAAAAATGCTCGGTTCCTATGGGAATTTAACACGAGCTGCTCCAGCAAAAGTTCGGGTTATCAGGGTCGATCGGGTACACGATATACTACTCACTTGCACACCAAATATGACACCATTTCGCCTAATTGTTGTCACCTAAAAACAAACACATTTGCGAAAGATATCAACTCTATAATACGACATAACTCTGATAAGACTATGGCAAATAACACCGTCGAGCCGAGGTAGGTTAACGGTAAGATACACTTGCATACTAAATGCCACGCAGCATGCCACGCAGCATGCCACGCAGTTGGAAATCTCCTCTTTCTCATTTGACAGATCTCCGTCGAAACTGTCGAATCAATCAGATCCGTTGAAAAGCGCACTACCTAAAGCTGTTTTCGTCTGTGACAGACTGATTGGAATAAACCAAGATATCGTTGAAAATGTTTCTCATCTGAGAGATCTTCACCAAACCAATCGCATCCGACGAAGAGATACTGGAAAACACCGACGGAAAAATATATGTTTTTTTGCAACTTCAGTCAATTTAGACTATTTCACATACGAGACATCACCGCCAATTCAATGAAATCCTTTGATAAAACACTAAAAAGTACACGTTTTCACACATTGTCACATGTTGGAGAGTGTGTCGTTCGCATCGCCTAAGGTTTTACGACCTTGCCCCACCACACCCACTCGAGGAGGGTCGAATACTTCATATTCGAAATATTCGACCCAAGACCTTTAAAATGAATTGTGACATGACTACCTTTCTAAAACGTATTTTTAATTTCCCTCAGCCCCACCCCTCGGGAAGGGTCGAATAATTCATATTCGATATATTTAAGTCAAGACATTTAAAATGATATATGACACGAATACCTTTCTAAAACTTAAATTTGTTTTGCACCTCAGCCCCACCTCTTCAGAGAGGGTTGGGCACTTCATATTCGGAATATTCAAATCGAGACCTTTAAAATGATGTATCACCCGACATCCTTTCTAAAATTTGGGGTTTGAGGTCCCAACGCTCAGTCCCACCCCCTTGAGGAGACACAAAAACCAAATATTCGGGCTAAAATGATGTATCACATGACAACAAACCTTTTTAAAACTTGAATTTTTTTATGCACCTAAGTCTCAGTCCCTAGGGACCTGGCAAATACCAAATAATCGGATTACACGCGTCGAGACCTTTAAAATGATGTATCACACGACAACCTTTCTAAAACATGAGTTTTCGGTGCTCATCAGACCCACTCCCCCCCCCCCCCCCCGCGACGAGTCGATCATCTCACAGTTCCTACACAGATAGCCTTGCCATCTGTTTACATATTGTCTTCCACTTCCTGTCCTATAACCTCGTTCGTAGTCGACCAATACTAAAATTTCTACCACCCTCGAAGCTTTGTACCATTAGTTCCTTGTACTATTACTATTTGACTTGTAGCACTACTGCAGGCTTGCTAACTATCTCCGATTGATCAAACGACTAGAATCCCATCGAGCAAATAAGCCATAGAGTAATTGGTCGAACGAGTGACTCCACATTCGACTCTAATCCTCATCTTGCAAAAAGTGGAGCTGAAGGCCAGACGTTTTCAAAGGGGGATTCCACAATGATTCTATAAAAGGTATTCTATAAGTAGGATTCCATAAGTGAGATTCCAAGGCCCTATATAGCTTCTATGCAGGTGATCTTACCATCGGTTTCAGCTTTCTGTGCTATGACTAGCTTCTTCTGCAGTCCTCTGTACTATAATCTTCTTCTATCGTTGTGCCATTACTACCGACTTGAAGCACTATTGTAGACGATATATGCAGTTCGTATACCACTTGCCGGATCTAGCCAGATGGCGCCGAAGTTTCGCACAGAAAAATTGCTACAAAGTCCGGTTCCTATGGAGATTTAACACTAGCAGCTTCCCCAAAAGTCCGGGTAATATCGCACGAATGGGTACATGCTATACTACTAACCAATAGTCGAATGGGTTTCTAGACAACTCGTACCCACGGCAACTCGTACCAGTCAAGTCGTACCCAAAATTGGACGACTCGTACCCATTTTCAGCTGGACAACTCGTACCCACAATTGGACAACTCCTACCCAAGGTTGGACAACTCGTACCCATGGCTGGTCAACTTGTACTTGGTGTTTAATTGTATGGGCGAAGGCAGTTAATGGCATAAGAGCTATAGAAGCGGGGTTTTTGCTTTTGTTTGATCCGTTTAAGGTGCTATAATAGTAATGGAAATCAGTTTACTTTGAAATTCCTTCGTCAGATATTCCACGAATATGAATGAAATATACACAAATTTTACGTCTAAATGACGGCTGTGAAACACAGAACAGGAAACATATATTCATTGACCGTACTTTGTTGAAAGCAGGCACCAGTGGTTCCTGGAAGTCTGCAATCGTATTCGTACGAGAACTGGGGTGAATGACCACCCCCACCCCCAACACCCCCCCCCCCACCCCGACACCCGGTTTCTGTGCTTCAATATTGGGAAATAGAGTAATGGAAAAAAATAAAAGGCCTTGCATCTAGGTCTAAGCTCTGCAAATTATCAGGGTGAAAACCATAGCCTTCGTCGCATTAACTCTTGCCTTTCCTAATTAATAATGCCACTCTCCACCTTTAGATTATTTTTCGTGTGGCAAAGTTACATCACTGGTGAGGCGCCACTCCGGTCAGGCGAGAACGGATTTCATTGTAAATTGAGAGTCCAGCCGGATTTTGTACTTGAAGTGTAGCACATTTACCCGCTCGGAAGAAAAACGGCAAACAATGACCAGTGATAGACTGAATCAAGAAGATCACAAATGATGTTCATTTTAAAAAAATCCAAGTAAAAAGCTCTAATACATCTCTCTCTATGAGTCCACCAGCTTGCATCAACTGATTTCTGTCGGAAATGTTATGGTCAACACCGACACACCTGAAAACTCGACAGTCATTTAATTTAGACTTACCCGGCAGTGACAGGTGTGAGTTCCCGATAGGAAATGACTTCGCGCGCCGAAGGCGCGCAGGGACGGTATGGGGAACAGGCCCCTTTCGACCCTCGGTGACTGTAGATGGTTAATTCTCACATGTCTAGGCGTGTTGAAGGAGGAACGGCATCAGGTACTCGGCAGGTGTCACCAGTTGCGTCGTGATTGTCTCTTGGCTGCCACTTCGAGGATGATTTTGAGTGATGGCCATCACTGGCAAGTATAACCTGCCTCAGGCTGTCTCTGTTTGGTTGGACTCTTTGACGGAAAACAACAACGACCCGTTTTGGGGACCACCAAGAAGAAGACCCGAACTTCCCTGGTTCGGGGGCAGGCCTGCATTGTAATCCTAATGGGTTGGGACAAAAGGATGCGCAATGCGCTTACAAAAAGGGGCAGAGGCGGGACGCAGGACCAACGCTCGCCTCCCTTAAAGTGGTCGACCACTTTTAGGGATGGAGTGGAGGATGTTCAGGAACCATGGGGGTTACCGTTTCTATAACGGTTGGACTGTCCACAGCGGTTATTGGGGTGCTGGTCAAAAAGCATCTTCTGTGTACCTGCTTAAAAGAAGAATGCAAAATTATTTTTCATTAGAATATGTAAAAATAAAAAGATGAAAGTAGCACATTATGTATTAATTGTGATCACAGTTAAGCTGTTTATCTGCCTGTTAGATCACTTACATAGGGTGATAGTGAGTTTGTAACGGGCGGTAACAGGTTTAGACACTAAACCACACCCGAGGGTGTTTCTGTTATGCCCTTCACTGGTTTCGACCATATTTAGATTAGTTTGAGTTTATTTTGGATCGCGATTAAACACTGCAAATCCCACCCCGGTCGGGGAGGCCCAGACCACACAAAACGCTCTCGCCTGGTATCGCGAGCGTCCCGTGTGGGCCGAGCCCCCCCCCCCCCCTCCCCCCGGCCGGAAACGAGATCTACAGTATCCAATCGTGATGTAATTTTAGTTGAGTCGGTGAAGGCAGCCCTTTCTGGTAGAAGGCCACAGTTAAGCTGTTTTCTGCCTGTTTATTCACCATCTCGTTCCATATTTATTTAGTTTTTTAACAATATTTAATCCTGATGTAATTTTAGTTGAGTCGGTGAAGGCAGCCCTTTCTGGTAGAAGCAGACAGTTAAGCTATAATCTGCCTCAAGCTGTCTCTGTCTCTTTAAGTGTGAGATCAGAAGAATTATTTTCTATCATCGATAACCTTATAGTCGATTGGTGTTTAATTTTCTTCCAATTATCTGTGCATATTATTATCGCCAATTAAGTTAATCTTCCAGTTGGGAGGTGTGTTTTTCTAACAATTATCTTCCATGACAATCATGAAAATTGAATGATAATTAGCATTTTTGTAAGGTTTGCAATTGGACTATAAAAGTGAATATCTCTTTCTCTCTCTGTCTCTCTGTCTCTGTCTCTCTCTCTCTCTGTCTCTCTCTCTCTCTCTCTCTCTCTGTCTCTGTCTCTGTCTCTCTGTCTCTGTCTCTCTGTCTCTCTGTCTCTCTGTCTCTGTCTCTGTCTCTCTCTCTCTCTTTATAGGCACCTGACTCTCGTGCCTCGACCGATCGAAACAAAAATTGGCACAGGTCTATATAGATGTAATTTGACCAGGAAAGGGACCTCTGATGGGCCCCGATCGCGTCCGACATAGCGTTAATCCTTCAACCAATGAAGGGGTAGGGTATGTGGGGGAATGAGCCCCGATCGCATCTGATTTTGTGTTAACCCCTCAACACGTAAAATGCTGGGTATGGTTACCAGTACAACAAAATATGACGTAGAAAAGCCCTCAGACGTTTAACGAAGAGCCAAAGATTACCCGATTTTTTTTTTTTTTGGGGGGGGGGGGAGGGGGGGAGGGGGGGGTCGTCTCCCGTATCTACACCACTGTATTAATATATAATTTAAATATTTCCTGTTTCCTTTGAATTGCTCTCTTGATGAAATGTTCATACCGACGAAATTGACTTTCGGCGAAGTCTGTTCAGACTGTTCTGCTGAGATAAATGCTAAAAATGGAAAGTTTTTCACTTTATGCACACCCATTGAAAGCAGACACTCATCTTCTCAAGTCCTTCATTCAATATTCGCCTTCGCCCATACAATTAAAGACCAGGTACATGTTGACCAACTGTGGGTACGAGTTGTCCAACCTTGGGTACGAGTTGTCCAACTGTGGGTACGAGTTGTCCAGCCGAAAATGGGTACGAGTCGTCCAATTTTGGGTACGACTTGACTGGTACGAGTTGCCGTGGGTACGGTTGTCCTGATACCGTCGAATGGCTAATTAATTTGTAAAAACAGTCTTCTAATAAACTGTAAAAACAGTCTCGTAATAAACTGTAAATACAGTTTATTAAACTGTAAATACAGTTTATTAATCTGTAAAAACAGTCTCGTAATAAACTGTAAAAACAGTCTCGTAATAATCTGTAAAAACAGTCTCGTAATAAACTGTAAATACAGTTTACTAAACTGTAAATACAGTTTATTAATCTGTAAAAACAGTCTCCTAATAAACTGTTAAAACAGTCTCGTAATAAACTGTAAAAACAGTCTCGTCATAAACTGGAAATACAGTTTACTAAACTGTAAATACAGTTTATTAATCTGTAAAAACAGTCTCCTAATAAACTGTTAAAACAGTCTCGTAATAAACTGTAAAAACAGTCTCGTAATAAACTGTAAATACAGTTTACTAAACTGTAAATACAGTTTATTAATCTGTAAAAACAGTCTCCTAATAAACTGTTAAAACAGTCTCGTAATAAACTGTAAAAACAGTCTCGTAATAAACTGTAAATACAGTTTACTAAACTGTAAATACAGTTTATTAATCTGTAAAAACAGTTTATTAAACTGTATAAACAGTTTATTAAATGAAAAGATCCTGACCCTAATACGCTGCCGTAGTAGTTGGTACAGTCGAGATGCCAATAGCGGATCACTTAAGATGTTTGTAGTGTTATCTTGCTTCTGTTAACCCTTTACCTAACATGAAAAGCAGACGACACTTGCAAAAAAAATTCTTGAATAACTAATTTTTTTCATTTTTTGTCTCAAAAACATAGGTTATGACCCCTCGTTGGAACGAGCTCGACGAGCTCGTTCCAACGAGGGGTCATAACCTATGTTTTTGAGACAAAAAATGAAAATATTTTGAAAATTAATTGGCGCTTTTTGAGAATAGCGCTGGCCGGTTTTGGCCGTTACGTTGGGTAAAGGGTTACTATTTTTTTTCAAATATTACGCCTGTGGTGTTGTAAGAACAATTGTTTCCCTACTTGACCAGCACCACTATTTACTGAAACTAATATAGACAGAAGCTGTAATTCTTCGATCTCATGAACCACTGTCTAGTGCCATTAGAGACTCACTTCCGCCAGTTAATCGGACTGTTCGCCCCCACAAAAACCTTGGGGACATAGGGTATAAAAACAAACAGAAGCTATGTTTCTCTTATTGCCTGTTGTTTAACTTCAAGTGTAAATTTTATCCATGCACATACACATATATATCTACAAAAGTTCAACTGAAAATTGGTTATAAATTACATGCAAGAAATTTAAATGAAAAAAAATAAAATCTATCCATGGTTCTCTGGGACTTTATATATAGTGAATTTGTATATAAACAATAGTATTCTGGGGTCGATTTCAGTTCCATAATGTTAGTTGTCATACTCGGTGAGAAATTGGATGAATTTTTAATTTTTTAATTTTTTTTTAACATTTCAAGGAAATGCTCCTAAAAACCCTGAAAAATTCAAGATATATCCATGAATCTTTGAGAATTTACATAAATGAACCTTTAAATTTTGAAACGTTTTAAAGATAATTTTCTCGAAAAGTTTCCAGAAATCGAAAAAAATTCAAGATTTATGGTAACTGCAGTCAGGCAAACAAAAGGCTTTGATGAAAAATCTCGATCACATGTACCACCCACACTAATTTAATCGTTATATAAACAGAGAGAGAACTCCGACTGGATCGTATACCATACACTTGTTTTTATTTTTGTCTGTATAAACAAAATGCCACAAGTGAAAAATGTATGAGACCGCGTTGTGCCCTTGTCAAGGCACTTAACCCTGATTGCCCATATGGGGGCACGATGACGCCGTCTACTAAGGTGTACTGCACTTTGATGGTGCGCATGTCTTCAACCAATCTAACCTTGCTTCTGCCGCAGAGCTGTAAGGGTGTAACAACACACTGGTATCACGATACGATACATATGACAATACACCATCCACGATACGATATATATCGCGATACACAGTGACAAATGTGTCAATTTCAGATAAAGGGTTTATCTAAATTCAACTATGAGTAATCATCATTCTGGAATAAATAAATTCCATACATTTCTTGGAACAATTTCAAATTCAATGTTAATAAAAAAATACGGCTTTTTCACTGTTACTTCGATGGGGTTCGAAACTGAGTCTGTGACATCCACACCAAGCCCTGAATGATCTGCCATCATACCATCCATCGCCCGATACACCCCCCCCCCCTTTGAAAATCGTTCCGCCGCCCCTGTTTTGTAATTATTCCTTGAAAGGCGCCACCGACACTTAACAATGAATAATCGCAAAATTATTATAAAACTCAACTATTCCAAGAAACGCATCAAAACTTTGAGTATATCAAGTTAGTAGTAGGAGATGTATGAAACGTCCCCCATTGGCAGGACCCCGGAAGTGACGTCATAGTCAAGTGACCTGGTGACGTAATGTTGTGTTGTCATGGTAACCCACGTGAGCGGCCATCTTGTGACGTCATCTCCGTAGTGATACGTGGTGTTAGTGCGCATGCGCAGCGCGTGTTGTTAGGGTGATACGAGCTTCCGTCGTCCATTTTGTATACAGGAGGTCGCCATCTTGGTTTCTATGGTAGCACGTGATTGCTATGTTACCTAAAGCCTACAATAGGACAGGGGGTATGTTTTAGGGGTATGTTCGATTGAATCGGAGTATTTTCTGGAACGACTTCCCTGGATAATTACCACAAACAACCCGACAATCCTTCCAAATCACCAAAATCCACCCAAAATCACCGAAATTGACTTTATTTCCCCATGTTATTGGTTTTATTGACTTAGCACGTAGTGCCATAGTACTAAGGGGGTACAAAGGGGTGCGTTCGATTGAACAGGAGTAATGTTCTGGCTTAGAATTCTCCCAGATTCCCTTTTTTTGGATCCCATGACGTGTTATTTCCCAATTAAGAATAGCACGTAGTGCTATAGGACAAATTTACCCAGAATTCTCTGCTTCTATCTGTATATGCAATAGATTTCCTCTACCTGGCCATGTTCCTTTGTCCTGGAGTATACTCCAGTAGCGTAGAAGAGCCTATTAGTTGGAACAGTTTACCTTATTATTACTATATTTAGCTATTCTAGTCTATTCTTGTTAGTTCTGACCCTATTCCAGGTACTCTGTTGTTTCATTTATCTAGATCATTTATATAACCAACCAATCAGATTGCTTGATTTCCCATAACCTGTATGCAGAGTTATCTCCCTTCTGTACAACAAAAAGCCAATATCATTCCCAAAACCAATATCATTCCAAAGCCAATAAGCTATAGAGCAGTTACTGATAAGTCATTGCTCGAACGACTCGAAGCTCATCGAGCAAATGAGCCTTAGAGCAATTGCTCGATCGAGTGACTCGGCATATTGCTCGAATGACTCGAAGTCCGTCGAGCAAATGAGCTATCGAGTAATTGCTCGTTCGAGTGACTCCTCGAACGACTCTTCGACTCATTTTAGTATTTGAGGATACCTATGGCCCGGCATTGTATTATCCAAATTTTACGGACTCGAATAGGAATCCCATTTTACAGAATCCCTTTTTCGAAAACGGCTATGGCTATGGAATCCCTTTTTCTGAAATGAGTCTAAGAGTCATTCGAGGAGTCACTCGAACGAGCAATTGCTCGTTAGCTCATTTGCTCGATGGGATTCGAGTCGTTCGAGCAGCATGTCGAGTCACTCGATCGAGCAATTACTCGATAGCTCATTTGACAAAAAAGGGATTCTCCAGAAGGCACCCCAATTTCGGCACCCCTTTTTGGAAAACATATGGCCTTCGGCACCCCCTTTTTTCTGAAATGAGTCTAAGAGTCGTTCGAGGAGTCACTCGAACGAGCAATTACTCGATAGCTCATTGCTCGATGAGCTTCGAGTCGTTCGAGCAATTGCTCATAGAGCAATTGCTCTTAGGCTCATTTGCTCGATGAGCTTCGAGTCGATCGAGCAATTGCTCATGGAGCAATTACTCTCTTGCTCTTTAGCTTATAAGGGATATTTGGGATAGGTATGCCTTGTGATATAGGTAATAGTATCCTCAGATAAGTATCCTATAAAAGGTATCCTCGATAGGTATCCTCAAATAATACAATGCCGGGCCATAGGTATCCTCAAATACTGAAATGAGTCGAAGAGTCGTTCGAGGAGTCACTCGAATGAGCAATTACTCGATAGCTCATTTGCTCGACGGACTTCGAGTCATTCGAGCAATATGCCGAGTCACTCGATCGAGCAATTGCTCTAAGGCTCATTTGCTCGATGAGCTTCGAGTCGTTCGAGCAATGACTTATCAGTAACTGCTCTATAGCTTATTGGCTTTGGGAATGATATTGGCTTTGGGAATGATATTGGCTTTTGTTGTACAGAAGGGAGATAACTCTGCATACAGGTTATGGGAAATCAAGCAATCTGATTGGTTGGTTATATAAATGATCTAGATAAATGAAACAACAAGAGTACTTGGAATAGGGTCAGAACTAACAAGAATAGACTAGAATAGCTAAATATAGTAATAATAAGGTAAACTGTTCCAACTAATAGGCTCTTCTACGCTACTGCAGTATACTCCAGGACAAAGGAACATGGCCAGGTAGAGGAAATCTATTGCATATACAGACAGAAGTAGAGAATTCTGGGTAAATTTGTCCTATAGCACTACGTGCTATTCTTAATTGGGAAATAACACGTCATGGGATCCAAAAAGGGAATCTGGGAGAATTCTAAGCCAGAACATTACTCCTGTTCAATCGAACGCACCCCTTTGTACCCCTTGGTACTATGGCACTACGTGCTAAGTCAATAAAACCAATAACATGGGGAAATAAAGTCAATTTCGGTGATTTTGGGTGGATTTTGGTGATTTGGAAGGATTGTCGGGTTGTTTGTGGTAATTATCCAGGGAAGTCGTTCCAGAAAATACTCCGATTCAATCGAACATACCCCTAAAACATACCTCTGTCCTATTGTAGGCTTTAGGTAACATAGCAATCACGTGCTACCATAGAAACCAAGATGGCGGCCTCCTGTATACAAAATGGACGACGGAAGCTCGTATCACCCTAACAACACGCGCTGCGCATGCGCACTAACACCACGTATCACTATGGAGATGACGTCACAAGATGGCCGCTTACGCGGGTTACCATGACAACACAACATGACGTCACAGGTCACGTGACTATGACGTCACTTCGGGGTCCTGCCCGGGGTCCTGCCAATGGGGGACGTTTCATACATCTCCTACTACTCAAGTTCTTTGGAAAAAAAAATCTTATAATTTTGCCAGTATTCATTGAAAGGCACCATCGTGCTTATGCTTACCCATGAATAATCGCAAAATTCGAAAAGAAATTAATGAAATTGTTATAACCGGCCATGAACAATCATAAACCCTCGGGCGGTTCATCATTGCTGCAGGGCCGCTAATGAACCATAATGCCCTCCAAAGTCATGTTATTGTTATAATAAGAATTTTTATCTTACAATCAACATGTATTTTGCCTGTATTAACTCCGCAACTGTCGTGTATCCGACCCCCTGATACAGATGTTTATATCAGGGGGTCGGATACAAGCACATGTTCTTTCGCGCGAGTTCCTTTTTTTTTCTTTTTTATTCATCCGTACGAATAAATAGTTAGTTATATATTCATCTACATTCTTGACTTATCCCCAATATGTTGTAAGATAAAATGATTATTACCATTATGTGGGTAATGTGGATGTACAAAATATGTATCCGAGTCTCGCTCCGGGTTCTTAGGGTAGATCACGACTCGTCTTCGACTTACGATTCAGGAGCCATTTTGGAACCGATTTCACGAAATTTTGCACACTCATAGACGTTCACAAAATCTAAAAATGTACCGAAGCGGAATTTTCGATTTAACCCTTATTTCGTCGGAATTGGCAAAAACTGCCAAAATTGGGGTTTATCGGCACTTTCTCGAAACACGTCTTGTAGTTTTTTTTTTTTATAAGCATTCATCATTATTAGACCTGTCTGTGATACGACCATTCATATACAAAAGATATTAGGCGATGCATATGTAACCCTCCACAGGCTGCTAAACATCGAAATTTTGATGAAATGGGCTGTTTTCGGGCTCCTAAAGC
Source organism: Pictodentalium vernedei (assembly GCA_031216915.1). Taxonomy (NCBI): domain Eukaryota; kingdom Metazoa; phylum Mollusca; class Scaphopoda; order Dentaliida; family Dentaliidae; genus Pictodentalium; species Pictodentalium vernedei. Next base: position 311,993,630 of record CM062297.1, on the reverse strand, counting down.
ACCCACCCAGACGATTCACGGGAGATAAACATAACTTAATTGATTGGAAGTGGGATTTCTGTATGCAATAAGGGTATTCAAAAAACTAAGCGTTATTAACCCGTTTTGGGCTGGTTAAACTGCAATACCCATCAAAAGTTAAAAACAAAATCATGTTTTCTGTGGATTTCTCTAAACGAGTCTTGTAGATTTTCAAGAAAAATTGGCCACTCGCAGGACCTGGTGTGACAATACAAGTTACATAGACAAAATACTCCGGTAAGCATTTGTTAACCCTCCACGGGCTGCTAAATGTCAAAATTGTGATAAAATGGCTGTTTTTGGACAGCAACAGCACCCAATGGGTACGCCACAAAGAAAAGTACCTCCTTTCATCGAGCGCAAAATTTATACGGAAACATTTTTGTAAGTAGTAAGGGTATTAAAAAGTCGAAGTTTTAACCCATTTTTTTGTCAGGATAAAAAGAGATACCCCTTAAAAGTTTAACATTCCCATTTTTCTGTAGATTTCTCTAAAAACATCATGTAGGTTTTCAAGAAAATTGACTATTCGCAGGTCTTTGTGTGACATTACAAGCTGAATGGACAAAATATTCCGATGAGCGTTTCTTAACCCTCTACAGGCTTCCAAGCATCATAATTTTGTAGAAATGGGCTGTTTTTGGACACGCACAGCACGCAATGTATACCCGAGAGATACACATAATCTCCTTTGTTGGAAGTGGAATTCACTGACGACCATTTTTGTAAGTAATAAGGGTATTCAAAAACCCAAGCGTTAACCCCTTTTGGGGTGGTTAATAGCGATACCCTCAAAAGCTTAAAAAAATCATGTTTTCCCCGGATTTCTTTACAAACATCTTGTAAGTTTTCAACAGAAAATGGCCATTGATAGGTCTTGGTGTCACATTACCGGCTGAATGGATAAAATATTCCGGTAAGCATTTGTTAACCCTCCATGGGCTACTAAATGTCAACATTTTGAAAAAAATAGTCTGTTTTTGGACACCAACAACAACAAATCGAAATGCCACAGAGAAACATAACTTCTTTTACCGGACATAAAACTGATAGGGAAAATTTTAAGTAAGTAATAAGGGTATTAAAAAATCGAGGTCTTAACCCATTTTCGCCTGGTTAATGAGATGTACCTCTTAAAAGCTTAAAATTCCCATTTTCTGTGGATTTTTCCCCAAAAATCTAGTAAGTATTCATGAAAAATTGACCATTTGCAGGTCTTTGAGTCACATTTCAAGCTGCATGGACAAAATATTCCGTTAAGCGTTTGTTAACCCTCCAGAGGCTGCAAAGCATAGAAATTTTGAGAAAATGGGCTGTTTTTGGACACTAACAACAACAAATCGAAATGCCACAGGGAAACATAACTTCTTTTACCGGACGCAAAACTGATAGGGAAAAAGTTTAGTAAGTAGTAAGGGTATTCAAAAATCGAGGCCTTAACCCATTTTCGCCTGGTTAAGGAGATGTTCCCCTTAAAAGCTTAAAATTCCCATTTTCTGTGTACAATGTTTTTCTCCCAAAAATCTAGTAAGTATTCGTGAAAAATTGACCATTTTCAGGTCTTTGAGCGACATTACAAGTTGCATGGACAAAATATTCCGGTAAGCGTTTGTTAACCCTCCAGAGGCTACAAAGCATAGAAATTTTGAGAAAATGGGCTGTTCTTGGGCAACCATTGCACCCAATGTGTACCAGCGAGATAAACATAACCTCCTTCATTGGAAGTGGAATTCCCCGAGGATCATTTTTATAAGTAATGAAGGTATTCATAAAACCAAGCATTAACCCGTTTAGAGCTGGTTACAGAGAGATATCCCTCAAAATGTTAAAAATTCATGTTATCCGAGGATTTCTCTAAAAACTTCACGTAGATTTTCAAGAAAAATTGGCCATTCTCAGATCTTAGTGTGACATTACAAATTGCATGTACAAAATATTCCAATAAGCATTTGTTAACTCTTTGCAGGTTCTCAAACATCAAAATTTTTATGAAATGGGCTGTGCTGCTACGGTAGATCCCCCAAACCCATCGTGCGCCTGTCACTTTCAATAGTCATCTTCACTTCTTTCCCAGAGTTTGTCGTTTTTTTTTTCCCAACCCGCCAAAACTGGTTCGCCGAAAAATTCTGTTTTTGAGGAACTATTGAGTAGGGTTTGTCTCCTCTGCAACAATGTATGGTGGAAAAACACAGAAACACAGTCTATGAACGCAGTGAGTTATGTCTGTAGTTTATTGTGGAACTGTCCATTTTGGATCACCGGTCGGTGACTGTTATCACGTGTATCTTGTCTCAGTGGGTCCCAAAGAACGAGCCAACAGTAATGGAGTTGATGCGTCGTTTAACAGCGCCTTTCTTAAAAATATTTCAAATGAGGAAGATACTTTTTGGCATGGATGCATGGTGCTTTTGATGAAATGTGTTGCCAACTATAATGGCAAAAGGTTAATGCCGGACAGCTCATACGAGGTTCGTTTCGAATCGAAATATCACAAGTTTTCCCGCCGATTCGCAATGGAATTTGAATGCTCAGAAGTGTGTGTTCTGAAATGCTCAAAACAACGTGTCACTGTAAGGGGTTATTTATGAATGACCATGACTGTAGCTCACGTTACGATAATAATGCAAATTCTGCAATCTCATTGAAGGCTCAAGCATTATTAATAATTTTATACTGAAACGTCGTTGACTTTAACTAAATTGCCTAATTTCGCGTTGAAGATTGGATGTTTCGTCCCCGTGCTTCCGGCATAAAGTTGTTGCGATTGGTATCTTATGGTGACGAGTCATTTCGGCACCTCGTATTTTACCCATATCGGTGAGGGCGCGGTGGCTCGGTAGGCAGAGGGGTAGTTCATCGATCCAAACGTAGTGGCTACCCTCTACGTTCAGATTCTTCCAATTCAATCCTATAGAAAAAGTTCCCATCAAGTTTTTATGGGAACTCAAAACTCGAAATTTGGGATATATATCAAGCTTTTGCCTTATTACCGACTGCAATTGATAGTACCACGTATTTCCTTACATTTGGGCAGAGTTTATTAATCCAAACTAGGTTTTATCCTTTAATTGTCGTCATTTGTGTACTCGTGAGACGGCAACGGAGATTTCAAAATCGGCCATGTTTTTGTTTAAATATAAAACAGTAAAAACAATAACCCGGTAATGGCGCCGAAATGAATAGACCTTTTCATCGATGCGGAATAGGAAATTCGATCGCAATTGCGCAGAATGGGTTTGATAATCTGCTCTGTGCGAATGCGACCGAGTTTGATGACCTCCTCTGCGCGAATGAGATCGAGATTCTGATTCTGCACCGATGAAAAGGTCTGTTCGTTTCGGCGCCATTACCGGGTTATTGTTTTTACTGTTTTATATTTAAACAAAAACATGGCCGATTTGAAATCTCCGTTGCCGTCTCACGAGTACACAAATGACGACAATTAAAGGATAAAACCTAGTTTAGATTAATAAACTCTGCACAAATGTAAGGAAATACGTGTACTATCGATTGCAGCTGGTAATAAGGGCGAAAGCTTGATATATATCCCAAATTTTGAGTTTTGAGTTCCCATAAAAACTTGATGGGAACTTTTTCTATAGGATTGAATGGGAAGAATCTGAACGTAGAGGGGTAGCCACTACGTTCGGATCGCTGAACTAGCAGAGGGGCAGACTGCAAGCCAAGAGGTCCTGGATTCGAATCCCACCTGCGGCAACCGCATTGTGTCCTTGGGCAAGACACTCCCCCCCCCCCCCCCCCCCCCCCCCCTGCCCCCCCCCCCCCCCCCCATTGCTCATCTGGGGGCACGGTGACGTCGCGGACTAAGGCGTACTGCATGTCGCTGGTGCACTTGCCTTCAACCAATGCTAACCCTGCTTGTGTGGAGTTAGTATGTTGGGAAGCTGACAGTTGCTCGTCATTGCTCGGTGGTTCTCTCTGGGTACTCTGGCTTCCTCTACCCGTAAAACTGTCATAGACATGATTAGCCATTTTGCAGAAATATGTGACCTTAAATCCCAATATATAAATATCCATATCGGTTAAGAGGTCTCCCAACAAAACTTCAATCAAATTTCAGGTCATCCAACATACACTGGTCAGTCTCTTTGTAGTCAGTTCCTGAATAGCCAATTTTTTACATTCTGCCATCTTACATCCGGCACTTCATTAAGTTCATTTGCCCCCACAAACTGGCTTTATTTATCAACATTGATGAGATGAGTACTGAACTGCTGATCGGCATTGAAAGCTTAATTTTTTGCCTCCGTTTTATCAATTAAAATACGACGATTTACCAAATCTGCATTTGTTCTCATCCCCAAATAAATTAAAAAGAAATTTGTGTATTTTTTAATTTTATATTCCATCTTTATGTGTTGTCAATTTCATGTTGCAATACAATGTTACAATCCTTCAGCTTCATGTTCGTTCTGACGTTCGTCTGATCTCTCAACTTCAATGTACCATCAACTTCTTTAAAGTTAAAAATGTTTCGTTCAAAGAACAGCAGACAGGCAGGCACACAGTCAGATTTTGTTTTAAAAGAACAACAACAATGACAAAAAATATTTATAATGTGGTAACAAACCATCAGTTCAGCATTCGGTACTGTACAGCAGACGTGGGTGCCATTTTCAGGTACAAATCTGAATGGCTCGTTTCGACGGGCATATCGAGTCCCAGATGTACGATGGCGATATATACAAATGTTCACATGAAAATAACAAGGAATATAACATTGCAAAATACACGTTTTCCTAACACCCAACCTTTATTCTCTTTGGGGATGAGAACAAATGCAGATTAGGTAAACTGTCAAATTTTAATTTATAAAACAGGGCAGAAAAACGAAGCTTTCAATGCTGATCAGCAGGTCAGTACACATGTGATCAATGTTGATAAATAAAGCCGGATTTTGGGGGCAAATGAAGTCCCAGATGTGAGATGGCGGAATGTAAAAATGGTCTGTTGCAGTAAGTAACTTTGCTGAAGTTCCTCTCAGTGCGCGAAGGTGTTGTTAATCCTTTGTCTTGTTGGCATTTAATTGGATTACAGTGTTGTCACCTACATTAGTCTATTGTTAATCACTGATTTTTTATTGATGGCATTCATTAATGTTGTGTGGGATTTCCCTTGCGACGTGAGTAACTTATTTGTATTAATTCTTACAGGACATTTCCCAAGCGAATCAAATAAGTTGAAATAACATTATTTGCTAATGAATCCATGAGGGCTGGATGTGATGGCCAAAAATCTTTTTTGAATGAATGAAAAGTTTCAGCGAGCCGAAGGTTGTGGTTCGAGAACCTCGAACTGGAAGATGACTGCAAGTTGTGCTTAAAGTATAAGAATTCTGCTCTGTGTTAACTGTTTTCTTGGAGACATGGGCATATTTAGGATAATACTGAAACCGGTGATTGATGGTTGGTTTAGAAAAAGAAAAAAAAAGAAACCCAAACAGTCGATGGTTTGGGAGCAACTCCAGCATATCCATCACGGTTACAAAAAAGGAAAAAAAACAACAATTATGTGTTTTTGAAAGCTGGGAATCCTCCATCAGCCTATAAGGAATAGTGGATGCTGAGCCATGACCATCTGGTCTGCCTTCAGGGGAACAGATGTCTGGGTGACGGGAGGGAACAAAAACAACTCGCAGACACACACCCAAAAGCCCTTAAAAGGGCTGTTATATCTTTATTCATATGTTTTATTCATTTAAAATATACACTGGTCCCAGCCAGGCAAGCTTGTTTCAATACTTGCTTAGTGTTTGGTGGTGAACAAATTACGTAAATTTCATGATAAACTAGGGACGATCTTCGTTACAGGTGTAAATATTGTCTCCTTTGCTCGTCTTAGAATGAGTCTTCAGATAAAAGTGAGATCGACGCACATTTGAATAATGCCTCACCGAGCAAAATGGATAAATGAAAATATTTCACCAAAATCTAGAACACTGCGCAAGTGGATTTTAGAGGTTTGGGAGGGGGGGGGGGGGGGTGGGGTGGGGGTGGGGGTTCTGGTAGATTCTTGGGGTTCTGTGCATTTCTGGGGGCTGTGGTATTTTGGAGAACCCTCTGAATTCATAAGCAAATAAAGGTAATCGGGTCATAATACAGACACTCAACACAAGCTGAGAAATCGAAAAAAATAATGATATCTGATAGCCTAGCATTTTTTGATCAAGTCTATCATGGCATGCCCTCATAATGGAATATAAATATTAACAGTAATATTTATATTCCAATCTTGTAGATCCAAAAATGCTATCAGATATACTTTTATTTCGATTTCCCAGCTTGTGTCGAGTACCTGTGAATGGCAAGGGAAATCCCACATCGTCTGTGCACCTTTGGCATGCTGAAACTTTTCATTAAAAAAATTAATAGATTCAATCAATAATGAATCAGTTATTAACAATAGACTAATGTAGGTGACAACACACTGTAATCCAATTAAGTGCCAAGAAGAGAAAGGATTAATAACTCCGCACACTCTGAGGAACTTCCGCAAAGTTACTGACTGCAGTTCAGGAACTTGTGCAATTCAGGAATCGAGATGGGCGGTTTTCAAATTTTATGTCAGTTCCAGATTCCGTTTCGTTCAAAGAGTCCGGTTTTCGGTTTCAGTTTTCATTGTAAAACATAACAATACATTGCATTTGCATATCAGAACATGAATTTGGCGCCAGTCAGTGTCACAGGGACTCCCTTTCCAGGACAATGCACTTGTATAATAGCCTATACTGGTACCCTGATTTCCTGAGCACAATGCATTTGCATCAATTATCTCTAGTGTTGAAACGATTACCTATTTTTCAAAGTCGACTGGAGTAATCGATTCAAAATTGACTAGTCGGCTTTTCTGTTGAAAACATAATTGCCTCAGTAAATTAGGTGATAAGAGACTGTTACATGTAATTTGATAACCCTTTCGTTTAATGACTCGTTTGACAGGTGTTTGATGAAGTTTCCTTGTCAAAGTCATGAACGTAGCTGTTCTCTTTTTCGTATTTTGAGTTTTTTAAAACGTTGTGCATATTATATCTAACCATTCAGTAAAAAAAATAGGTTACCTGGGAAGTGCGTGCCTCCTAGTCCTCTGTCCGTACAGTGGAAAAAGTACCCAATGTTGTTAAAACAGAAGTTTTGTGAATTTGTAAAATGTTTGAAGTGTGCCAGCAATCGCCCAGTGGAATTAATTAAAAACTCCCGGGTCAAATTTTGTGACGGACAGTTTCCTCACCTTCATATCCGGTCTTCGCCAGCTCGCACCCAAACCAGTACAGTAATATCAATGAATATGGAGCTATGGCATTGATTTACCTTTGAGGAAGACAGGGCAATTGGCTCAAAGAAGATTCATGTATATACATGTAGAAGAGTCAGTTTAAGCACGGGAACTCTGCAGAAACTGCAGAGTTACGGTGCTTCAGCTGACTCTTGTGTGGAGTGCAGAGTACTGCGGACGAATGAGAGGAGAAAGGACTTAGGTTTTAACTGATTTTATTTTTATATCAGTTAAAAAGTGTGGGCGACTTGGGTGAGGGACAGAACACTTGCATGAATTAACAGCATCTTTGAAGTTGTACATCAAAGTATTTTTCTTCAACGCTTACCTGTGATTAGGTTAGGTGAAATCAGTGCTTGTAATGCTGCTGAAATCTAAGTTGTAACATTATCGGCATCAACAAACAACAATGATTGCATTGATATCCTCTTCTACAATTTAAAATAGGTCCACCATGAAGCAGAAACATCTGATGTTTGTAATCATTAACCCCCACTATTGGCATTTTACGACTTCATCTTTGAGTTTCCCGACTAGTCGACTGGCGGATTTCGGAATCAATTTTTCCGAAAATTGAATCGACTTTGACTAGTTGAATAATCGTTTCAACACTAATTATCTCAAATGATTAAAGTTTGAGAAAAATGATCTTTGCCTTGAGTCTGTTGCAATATTAGCCCTCCCTCCAATACCTGTGTTTAGGATAACCTGACACACCCCAAAAAATTATGCCGACCATAAAAATTTTATCGAGTAAAAGTCACTCATATAGGTCATTGTAACCCTAAATTTCCATCCAACTTCAACTGAGATTATGATGCTGACTTTGGAGTTCAAGCTTTCAAAATTACGTGTAGAAATAAATATATTTGTCATTGTAAATGTGGAACGAGTGACAAATTCCAGTTCTGCAAAGGAAATTGCATTTGATAACCTGATGAACGTTTAAACCACAATGCGTAAGAAGTAATAATTTTGTCACCTATTCTCGAGGTAAATGCCATGCTCAAACGCAATACCAATTAGTGCTGCTGCTCTGAAAAAGGGGTATCGCAACTCTGAAGTTTGAAAACACTGTTAACATTAGGTTGTTTCTCTCTTTATTCTGAGAAGTGAAGACCTGATTAGAGTTTTTCAACACTGAAGTTGAAAACCGCGACAATGGGTTTTCTGTAATTGTTTCGGTTTCGAACCGAATTTTCAGTCAACAGTCCATCTCTTCAGGAACTAACTGCAAATAGACCGAACCAACATATACTGGTATATTTCTGTTGTGTACAAATTTTTTGTTTCATTCATTGTAATAAGCCAGTTTTCGGTCATGCATCATGATGCATGTGGAATTATTGGAAGCTTTGGGATAAATAAATACATCTGGTAGCATGAAAACAGTGACAGGAATATAAAAACTACGACAACATAATTAAACTTAGGCGTCGTGCTAATTAAAAATAATTAGCAAAACTACTCCAGCAGCCTTCATTTTCACAATAAAAATTGATCTTTCCTGTCTGAAATTAAAAATAATTTGCATTTTTTGGGACAAAAACTGTATATTTTTATTTGTATCTTCTATGGTAGTGCTGGGTGATATTAACCTAAATAATAATTGCGGTTTTGGGGAAAGAAGATCGCGATTGACAATAGAATCACAATATTCTCTTGTGAAAGTTGTGTTTAGTCTGGTAAATAGTGTCAATGCATTTTAGTGTACTTAATGCAATAGACACAGCCTTATTAATCAGAAATATACTGAACACATACCTTGTGTCTCAATTTAATAATAACATTGATTTAAAATGTGTTCTGAACTTGTTCCAGGCCTTTAAAAATTGCACGTAGCGAGTGTTTAGTTTGTGTACCATTCAAGCAAATGTTCCGTGGCTTAACCTTTATTCCGTTTGTGCAATAATCCTAGTGAATTGTAAATCCAAACTGACAGTGGTTGTTTTTCAGTTGAATATTTTATCTTTCTTTGTTTTATGTTAAAAAAAACATTTATTCAGGCCTTTAGATTACCCCAAATTCACACCGTTTACAGGTGTGCCCAAATTAGAGGTGTGAAGACATCAAGAAAAATATATCTATTCTCCGTGCCTCTTCTTACATTAAAGAATATTGTCCCTCATTACAGATCAAGTTCGAATTTCGTTTCGCTCAGTTGATTTTTAGCTTTTAAGATTAGCTATTGCCATCACGCCTGCGGAAGTCTGTTAGTCTGTTCACATTTTCCTTTAGCACAGGCTATACCCCATAGTTCTTGCCTGATCGTCACAAAAATTCATATGCAAGGTTTGGGGCAGGTCTAGATGAGAACGTCCATTTTTGGTCCTGATCGGTCAACCGGTATGGCTGCCTGAGCCCCAAACCCGAAAACCATTAGCACAGTCTACAGGTCGTATTTATGACTGTTTATGAAGGGATTTTATTGTAACTTGGTAGGATACCTCTGTATAATGCCTAGATGAGAATGTCCCCTTTTGGTCATGATCTGGCAACCATGATGGCTGCCCAAGCCCGAAACCCAAAAACTTTTAGCACAGTCTGCAGGTCATGTTTAATATGGAGGGATTTCATTGTAACTTGGTAGGATGACTCTGTATGATGTCTAGAGGTGAATTTCCCCTTTTGGGCATGATCTGTCAACCGTGACGACTGGCCAAGCCCAAAACCCGAAAACCTTTAGCACAGTCTACAGGTCACATTTATGGAAGGATTTCATTGTAACTTGGTAGGTTGACTTCATATAATGTCTAGATGAGAAAGTCCCCTTTTGGATGTGATTGGGCAACTGTGATGGCTAGAGGGGCCCAGGATTTCATTGTAACTTGGTAGGTTGACTTCATATAATGTCTAGATGAGAAAGTCCCCTTTTGGATGTGATTGGGCAACTGTGATGGCTAGAGGGGCCCGAAGCCCGAAAACCTTTAGCACAGTCTACAGGTCATATTTATGAAGGGATTTCATTGTAACTTGGTAGGATGATTCCAAATAATGTCTAGATGAGAATGTACCCCTTTGGTCGCGATCATTCAGCCTTGATGGCTGCCCGAGCCCAAAAACCTTTAGCACAGTCTATAGGTCATATTTATGGAAGGATTTCATGGTAACTTGTTACGTTGACTCCATATAATGCCTAGATGATGATGTCCCCTTTTGGTCATAATTGGTCAACTGTGATGGCTACAGGTGTCCAAAGCCCGAAAAACTTGAGCACAGTATACAGATCATATTTATGAAGGGTTTTCATTGTAACTTCGTAGAATCACTCCAGATGATGTCCAGATGAGAATGTCCTCTTTTGGTTGCGATCATTCAACCATAATGGCTGCCCAAGCCCGAAGCCCGAAAACATTTAGCACAGTCTACAGGTCATATTTATGAAGAGATTTCATTGTAACTTGGTAGGATGACTTCATAAAATGTCTAGATGAGAACGTCCCTTTTGGACACAATTGGGCAACTGTGACTGCTACAGGGGCCCGAAGCCTGAAAACCTTTAGCACAGTCAGGTCATAATTATGAAGGTATTTCATTGTAGCTTGGTAGGATGACTCCGAATAATGTCTAGATGAGAACCTCCCCTTTTGGTCGCGATCATTCAACCTTGATGGCTGCCAGAGCCCAAAAACCTTTAGCATAGTCTGTAGGTAGTATTTATGGAAGAATTTCATTGTAACTTGTTAGGTTGACTCCATATAATGCCTTGATGATGACATCCCCTTTTGGTCGTGATTGGTCAAATGTGACGGCTACAGGGGCCCAAAGCCAGAAAACCTTGAGCACAATCTACAGGTCATATTTATGAAGGGATTTCATTGTAACTTCGTAGGATCACTCCAGATGATGCTAGGCTTGCTGCGATTATGAAATTCCATAGTCGATTAATCAGAGCCCAAAATCGATGATTAGTCGACTTTTTTGACCCACGTTTTTTAACAAAGGGTCGACTAAAACGATATGGCTGAATGAATGGTCCTAAAGGTAGGTATAACCAGGCATGTGGCCATGTACATTTCCAGGGTCTCATATAAGCTTCATACATCGTAACCTTAAAATAGGTTACGGTGTACCTAGCATATCGTAACCTGTAGGTTTCCGTGGTGTAGATATAAGGTAAATTATTAAGGTAATCAGTTTCCTCTCGTAACCTAATAATAGGTCTCAAGTTTATAGAAACACGTAACCTCCCCCATAAGGTATTGCGGAACTAAATATTGAAATTAGAGTGAACCGCCTTAAAATGTTGCACTTTTCAATGACCCAGACGGGGACGGCCCTCCCAGTTGTTGGGAACTCTTGCCTCCCTGCTGCATACATAACGCCAGGCCTGGTATTTTTAAAAATGCAGGAGGGCAAAAAATCGCTCTCCTCAATCAGCTTAGGAGAGCAATTAGCTTTACACAGCATTTTAAGTATCCAGTTGAATGAACTCATTGAAACTGAAACCAACAGACTACATCAGTGATTTTATTAGCTTTACTAAAGTAAAGCGAAATCTCTTAGACATCTAGATGTCCCACTCAACAACAGAACACACACTTGACAAGATCTGTGTGTGTACCCAGACCTGTTGTCCAAGAAAGTCATACGCCTACCACTATCACCTTTAACCCCCCTTGTGGGGTTGAAGGTGGTAGTGGTAGGCATATGACTTTCTTGGACAACAGGTCTGCTTGAATCTACAGTCACATCCTGGTGCAAGTGCTTCAAGTGACAGGATAGTAGTAATGGTAGTATATTATAGTGTCAATATTCCTTGAATAATTACCCCTCAAACTGTGATGTCAGTTGTTGAACTTGAAACTGACAGAAAAAAAAATATTGCTGTGACCCATTTTGCTTCAGATGATTGCAACTGTGTTTGGGTATGGTTGCAGCCATTACCTTTTACCACTAAACCACTTTCAAAATGAAATTACGTGATGTTATGTGACTTCGAAGTTAAATTACATTTTTGCCTTACAACAAAAATTTAATGTGAGCATAATACATGTAATCTCAGTCATCCCAGACCAAAATATTTAGGAGGGCAATTTTTCGCTCTCCTTAATTCTTTTAGGAGGGCAGTAAGGAGAGCTAAAAAATCGCTCTCCTGAAATTGCCAAGCCTGTAACGCTTACCAGGCACTGGTTGTAAGAATGACTTTTGGCGGCAGTTTTGAGACCTCCTTGACACTGCGCATGCGCAGTGGAGTAAAAGTGTGGAGGACCATATAGGACATGTAATTTTTGGTTTTAGATGCAAATTTTGGGGATTGGGGGGTAAAATTTGCGTTTGGCCCTAAATATTTTAGAGTTAGCACCAGCTTAGTCTGGGTCATTGGTAAGTATAAAAAATATATAAATTACTATAAATTTTTTTAACTTTCCATGTTTTTGACTCAGCCAAAGTCAAAAGTTGGATTCTAATGCAGAAATGACTCTTTTATCTCATGGAAGTGGTAAAATGTCTCTTTGGTGGGGTTGGGGATGATTATAGGTACCGTGGAACTAAATATTGAAATTAGAGTGAACCGCCTTAAAATGTTGCACTCGGAAATGATGCAATCTCTAAAAATAAACAGCCTTTGGAAAATCCATTGTTTCAATAAAAGTTTGAAACATTCTATTGACATCTTTATTGTTGAATATTCCTGATAAAAAAGAGGGTGATTTGATGACTTTTGGACCTAAAAATACAATTTACTTTTTGTGTGTTTTTGTAGGGAATTCCCTGAAAAATATGTGCACGTGACCGGTACTTCCCTTTGTGTCAGTTTTTCTCTCTTATTTGTTGCATGACCCCCTGTTTTCAGATCAGAAAAAGTTGTCTGAAGGGCTATACTTGACAGAGATATTTGAATGCCAAAATTAAAGTGATATGATCATATTTTTTTTCTTCCTGAATGTTATAATGGTCGCCTATGGGAAAATATTTAGTTCTGTGATACCATAACCTAACCTATAGGTTATGGCTTATGTCGGACCCTGCATTTCAAATAACATGGTGTCATAGTCAACGATCCATCATTCCCACATTATAAGGCTTGGTAAACGTCCGAATGAACGTTTCGTTGACCATATTCTGTTAAATTGGTCAATCGTCTGCCATACTGTTAAACAGTAGTACACCTTGACACCCGAAATTCAGATGAAACATAACAGTGAGCAGCCAGAAGGAACTAGGTCTGATCCGAGGGAGAGGGATTTTACAACTTACAGGGACTATTCTGCTGCCCTGTAAGGGCACTAAGGATGTAAAAAGTCACACCCCCCCCCTCCCCTTCCACACAAACACTCACGATAATTTATCAATGGTGGGAAATGTTGTGATTTTCGGATTTCCAACACGAAAGAGTGACCCAAGGGAGCCAACTCTAGTTTTGTTATGCAAAATACTGAAATTTCATCAAATGCAGCGAGTTTCATTTCATGTTGTTCAAGGTAAAAAGATTTATGAGCAAAGAATGGTCATTGGAAACGATGCTGTTTAAGGTACGGACATGTTATTGACATGACGAGAGCAGTAATGCTTGAAAATAACTTTCATATTTTCCCCCCAAAAAATCCTTAACTGGTAAAGTGCTGAGTTTTTTCAGACAACAAATCAAAGCTCATATACTGCTCTATTACATTGAATTGGATAGTGCCTTACAGGCACTATCCAATTAAATGTCAAAGAGCAAGGTATTGTATAAAAAATCTGATTCATATCAGGGACAATAAAGGTTTCCTCAGACAGAATGTAGATACAGACAGTTATTGCCTGTCACTTTTAGTAAAGCCCAAAATAGGGCTTCCAGCACTTTACCAGTTAAAGTGGGAGGTAATTACTGTAAACATTTCCGAATCGACTTGGACAAATGAGGATTTATTTGAGGGGTGGGGGGGGAGGGGGGCTTGAGGCCGCCCTCCTTTACCTCCATATGGTCTACCACTGTCATACATCCAGAAAAGTTCCCATCATGCATGTACAGCGTGATCACGTTCTGGCAAGGCAGTGGTGTTGTTCGTTATACATGCGGGGGGGGGGGGGGGGTAAAAAAGTCTACTTTCAAATTTGAAGACGATCAATCAGCATGACCGACGATTAGTCGATTTTTTGCATAATCACGGCAAGCCTAGATGATGCCCAGATGAGAATGTCCCCTTTTGGTTGCAATCATTCAACCATGATGGCTACCCGAGCCCGAAGCACAAAAACCTTTAGCACAGGCTACAGGTCATATTTATGAAGGGATTTCATTAAAACCTGGTAGTTTGACTTCATATAATGTCTAGATGAGAACGTCCCCTCTTGGACGTGATTGGGCAACTGTGACTGCTGCAGGGTCCCGAAGCCCAAAAATCTTGAGTCCAGTCTACAGGTCATATTTGTGAATGGCTGCCTGAGCCCAAAGCCTGAAAACCTATAGCACAGTCTACAGGTCATATTTATGAAGGGATTTTTAACTTGGTAGGTTGAATTCGTATAATGTCTAGATGAAAACCTCTCCTTTTGGACGCAATTGGACAACTGTGATGGCTACTGGGGTACGAAGCCCAAAAACCTTTAGCACGGTCTAGAGGTCATATTTATGAAGGGATTTCATTGTAACTTGGTAGGACGTCTCCAAATAATGTCTAGATGATGACGTCCCCATTGGGTTGTGATCATTAAGCCTTGATGGCTGCCCGAGCCCAAAACCCAAAAACCGTTAGCATAGTCTATAGGTCGCATTTATGGAAGGATTTCATTGTAACTTGTTAGGTTGACTCCATATAATGCCTAGATGATAACATCACCTTTTGGTTGTGTTTGGTCAAATGTGGTGGCTTCAGGGGTCTGGAGGCCAAAAACCTTGAGCACAGTCTACAGGTCATATATCAGAAGGGATTTCATTGTAACTTCATAGGATCACTCCAGATTATGCCCAGATGACAACGCCCCTTTTGGTTGTGATCATTCAACCATGATGGCTTCCCGAGCCCAAAACCCGAAGAACCTTAGTACAGACTACAGGTCGTATTTGTGAAGGGATTTCATTGTAACTTAGAAGAATGACTCAGTATAATGTTGAGATGAGGACGTCCCATTTTAATTGCAATCGGTCTACCGTCATGGCTACACAGGCCTGAAACCCCAAAACCTTTAGCACAGTCTACAGGCCATATTTATGAAGGGATTTCAATGTAACTTGATAGGACGACTCATTTTAGAATAATTTCACTGTAACTTGGTAACTTTCATTGACATACATTAACTGGTGGGCCACATACATTAACTGTGAGGTCATATTAACCCACCCTCAGCTCTTTAGTACAGTGTACACCTCATATTATTTTTTAATAAATATAGCATACAGGGAACAGAAATTAACATGTTCCCAATTATCACAATTCTTGTCTTATTTCATAATTCTTTCATAAACATTGAACATTATCCTTTTCATCAAACCCAACACACAGACAAGTTAAGCTGCAGTGTCATTGACATCATTGGTGGTGTTACTGCCCTTGAGCTTAGTTACCGTTTTCTGGACTTTTTTCGTTACGTGACATATTGAGAAAATTTTTTTTTATATACCATATGGTATAGCTTTGTCATGGATACTTACAGATCAAGTTCGAATTTCGTTCCACTCAGTTTATTTTTGGTGAAGTTACTGCTCTTGAACTTAGAATATTTTTATACTGTACCAATGACCCAGACATAGCTGGTGCTAACTCTTAAAATATAGGGCCAAACACAAATTTTGCCCCCCAATCCCCAAAATTTGCATCTAAAACCAAAGAAAACATGTCCTGAATGGCCCTCCACACTTCACCTCTACTGCGCATGTGCAGTGTCAAGGACGTTCCGAAATTGGCGCCATTAATCATTCTTAGTTTGGCCCTTCATCAGTTAACATCTGACTGATCTTTGTGCTTGTAAATCTCAGTTTAAATGATGCCAGACACATAAATATTAGTGAAATGGTGATTCTAAGGAGGATATAGAAGGAGGAGAGGAAAAATGTGTGACAGAATATTATCAGGGCTGTAACTTAAATTTTTTTAATGAAATTATGTTAAGTTACCTATTTTCGAGGCAGCCGCCATTTTGTTGTCATTCTTGTTATTTAGTTACACTGATTTTTCAGTGTTTTCCTCTCTCCCTTTCCTTTAAGTCCCCTCTTGCTATTCTCCCTTGCTTTTGGCATATTTTCTGTAATTATTATTACTAAAATTTCTTGGGAGTTTTAGCTCAATAACAGAATGAATTCTGTTCTTTTCCCCATGTTTACGTCTTCACCTATGGGTGGTTAGGCGTTGTGTTCTGCATCTACCATCTGATGTTCTGCAGTTTCTTCCCTGGAAGTCTCTGTTTTGCATCAGATAGTGTATTTTTGGTAACTGATTTCGGGCCTGGGTGCCTGGAGTCTTATTTTAGTGTTTTTACACTTATTGTTCACATTTACAACAGCCCTCTGTGTGAGGGGGGATTTCTTGAAAATAATATCTTGATGTTAATTTAATCATAACTAGATACATTATTATTGTTCGTCAGTGTTGCATAAATTGTTTAAAATATTTTTAAATTTTTTGTCCACACTTAGGCTTGGGATCCATTGGGGCTCAACGTTACTTTTCAGAAACTTGGGCTGTTCTGAAAAAATATTTTTTCAAAATATTTTGATTTCAATTATTTTTTCTATGTGAATGGATCATATTATTATGTATTTTGATTGTCAGGGGTTGGTGCGAGTACCAGGACTTTGTTTTCTTTTCACATTGAAAGGATTTTGATCAATTGTAATAAGAGGAAGTCTTCCTCTGACTTTTATAATCATTCTATATGTAGTCAGTGTACTCGCACTAACTCCTGTTTTGTATCTGATGATTTCGATGACAACATGGGAAGCGTATGTCACGGTATGTTAGTGGGGAATTGGACATTCCGGTCCTTTCCCCGCAGGGTCACTCTACTTTATCAATTTCTATTTCAGACGATCAAGATTAGGGTGATGTATCCGTGATGTCTTCCAACAGTGTGCCTCCGTCGTCACAATTAATGAAGGGCTAGCGGAAAAGTGCTCATGTAAATACGCCAATTGCCTAAGAGGACCCTAGTAGGTTCGACGGCCTTTGACGTCCGCTAGCTCGCCCGGTGTAGCGTCCATTCATCGAATGGTTCGGCAGCCGAGTTCATCCGTTGCGGTCTAGAAGGAGTTTTGGGGTGATGCGAGCACTATAAATCAACCAAATGCACACCCAGTGACGGCGGATTAGAGGGAGAACGGAGGAAGCCTTTTAGTCCGGTTCCTAGCTCGTTCAGGTCCATCCGGACGGCGAGCGAGAGGCCCCTCTCTCGTACAACAACATCTGGCCCCAGATGTTGTGGTACAAAATGTTTCGCATTCGGAGCATACGTCCGTCGCTCGGGACGCTCCGACATATAGTCAGTCCGGAGAGACTGTCAATAAGGCTTCCTCATTCTCATGGTAGCGCACACGACCGCTCTTGGCTACGTGACCTCGGATATCCAGTCAGCTTCGCCAGTCAGAGAATCATCGGCGACCAGGTCACACCATCCGGTAGCCAGGGACACGAGGCCTGCAGACTCCGGACGTTCGCATAGAAAAGTGTGCGTCAACGTACACGGAGCTTCTGGCGGCAATGCATTGTAAGACCACTACTGCACAGGCCTCGGGGACGGACGTGCTATCCTAAATAGCACAGCTTATCGCAGCATCCCAGCAACAACTGAATCTGTCGCATAATGTTTTATCCGACGATGCTAGGTCGAGACGCTCCGCGGAAGCGGGTACGGACGTCCGAAAATTTCATCCGGTCCGACGGGATACCGAAAGGAATTCGGAGGATTTCGAGCTTTCCCTTTCGGAACAACATATGCTGTTGTGTATGTCATCTGACTTGATCTTCTACAGGTTCTTTCGTCGGACCAGAATGCTGCGATGCCGGATAAGAAACTGATAGCGTCGGTGGACTTAGACATTTTTGGTTCGGTTCAGGGACATCGTCCCTCAGTTCCGACATAGTCCAATAATGTCACACAAACTTTCGAATTATTGAACGACGCTATATATTATTATATGCTTGCTATTACCGAGCATTTCTGGTTTCTTGTTCGCAAAGTTACGGAGATGTCTTTCAAAAGTGTGCCTCTGTCGTCATAGTTAATGAAGAGCTAGCGGCAATAAGTGCTCATGGAATATGTCTATCGCCTAAGAGGTCCCTTGTAGGATCGACGGAGTGACATTCGCTAGCTCACCCGGTGTAGCATACATTCATCGAATGGTTCGGCTGCCGGGTTCGTCCGCTGCGGTCTAGGAAGGAGATTTGGGTGATGCGAGCACTATAATAACTTTAGTACTCACCCAGTGACGGCGGATTGAGGACAGATCGGAGGAAGCCTGTTAGTCCGGTTCCTGGCTTGTCCAGGTCCGTCCGGGCTGTGAGCGAGAGAGGTCCCTCTCTCGTCCAACAACATAGGGGACCGCATGTTGTGGTTCAGATATTTTACATTCGGAGCGTATGTCCGTCGCTCGGGACGCTCCGTTATGTTGACAGTCCGAGAGACTGTCGATAATGCTTCCTCATCCTCACAGCAGTGCACACGACCGCACATTGGCTACGTGACCTCGAGTATCCGATCAGTTTTGTCATTCAGTGATTCCACGGCGAACAGGTCACGCCATCCGGTAGCCAAGGGACACGAGGCCTATACACTCCGTTCGCTCGCATAATAGTAGTATGCTCGGGGTAACGGTCACGGAGCTTCCAGCGGCAATGCATCGTAAGACCGCTTCTCCACAGGCCTCAGTGACGGACGTGCTATCCGAGTTAGCACAGTTTTTTCGCAGCATCCCAGCAATCGACAGTTTCTCGGTCGAATCAGGAATTATCCGACGGCGCTGGGTCGGTGCGGTCCGGGGTTGCATCAGGTTCGGACGACCGAACACTTTATAGGGTCCGACAGGATGGCGAAAGGGATTCGAAAGATTTCGAGTTTTCCCTTTCGTAACATCGGAAGCTGCCATACATTTCTTCTGGCATTATCTTCCAGTGGTTGTTACTTCGGACTACATTGCTGCGATGTTGGATAAGAGACTTATAGCATCATTGGACTCGGAATTTTGGATCTGTTCAGGGACATTGTCCCTGACTTACCGACACAGTCCAATAATGTCATTAGAACATGTGTATTATTTATCGACGCTATATATATATAAGCCTGCTACCAAGCATGATAGTTTAGTTTCTTGTCCGCAATGCTCATTTCTGCCTTTTATCATTTATAGGAATAATTTATTTTGGCAGAACAGGGCATACCGAGAGTTCATATGCGTCTAGACGGCGTGGTTAAAGACTGGAAATAATCTTTTTCGCCGTCTATGTCTTTTCCAACCACAATGTTGGAAACGACAATGATGTCTAATAGACTTAACTTAGACGCTTTATCATACGTAATCCACCTTACTGAGGCGTTATCATTACGTCTTCAAGAGAAAGAATTCCGGGATATGATCCTCAATGTGATTTCTTTTGAGGGCAGTAGTTTGTTCACGTATAACTCCGCCCTTCAGTGGCTACTTGGAGTTGGTTAGACGTGACGCAGCCCTAGCTACATCCACGCGCGTGGATAGTAAGGTGAAGAACTCTCTCAGAGTCGCTTCATTCTCGGAGAAGCTTCTCTTCGACGGCAACTTTTCAGCAATCCATGAATTGCTCGATTTACACATTCTCTTGTCTATCTAGTGTAGCAAGAGATTCAGACTGGGGCAAACATTCGGTGGTTGACTCAGAGAGTGCCACTGCAGTTGCCGGATCCGAGTTTTATAATTATGACGGTTGCCAGTCAAACAGGTTGGGATATAATATTGATCCCAACGGATTCGAAGTGCCAGGGTTTTTGGGTTCCGCAGTCTCTAAGCAAGCACTTATCTTCCACGGAATAATGTTTTTTTAGGCTTGCTTTATGTCATTGGATGAACATTATTCAGAAATGCATGTCCAAATCCTGTCCGTTAATTCGACAGTAGTGGCGTATCTCCGGAACCAGGGAGGCACTCATTCGTTTCTGTTATTCAATTTAATGGAAAGAATCCTTCTGTTTGTTATAGTACATCAAGTTCTGCTTCGGTCCGTCATATTCCTGGTCGTCAGATTGTATTACCGGACTCCCGTTCACTTATGGGTCGCTTGTTGCCGTCAGAATGGACTCTCAACAAACAAGTATTCAATCAGATTTGCTATCAATGGGAGCGCCCAATGATAATTTGTTTACGACACAACTTGCTAATCAATTGCAGACGTATGTGTTTGCTTGTCCGGATCTCTGAGCTTATGTTGTTAACGCTCTATTGATCTAATAGGACGGAATGATAGGATATGCGTATCCTCCTGCGCTGTTGTTTCAGCAAGTATTGCTAAGATAAACAACCACATTACATTTCTGTTGATAGCATCTCTGTCTTCACAGAGACCCTGGGTAATTTTACTCTGATGTCTACTGTGGGACTTAACGCGAAATCTTCCTCCATGAGAGGATCTTTTTTCGCTGGGTAAAATCGTGTCATCTTTATCACAACCCGCAAGGTTTCAACCTTCACGTATTCCGTTGTGTGGTCCTTATTGCATTGTAAGCATTGTACTGGACGAGCTTTGGACGCGATTTCTTACTATAGGGGAACCTCTTCTTCGCTATACTATGCGGCTAAAGTGGAGGCTCTTCCGTCGTTGGTGTAGGGATCACTATGTTGATATTGTTGATCCCTCCATCTCTTTATCTAAGTCAGTTAGTAACTTTTCGATAAATAGACATAGAATCATTAGATTAAATTCCTATACGGAATTTAACTTCGGTTCTTATTTAGCTAAGTAATCATTTGAGCCTCTGGAAACAGTAGTTTTCAAATTCTGACCTTTTAGACAGTAATTCTGTTGGCTTCTCTTTTACTGAAGAGTCAGTGAGTTTCATGCACTATCGGTGGATGATTTTCACTTTCGTAGTTTCGGAATCACTACTTCCTTTACTATTTAGGTTGGATTTTCGCATAAGAGTCAGGCTCCTAATTAATATCCGGAACCTATTGTTATTAAGGTCCTTCCGTCTTCGTACGGGCATAGGCCTGTACTCTGTCCGGTTAGAGTTTATGTATTTATAAACAGATATCTGTTTATTACTATGGGCGTAAGCTTCTGTCTTTGATGCCTAATAGAAGGACGTTACGCTCCATTCTATTGCTAATGGATTCATTTAACTATCGATACTGCTTATGGTATATCATTCACTCAGCAGTTGTGTTTGAGATTTCGGCTCTTGAAGTAAGAGTTCTTCTACATCTTGGGCTTACATTAATAGTGTCGCTATTATAGATTTTGAAGGCTGCTCATTGCGCTCAGCCATCCACATTCATGAATTTTTATCTCAGAAATATCGAGTCCATTTCTGGAGGCCTCTATTGTTAGGTCTATTATCTACTGCTCAGAATGTCATTCACTTAACAGTTGCTACTATAGCTAGGTAGGCTGTCTGTTTCGGCAGTGACTCCGTTCTGCTGCCCTCTTCGCTCTGGGCTATTTGACCCAGGGCAAGAAAAAGTGGGGGGGGGGGGGGGATGTTCCCTTGGGTCACCTGTTTTACTATGAAAACAAGGGGATACCTCCTCCGGAGTTAGTAATTCTGAGCTGTTATTGGGATGGTTGTTTAGTGAGAAGTTTATGTTTTAAAAATTCATTCAGGTCTTAGTTTTTAAAGTATAGCTTTTGAATATAGCACGTGTCAACGGACATTATTATACAATCCTCAGACACTTTTAAGGAGTATAAAGAGTCTCTATTCTCTAGACTTACTTTATTTATTGGCTTACTTTAAAAATTATTAGTATAAGAATTATACTAGATATTAATAGAGTACATGGATGTATGATGCTCAATTTTGGAAGGTGTTGTATCTTTCTAATTTATCATAAATAAGAAGGATACATGTAAGGCCTAATACTTCTTTTTCCCTAGAGGGGATGACTCTATTTTATATAATTGAGCGTATTCCAACTTGCTCTATGTCCTTGGCCCTCCAGCCTTTTTACTATTCAGCTATGTCTGGGTCATTGGTACAGTATAAAAATGTTAAAAAATTTATAGTAATTTATATATTTTTTATACTTACCAATGACCCAGACGGGGATGGCCCTCCCAGGAGTTGGGAACTCATACCTCCCCGCTGAGTACATAGCGCTTACCAGGCACTGGTTATAAGAATGATTAATGGCGCCAATTTCGGAACGTCCTTGACACTGCGCATGCGCAGTAGAGGTGAAGTGTGGAGGGCCATTCAGGACATGTTTTCTTTGGTTTTAGATGCAAATTTTGGGGATTGGGGGGCAAAATTTGTGTTTGGCCCTATATTTTAAGAGTTAGCACCAGCTATGTCTGGGTCATTGGTAAGTATAAAAAATATATAAATTACTATAAATTTTTTAACTTTTCCGGATTTTTTTTCATTTTCTGGACTTTTTTATATGCCCGCATAACGTTTTATAATTTCTGTAAGTTTGGGCGTATTTTGCGCCATCTGATGGCATCCTTGTTTTCTTTTTAATTAATATTTATTATGCCCTCGAAAAATTTTCGAGGGGGTATATAGTCGAGGTCTCAGTATGTCCGTACATCCATCTGTATGAACATTTTGTATTATAACTTGAGCATCACTTGTTAGGCTTTTCCCTCTGGAAAAGACTATTGTTTTTCTACGGATTATTTTTATTTTTTTTTTTTTTCCACACATTTTTGTCCGTACGATTCAGAAGCCATTTTCGAACCGATTTTCACACAATTTGGCACACGCATAGTGCGGCAAAAAATCTAAAAATGTACCGAAGCGGAATTTTTGATTTAACCCTTATTTTGCCAGAATTGGCAAAAAACTGCCAAAATTGGGGTTTATCGGCACTTTCTCGAAACACGTCTTAAGGATTTTTTTTAAATATTTATAATTACTAGACCTGCCTATGACACAACCTTTGATACACACGACATATTAGACGATGCATATGGTAACCCTCCACAGGCTGCCAAACATCGAAATTTTGATGAAATGGGCCGGTTTCAGACCCCCACAGCACCCAAACGATACCCGAGAGGTAAACATAACTTCCTTTATTGGAAGTGGAATTCACCGAGGATCATTTTTGTAAGTAATAAGGGTGTTCAGAAAACCAAGTGTTAACCCGTTTTGGGCTGGTTAAACACCAATACCCCCAAAAAGCTCAAAACTTCATGTTTTCCGTGGATTTCTCTAAACGAGTCTTGTAGATTTTCAAGAAAAATTGGTCACTCTCAGGTCTTGGTGTGACATTACAAGTTGCATGGATAAAATATTCCGGTCAGCATTAGTTAACCCTCCCTGAGCTGCTAAACGTAAAAATTGTGATAAAATGGGCTGTTTTTAGACACCAAGAGCACCCAAACGATATACCACAGAGAAAGGGGCCCTTCATTTATCGAACGCAAAATTGATCGGAAAATATTTTTGAAAGTGGTAAGGGTATTCAAAATTTGACGTCTTAACCCATTTTGGGCTGGTTAGAGAGAGATACCCATTAAAATCTTAAAATCCCCGTTTTCTGTGGATTTCTCTAACAACATCTCTTAGGTTTTCAAGAAAAATCGGCTATTTGCAGGTCTTGGTGTGACATTACAAGTCGCATGAACAAAATATTCCGGTCAGCATTAGTTAACCCTCCCCAGGCTGCTGAAGGTCAAAATTGCGATAAAATGGGCTGTTTTTGCACACCAACAGCACCCAAAGGGTATACCACAAAGAAAAGTGCCTTCTTTTATCGCACGTACAGTTTATACAGAAACATTTTTGTAAGTAGTAAGGGTATTCAAAAGTCGACGTCTTAACCCATTTTGGGCAGGCTAAAGAGAGACATCCCTTGAAAGCTTTAAATTCCCATTTTCTGTGAATTTCCCTAACGGTAACTTGTAGGGTTTCAAGACAAATTGACTATTCGTAGGTCTTTATGGGACATTACAAGTTGCATGGACAAAATACTCCGGTGAGCGTTTTTTAACCATCTACAAGCTGCCAAGCATCGTAATGTTGTTAACATGGGACTGTTTTCAGACACGCACAGCACCTAATGTATACATGAGAGATAAACATAATCTCCTTTGTTTGAAGTGGAATTCACAGAGGACCATTTTTGTAAGTAATAAAGGTATTCAAAAAGCCAAGTGTTAACCCCTGTTGGGGAGGTTAACAGGGATACCCATCAAAAGCTTAAAAAATCGTTTTCCCTGGATTTCTACAAACATTTTGTGGGGTTTTCAAGAGAAAATGGCCGTTGATAGGTCTTGGTGTCATATGACCAGTTGCATGGATCAATTATTCTGGTAGGCATTTGTTAACCCTTCATGGGCTGCTAAATGTAAAAAAAAATTGAGAAAATAGTCTGTTTTTGGACACCAAGAACATCAAATGGAAATGCCACAGAGAAACGTAACTTCTTTTACCAGACGCAAAACTGATTGGGAAACATTGATATTGATATTAACCCATTCTACCATTAATGATGGGTTTTACCTAAACATTTTTTTATCAAACCCAAACCGAGTCATTTGAGACTACTATACTCACCTTTCTCATAACATCAATGAAGGAACTTTAGTGAGACAGTTAAAAACAATTCATCAGACACTGTGGGGTCAAGAAAAATCATGGAATCTAATCGGGAAAAGCCATGATTCTCCAGAATCATAAAGTCTAGTTGGATTTTAATGTTCTTTGGTATTTTGATGGGGCATCTTGGGGGAACGGATGCCCTCATACCTAGCGTTTCATCCATTCATGTTTGGTAGAGTTATGCCCCTGTTTGTTTTTGGCCTCTGTTTCTGACTAAAATAAATTGTACCATAGCCTATAAGGCAATGTGCTGCCCAACGACCATTGAACTTGGTTTAGTCTAGGGATGAGACGATCTATTGGTAAGCAATCGGCTATCAGCTGATAAAAGCCTATTGGCAATTGGTATGAATAGCATGAAAAATATCGGCTCTTGAGGATTGTTGAAAAAAATTATTGGGTACATATTCTAACTCTATTTCATAGCCATTTTAATGTTCTGCTATTAACTAACAAATGTGCCGTGCATTACACTGTGTAGATCAGACCCCTGATGTAACATTTAAATAAGCATATGAAGAACTTTGTGACAGGTCGCGCCACTTTTTTTCCATTGACAGTGATTACTAAACTTCAATCTTTCACGTAAAAAATCTGACGAGGTTTTAGCCTTTATAAGACTGTGGCCCAGCCGTCTAGAGATATGGGCCACAGTCATACAAAGATTACAATGAGGTATGTGTACTTTCAACATCCGGGTGTGCACTTTCAACATCCGATGCGGAAATTGGCAAATTGCGCATGTCAATTCTGATCACGAGGACCATACAGTAACACACTGAACATTTTTACGGA
Source organism: Pictodentalium vernedei (assembly GCA_031216915.1). Lineage (NCBI taxonomy): Eukaryota > Metazoa > Mollusca > Scaphopoda > Dentaliida > Dentaliidae > Pictodentalium > Pictodentalium vernedei. Next base: position 311,967,866 of record CM062297.1, on the reverse strand, counting down.
AAGGGTTGTTTTACTGTTTCATCAATACAAGTCCTGTGGCAAAACATGGGTGCTAAATCCCCAAATAATTAGAATTTTTTTTGTCACAAGTAAGGCTGAAATATAATAATTTCTGATGTTATATGCCCCGTGGAATATATAGCATTGAAAATTATATAAGTACCTAGGGGTTTAACTGCTCATTGAAAAAAGTAACTTAACAACCCCCCCACCTCCCCTCTCCCCCCTCCTCTCTCCCCCCCTCAAAAAATAATTTGGGAATTCAAATTTGATGATTTGTGAGTTGAAGTTCACTTTTTAGTGAACTAACTGATGTTCATTTTACAATGCTGTTTCCCTGTGGTGATTAAGAGCACAAGGATAGAGCAGGCAATATTTTTGCAACATCGCCCGCAAGAACAGGAACAGGAGAGACTGTGTGTTCCTCAGGAAAATAGTTTGCAATATCACAGTTGAACCGAGTCACAAAAAAGTGAACATATTTTTACTATTTTATGACATGAGCTACAACTTCTGACGCCTTGCAGTAACTAAAAGCATGAGGACTGGACTTTCCTGTTACCAAACACCCGCATCAATATGAATGAGTTCTACAGTGCAGGTCACATGTCAGTTATGTGACGAAGTTGTTGACATTGTGATGTTTTCATATGCATTCTGGAATGTGGACATTGCTGTATACTGAACGGTAATTAGTAAACTACACCAGTGTATGCTTGCTTTGGCCAATTTAAATTAGCTGTCGAATGACATATCCTATCATAGCCCACTAATACATTGCATAAAGTGTGAATGTTTCATGCACGCCCCTTTTCAAGTGAATGTTCCATGCTGGAATCTTGCCTGGTAAAAGGTGCACGCAAGTCTTAAATGACGAGCGCTCTATGGTGCACACGTGGTGTTTTTTCAGAATCGAAGGTCTGTCGGCATACATCATAGTAAAAAAAGGCGAGTTTGATATCACCGCAAGAGCCAAGAACTAGGGTTGTGTACCTTTTGGCCCAATGTGTGATATATCTTATTGTGTATGATAATAGCGATGATGCGGTGTGTTTATCGTTTAGCTATTGTAATTTATTTTCTTTGTTTATTTTATTACTTGAACCGAAAGTATATTCAATATTGCCACCGTACTTTTTTCAACCATTTTTACGGAAATAATATGGGTGAACAAAACTATTTGGTATCGGCATCGGTGTTGGCCGATAGTAAATCAAAACTATTTGATTTCAGATGAATAGGCAAATCTCTTATCGGCTCATCACTAGTTTAGTCAGACATCAATATATTCCTTTGGCATGCCCAACAGGGTAAATTTATGATCAGATCGGTTTGAAACTTTGTATGCTTGTTTGGTGTTAGCTCTAGATGGGAGCTATCAATTTTCTGCAATTTCTGTCAAAACATAAATTTTGCATAGCAGTTTTTTCTTGACGATCACAGCAGATGACGCGAATCGTCATCCGAACCCCGAAGTGGTTCACTGGGGGTGAGCCCGAGAGGGGGTGTCCCCTTCTCGTTGGTGGGGGGGTCCGAAAAAATTTGAAATTTCAGAGGACATGAGACGCATTCTGGTTGATTCTGAGAGCATAAAAAAAATGTTATGTGATCAGAAGAGGGAGGAATGAATCAACTTTATTAGGGATTCAGGCCTATGCGGGAAAGGTGCGCCATTGCGCTCGTGCCCCTAAACGTACCTGCAGTTAAAATGGGGCGAGCAATTTTATTCACGCTTCGATAATCATTTGGACGAGCACAACTCAGATTGCGAACACATAAGGGATGCCGCAAATTAGGTACTTCCAAAGTTGATCCTATTCTCTAAAATTTTAACGTTCACATTACCTCAATTTTTCGATAAATAATCCCTTGAATCAAAAGAATAGTTGCTCCATCGATTTAGCTGTACACATGCGCAGTTGTGTCTATTACCAAATATTGAATCAGAGATTTCCCAAAGCGTGTGCGCGTTTTGGAAAATCCCGGTCAATATTTGGTAACAGGCACAACTGCGCATGTGTACAGCACAATTGTCTCTTAGAGGGGGTCTGAACAAATGAATGACATTCACTCATTGATCGACCCAAAATGTGTATAGAGTAAGTTGACGTCAGATGTCCCATTAAAAATAACCATGATACGTCATGGAGGAGACTCTTCGGGCTTCCCTGCTGGTGAATGCGACAGCGTGCAAAGTTAACAGATTTCGGAAATGCGATTCATAGACCTAAACTTGCATCGCTATGTGTGGATATTGCATTGCATTTTGCGATGCGATTCCAGTCATTTTGCTCCCTGAATTCTATATTTGTATGTAACACTGACTACCAAAATCTCTTTGATATCTGGCCATTTCAATAAAGTTTCCCCATTAAAAACGTGTGCAGTGCATATCAGAATATTTAGGGATTTGCTGAATGAAGTCACAGATCTTTGCTCATGGTGGTGTACAACGTTGTATTGGAGGATACATGATAAATAAAATGTGCTCAGTCGCTAGTCTGGAGTACATCATGTTGCAAGCATCACAATAAGAAATTAAAATTGGAGAAAAACCAAAAAATACTCTTTTTTTCAATGAAGATTATTATTACGCAACATGTAAGTTGCATGATTGTCACAAACATGTTTTGTGTTTGTCAAGCTAATTTTTTAAGTCAGTTACATCCCTTGATGTTTCTTTCCAACTGAACAATAAATAATATATTCTGGCAGCGCTTGGGTGTCTGTAAACAATGCGCCATACAACTTCACAACACACATTAATATCAATGTTGTTATTCAATTAAGACACAAAGTATGCATGCTCAGTATCTTCCTGGTTAATACAGCCTAGTGTATTATTACACACAACCGTATTAACACTACTTACCAGAATAACACACAATCATCACAAGAGAACAATATCGTGTGATTGTATCGTTTATAGCGATCAAATGCCCACCCCAACTCCCACAAATGCAAATATTGTTTTGGCTAATATTGCTCAGCACTAAACGTGCATACTCTGAGAACTTAAGCTTTCGTAATTGGTTATTTATCAACGAAATTCTGCAGTATACAGGCACTAACAGATTTTCTTCTGTGTTTTAGTTCAACCATTGGAATCAGCATCGAAATCGGCATAATCTGCAGAGAAATAATCGATAATCGGTTCATAGCAAGTTTTGATAATATGTTCATCACTAACTTCACGGGGAACATTTATGAAAGGATTCCATTGAAACATGGTATGCTTGTTTGGGGTAACCTTCAGATAGGGGCAACTGATTTTCTTTCATTTCCATCAAAAAATGTTGCCGTTGGCAACGGCCATTGAACTTGGTTTATTCAGGCATCAATATATTCGTTTGGCATGCCCTACAGGGCACATTTATGATCAGATCGGCTTGAAACTTGGTATGCTTGTTTGTGGTTACCTCTAGATGGGAGCTATCGATTTTCATTAAAACATGTTGCTGCTGGCAATGACCTTCGGTGATCTTAGTGCAGTTGTACTAAAATATGTCCCTTTGACACCCCCTGCAGAGCACATTTTTTTACCTGATTGCTTTGAAACTTGGTGTACTTGTTTGGGGTGACCTCGAAATGGGAGCTGTTGATTTTCTTCCATTTCTGTCAAAAACTGTTCCAGCTGGCAATATTTTTAGAACTTGGTTTAGTCAGACCTCAATATTTCTCTTTGACACACCCTACAGGGCACATTTATGATCGGATTGCTTTGAAACCTGATATGCTTGTTTGGGGTTACCTCCAGATGGGTGCTATCGATTTTCTTCGATTTCCATCCAAAAATGTTACCGTTGGCAATGACTTTTGAACTTCGTTTAGTCAGACCTCAATATTTCACTTTGGCACACCCAACAGGGCACTTTTATGACCGGATCTCTTTGAAACTTGGTATGCCTGTTTAGAGTGACCTCTAGATGAGTGCTATTGATTTTCCTCCTTGTGCATCAAAAAATGTTTATGTTGGCAACAACCTTTGATGATCTCGGTACAGTTATGCATCATTATTTCCCTTTAACTCACCCTGCAGGGCACATTTTTGATTGAATCACTTGGAAACTTGGTGTGCTTGTTTGGGGTGACCTCTAGATGGGAATTATTGATTTTCTTCTATTTCATTCAAAAATAGTTGCCATTGGCAATGACCTTTGATGAACATAGTAAAAACTTAGTGCAGTTGTGCATCAATATTTCCCTTCAACACACCCTGCAGGGCACATTTATGATAAGATCGCTTGGAAACTTGGTGTGCTTGTTTGGTGTGACATCTATATGGGAGCTATTCATTTTCTTCCATTTCTGTCGAAAAATGGTGCCGTTGGCAATAGTGTTGAAACGATTACCTATTTTTCAAAGTCGACTAGTTGACGGGAGTAATCGATTCAAAATCGACTAATCGGCTTTTCTGTTGAAAACATAATTGTCTCAGTAAATTAGGTGATAAGAGACTGTTACATATAAGTAGATAACCCTTTCGTTTAATGACTCGTTTGACAGGTGTTTGATGAAGTTTCCTTGTCAAAGTTATGAACGAAGCTGTTCTCTTTTTCATATTTTGAGTTTTTTAAAATGTCATGCATTTTATATCTTTAACCATTCAGTAAAAAAATTAATATACCTGGGAAGTGCATGCCTCCTAGCCCTCTGTCCGTACAGTGGAAAAAGTACCCAATGATGTTAAAACAGAAGTTTCGTGAATTTGTAAAATGTTTGAAGTGTGCCGCCATTCGCCTGGTGCAATTAATTAAAATCTCCCAGGTCAAATTTTGTGACAGACAGTTTCCTCACCTTCATATCTGGTCTTCGCCAGCTCGCACCCAAACCAGTTCAGTAATATCGTAGAATATGGAGCTATGGCATTGATTTACCTTTGAGGATGACAGGGCACTTGGCTCAAAGAAGATTCACTTATATACATGTACCTGAGTCAGTTTAAGCACGCAAACCCTGCAGAAACTGCAGAGTTACGGTGCTTCAACTGACTCTTGTGTGGAGTGCAGAGTACTGCAGACAAATGAGAGGAGAAAGGACTTAGCGAAATTCAGGCGTGTATTTTATTTTTATATCAGTTAAAAAGTGTGGGCGACTTGGGTGAGGGACAGAACGCTTGCATGAATTAACAGCACTTTGAAGTTGTATGTCAAAGTATTTTTCTTAAATGCGTGCCAGTGATTAGGTTAGGTGAAATCAGTGCTTGTAACAAATGCTGCTGAAATCTAAGTTGTAACATTATTGGCATCAACAAACGACAATGATTGCATTGATATCCACTTCTCAATACAATTTAAAATAGGTCCACCACGAAGCAGAAACGTCTGATGTTTGTAATCATTAACCCCCACTATTGGCATTTTACGACTTCATCTTTGAGTTTCCCGACAACTCGACTGGCGGATTTTCCGAAAATCGAATCGACTTCGACTCGTCGACTAATTGTTTCAACTCTCATTGGCAACGACCTTTGGCCTTAGTTTAGTCAGACCTCAATATTTCCCTTTGGCACACCTTTCAGAGCACATTTTTATGATCGTTCAAAGTTAATGTTACTCAACAGGTAATTAATTTTCCCAAATGAATAGGAAATTGCTGTTCATCATTTTCAGGTCAACATGAGCCCTGAATTGGGATAATCAAAAGCCCTGATACAACATACTACTACTACAGGCTTTTGGTGATGTGATCATTCTAATGGAATTTACAGAACCTTGTCAGTGGTTTTTAGAGAAGTCTTGGCTGCCTTTACAGGTGGCAAAGTTGAAGTGTTACCTTATTATGTTGGAGCAAAAAAGAATTTGCCAGGTCTTCAGTAACACTTTCTAAATCTATAAGAATCAAATGAACATTTTGCAGGATTCAAAGCTGATTCTCATTGCTTTTCTTGTGAAAATCATTCACAGGATCTGATTCTGATTCTTGCATCAATTTTAAACCCTGCAATGATTGAAACTGTTCTGGAAAGTAAGAATATTTGGTCTTGTCATAAAACAGTCCATTGTGGTCCATTTTGTGGACAATTTTGAATTTTAGAATTAAGTAGAATGTTTCTATATATTTTTATACTGTACCAGTGACCCAGACATAGCTGGTGCTAATTCTCAAAAATCTAGGGCCAAACACAAATTTTGCCCTTCCCCAATCCCCAAAATTTGCATCCAAAACCGAAAATAACATGTCCTAAATGGTCCTCCATACTTTTCCTCCACTGCGCATGCGCAGTGTCAAGGAGGTCTCGAAATTGGCGCCAATTATCATTCTTTGTTTGGCCCTTCATCAGTTCACATCTGACAGATATTTGTGCTTGTAAATCTCAGTTTAAATGATGCCAGACACATAAATATTAGAGAAATGGTGGATCTCAAGAGGAAATAGAAGGAGGAGAGAAAAAATTAGTGGCAGGAAATAATCAGGGCTGCAACTTAAATTTTTTTTATGAAATTATGTTATGTTCCCTAAGTTCAAGGCATGGGACTGTTGTCATTCTTGCTATAAAGTTACACTGCTTGATCAGTGTTTCCTCTCTCCCTTTCCTTTAGTCCCCCCTTGCTATTCTCCCATGCTTTTGGCATATTTTCTGTAATATTATTACTAAAATTTCTTGGGAGTTTTAGCTTGGTAACAGAATGAATTCTGTTTTTTCCCCATGTTTACGTCCTCTCCCATGGGTGTTTAGGCATTGTGTTCTGCATCCACCATCTGATGTTCTGCAGTTTCTTCCCTGGAAGTCTCTGTTTTGCATCAGATAGTGTTTTAATTGGTAACTGATTTCGGGCCATGTTTATCAGTGCCTGGAGTCATGTTTCCGGTTTTTATACACTTCTTGTTTACATTGACAACGGTTTCTGTTGAGAGTGATTTCTTGTCTTTGTATTAGATTAATCATAACAAGATACATTATTATTATACATAAGTGTTGCATTAATTTTTTTGAAATATTTAAAAAATTGTTGTCTTAGGCTATTTTGGGATCCATTGGGGCTCAACGTTACTTTCAGAAACTTGGGCTTTTCTGAAAAAATATTTTTTCAAAAAATTTTTTTGATTTCATTTATTTTTTCTATATGTTAATGGATCATGTTATTATGTATCTTTGTTTTCAGGGGTTGGTGCGAGTACTAGGACTGTTTGTGTTCTTTTCACAATGAAAGGATATTGTTCAAATTGTAATAAGAGGAAATCTTCCTCTGACTTTCATAATCATTGTATTAATTGTAGTCAGTGTACTCGCACTAACTCCTGCTCAGTATGTGTCAATTGGGATGACAAACATTGGAAACGTGTGTCACGGAATGTTGTTAGCGGGGAGAAGGCCATGCCTGTCCTTTCTCTGCAGGGTCACTCGAGTTTTTCAATCTCTTTTTCAGAGGAACAAGAACAGGGTGATGTTTCCGTGATGTCTTCCAAAACTGTGCCTCCGTCGTCACAGTTAAATGAAGAGCTAGTGGCAAAAGTGCTCATGGAAATACGTCAATTGCCTAAGAGGTTCCTAGTAGGATTGACGGCATTGGCGTCCGCTAGCTCGCCCGGTGTAGTGACCATTCATCGAATGGCTTGGCAACCGGGTTCGTCCGTTGCAGTCCAGGAAGGAGATTTGGGTGATGCGAGCACTATAATAACACAAAGTGCACACCCAGTGACGACGGATCAGAGGATGGAACGGAGGAAGCCTATTAGTCCAGTTCCTAGCTCGTCCAGGTCCATCCGGGCTGCGAGCGAGAGTGGTCCCTCTCTCGTACAACAACATCTGGGACCAGTTGTTGTGGTACATAACGTTTCGCATTCGGAGCATACGTCCGCCACTCGGGACGCTCCGTTATATAAACAGTCCGGAGAGACTGTCAATATGGCTTCCTCATCCTCACGGCAGCGCATCAGGTACGGACGACCGAGAACTTCAAATGGTCCGACAGGATGGCGAAAGGGATTCAGAGGAGCTGGAGTTTTCTCTTTCGGAACAACATAAAGCTGCCGTAGATTTTATCCGGCATTATCTTCCAGAGGTTGTTCCGTCGGACCAGAATGCTGCGATGCCGGATAAGAGACTGATAGCGTCACTGGACACAGAATTTTTTGATGGTTTAGGGACATCGTCCCTGAGTTTCCGACACAGTCCAATAATGTCACAAGAACATTTGAACTATTGAATGACGCTATATATAAGCTTGCTACCAAAACGAGCAAGTATGGTTTCTTGTCTGCAAATGCTGTACATCTGCCTTTCATCAATTCAAGGAATAAATTTGAAACGGCAGGACAGGGCATACCGAGAGTTCCTCTGCGTCTAGACAATCTGGCTGAAGACCTAGAATTGTCTATACCGTCGTCTATGTCAATTCCAACCACGACGTTGGAAACGACAATAATGTCTAATAGAATTAACTTAGACGCTTTATCATACGCAGATCACCTTACTAAAGCGTTATCATTACGTCTTCAAGGGATAGAATTCCAGGATATACAATCCTCCTTAAGAGTTCTTTCGAGGGCCATAGCTTATTCCACGTATAACTCCGCCCTTTCGGTGGCAAACCTGGAGTTTGTTAGACGTGACGCGGCCCTAGCTACATCCACACGCGTGGATAGTAAGGTGAAAAACTCTCTCAGAGTCGCTCCGGTCAGCTTCTCTTCGACGGCAAGCTTTCAGCAATCTATGATCAGATAACTAAGAAAGCTTCGGATTCTCTGCTATTCAAATCCGCTTCTAAAAAGTCAGATACAGCAGAAAAGAGTAAGACAGGCACTTCTGGGACAAGTACGCCCAAAGGAAGTTCCTATAGAGGTTCCTATGCGTCCTCTAGGTCTTATTCTAGAGACCGTCAAGGCAGCAACTCACGTAGGGGACGTTATACTGGCCGAGATAACCGGTCAGATGTCCCTAGGTCGACGGGGCGAGGTGCGGGTCGTGGAGGACATAGTTTCTCCTTCCGCAAGCCTTGCAGGTCCAGGAGGTGATGGTATGAACCTCTATCGTGTTCCGGTAGGCGGAAGATTGTCGAGTGTTATAAACAATTGGGCGTCAATTACGGACGACCCCTGGGTTCGAGGGGTAATTTCGGAAGGACTAAGAATATCCTTCAAACGAAAGCCTCCATTAACTGAAGTCCAAAATGGACTCGGCTTCCGTCAAATCCGCAGAAAAGAGACGCTCTTCTATCAGAAGTTCAGTCTCTTCTGGAGAAGAACGTGGTAAAGGTCGTAGAAGACCAGGAATCACCGGGTTTCTACAGCCATCTGTTTCTGGTTCCGAAACCAGACGGCACGTTCCGTCCAGTCGTAGATCTGAGCTGGATAAACAAGCTGATCGTCGCTCCGAAGTTCTATATGGAGACAATTCGATCAGTCAGAGCAAGTATTCGGGTGAACGACTATGCTACAAGCTTAGATCTCAAGGATGCGTACTTTCACGTCATGGTACATCCGACATTCAGAAAGTATCTATGCTTCGCAGTCCTAGGAGTTGTATATCAGTTCCGAGCGATGTGCTTCGGTTTGAACCTAGTGCCCTGGGCTTTCACTCAGGTAATGAACTTGGTAATGATGCATTTCCGAGCTCATTCGTCTGCGGTAACGTCGGCCTACCTGGATGACATTCTTCAGAGGTATGGCAACGAGTTAATGCTTCAGAACGATGTGCAGAATCTGCTTTTATTACTCCGACGTCTCGGTTTTATAATAAACGAGGAGAAGTCGGATCTGGTGCCGTCCAAGTCCTTCACCCACTTGGGAATGAGCTTCGAGACGCACAACAATCTTGTTTGTCTGCCGTTAACCAGAGCGAAATTAATCAGTTGTTACACTCGCTATTGTCTTCACTCAGACAAAGTGACAGCGAGAGAATTCATGAGACTGATAGGTCTGTGCGGAGCCGCTGCAGATCTCATTCCGATGGGGTGGTTACGCGCTCATCCTCTCCAAATTTTCTTGACTCAGAATTGGAGAGTAAAGATTCATTCGCTCGATATAGACGTTATCTTGTCAAATCAAGTGAAACAAGAGATTCAGACTTGGGCACAACATTCAGTGGTTGACTCAGGGAGTTCCACTGCAGTTGCCGGATCCAAGTTTTACTATTATGACGGATGCCAGTCAAATAGGTTGGGGTGCAACATTGATCCCAATGGATTTGAAGTGCCAGGGTCTTTGGGATCCGCAGTTTCTAGGCAAGCACATAAACATCAAAGAAATGATGTCAATTTGGCTTGCACTATGTCATTGGATGAACATTATTCAGAAAGCACATGTCCAAATCCTGTCCGACAATACGACAGTAGTAGCGTATATTCGGAACCAGGGAGGCACTCATTCCATTCCGTTATTCAATTTAACGGAAACAATCCTTCTTTTTTTACTAGAACACCAAGTTCTACTTTCGGTCTGTCATATTCCGGGTCGTCTGAATGTATTAGCAGACTCCCTTTCACGGAAGGGTCGCTTGTTGCCGTCAGAATGGACTCTCAACAAACAGGTATTCAATCAGATTTGCTACCAATGGGAGCGGCCAATGATAGACTTATTTGCGACACAGCTCAACAATCAGTTGCAGACGTATGTGTCGCCATGCCCGGATCCTCGAGCATATGCAGTAGACGCTCTATCGATCTCGTGGAACGGAATGATAGGATATTCGTATCCTCCAGCGCCGTTGATTCAGCAGATATTGCTAAAGATAAAACAATCTCAATGCAAAATTCTGTTGGTAGCATCTCTGTCTCCACAGAGACCGTGGATAAATCTACTCAGGTGTCTGCTGTGGGACATACCACGGAAGCTTCCTCCACGAGAGGATCTTCTTTCGCAGGGGAAATCGCGTCAACTACATCACAACCCGCAAGGTCTCAACCTTCACGTATTTCCGTTGTGCAGTCCTTCTTGCACGGCAAGAATTCTACAGGACGAGCAGTGGACGCAATTTCTAACTGTAGGAGGACCTCCTCTTCGCTAAGCTATGTGGCTAAGTGGAAGGTCTTTTGTCGTTGGTGTAGGGATAATTCTGTTGATATTTTTGATCCCTCCATTCCAGACATTGCAACTTTCTAGTATACTTGTTTGATGAGATCAAACTGCAGCCTGTTACTATTAAAGGTTATAGGTCTATGTTATCTGATACCTATGCACACCATGATAGTTTACAAATTGGATCTAATGTCTCTTTATCTAAATTAGTTAGAAACTTCTCGATAAATAGACCTAGAACCCTTAGATTAATTCCTAAATGGAATTTAGCTTGGGTTCTTCTTAAACTAAAAGAAAAGCCATTTGAGCCTCTTGAGACAGTGGACTTCAAATTCTTATCTTATAAGACAGCATTTCTCTTAGCTTTCTCTTCTGCTAGAAGAGTCAGTGAGCTTCATGCACTATCTGTGGACGATTCTCACTATCGTAGTGTCAGGAACACTATTACCTTTACTACTAATGTTGGATTTTTGGCTAAGAATCAGGCTCCTAATAAATATCCGGAACCTATTGTTATTAAGGCCCTTCCGTCTTCAGACGGGCATAGGCCTTTACTCTGTCCGGTTAGAGCTTTACATATTTATAAACAGAGATCTCAGTTTATCAGAAAGGGACGAAAATGCTTCTTTCTGTCTCTGATGCCTAATAGAAAGGACATTATGGTCCATTCTTTTGCTAGATGGATTCAATTAACTATCCGTACTGCTTATGATAATCTATCTTCAACTCAGCAGTCTGTGCTTAAGATTTCGGCTCATAAAGTAGGAGCTCTTTCTACATCTTGGGCTTACGCAAATAGTGTTGCTATTACAGATTTAATGAAGGCTGCATATTGGTCTCAGCCATCCACATTCACAAATTTTTATCTCAGAAATATTGAGTCCATTTCTGGAGACCTGCATTGTTTAGGTCCGTTATCTGTTGCTCAGAATGTCGTCCACTAAACAGTTGCTACTATAGCTATGCAGGCTTTCTGTTCTGGCAGTGACTCTGTCCTGCTGCCCTCTTCGCTCTGGGCTATTTGACCCAGGGCAAGGGGAAGGGGGGGGGGGGGTGAGGGTGTTCCCTTAGGTCACCTGCTTTATAGTGTAAAGCAAGGGGATACGTCCTCCGGAGTCAGTAATTCTGAGTCGGTACCGGGATGGTTTTAAAGTGTAAAGCTAATGTTTAAATTCATTCATGTCATATTTTTAAAGTGTAGCTCGGTGTGAAGCATTTGTATATGTCACTTGTCAAACGGGCGTTAGTATACAATCCTCGGACACTTTTAATGAGTATAAAGAGTCTCAATTCTCTGTACTTACTTTATTTATTGGCTTACTTTAAAAATAATTAGTATAAAGGGTTATACTGGATGTTAATAGAGAACATGGATGTTATTATGCTCAATTATGAAAGGTGTTGTGTCTCTAATTTGTCATAAATAAGAAAGATACATGTAAAGCCTAATCCTCCTTTACTCCTCGAGGGGATAACTCTATTATATATAGTTGAGCTTATTGGATTTTCCTCTATGTCCTAGGCCCTCCAGCCTTTTTTCTATTCAGCTATGTCTGGGTCATTGGTACAGTATAAAAATGTTAAAAAATTTATAGTAATTTATATATTTTTTATACTTACCAATGACCCAGGCTGGGCTTGCCCTCACAGGAGTTGGGAACTCGTACCTCCCTGCTGAGTACATAGTGCTGACCAGGCACTGCTTGTAAGAATGATAATTGGCGCCAATTTCGAGACCTCCTTGACACTGCGCATGCATAGTGGAGGAAAAGTATGGGGAACCATTTAGGACATGTTATTTTCGGTTTTGGATGCAAATTTGGGGGATTGGGGGGCAAAATTTGTGTTTGGCCCTAGATTTTTGAGAATTAGCACCAGCTATGTCTGGGTCATTGGTAAGTATAAAAAATATATAAATTACTATAAAATTTTTTAATGTTTGATGTCATTCTATATTGTAGAAGTGAAATTTCAAGATCATCAACAAAACAGGTAGGTCCAGATCAAGTTTATAACTCTTCCTAGAAGATGTGATGTAAAGTTACAGTTTGAAGTGCCTGAAGGAGCATAGCATAACCAATCACAAACCAAGTAAGTGTTCTTCTTTTTATTGTCATATACTTACTCTTATTCACAAGTTGCTTTCAGATAAACATTTGGGGTTTATAGAGATCTTTAAAACTGACTGAATTTCAAAACTGAAATTCCAGGCCTTTGAAATAGGCTTCGAAATAAGGAGTCAGGTTTGTAACCTATGTACGCCTAATTTAGTGTTTGTAACCTGTAGTTTCGTGACCTGTTTCCCTAAGTTGTCCTGTAGTTTATATTTTAGGCCATTAAAAAAAATGTCTGGGTTCTCAGGCAATTATGCCCAAAAAGGCTGATGAGGGAGGGAAGCTTTTTATTTTTTTCTTTTTATAAATCTCAAAAACGTACCTCAAATTAACATACTTCTGTTCTTTTCTTTTAATATATAAAAGCATCATACATGTCCATGTTTTATAATCAGCCGACTTCTTTAGTACTACACATATACATGTACATGCGTTCAACAGGTCTTTCATTTAATGACCTCACTCTGGTATTAATTCAATTGATTATATCATAAACCTTCAATATTTTATATTGAAGGCTTATGATATAATCAATTAAAATTAATCCCAGAATGAGTAATTATTCTACAGACCATTTTAACATACTAGTATTTAATAATATGTGTATCATAGCACTAAATTATAAGGACAAGGAGAATACTTGCTGTGTTTTAATGGCCTTTTCGAACTTTGTGATAAATTATTGTAATAAATTGGATTTAACTTGGAACCTATGGTGTTCATGGTATTTTTTTTACCTTATTTCTTTTCATAGATATATTCATTGATTGCTGTAACTTCAGTACAAACTTTGTGTGGGGAAATACATTGGTTACAATACATGATCTATTCATTCCAACAGGCCTGGCATTCATAAAAATGCTGGAGGAGATATAACACCCGGGGCTGAATTTCTTAGCATTCTTGGCCAGCTGAGCAAAAACCTGATCCTGGATGGAACAGTCCCCCTCAGGTTCTGTTCAGTCCAGGCCATCTCCCCCAAGGCAGAGGCTTTTGGGAGTAATATGGTATTCTGCCCACAGCCTCTCCCAACTCCGTGGGAGAGTAATCCTTGACATGACAAGTATGGAGCCTGATAGCTGTCTTAACCATCAGGGTCTCTCCTCTCCAATTTGGGTAATAGCTATTCCCCCAGTATGGGAATTGGGACACCAACTGGCCTAGCTGCTTGCAGCCTGAATATTTCTCTAAATGGGAGCTGGGGTGCTCCTAGAGACTTTTGAATCCTGTAGGCATGGAAGTGAGCATCCAGAAAGTAAAGACCCATAGGGGTTTGCTCCCCTTCCCAGCTTTCCATAATAGCAGGAGGATGGGTTTTCAGCCGCCTCCACCGGCCGAACAAGAAAACCAGTGGGCAAAGGGCTAGGGTTTATCACTACCTTAGGAAGCAGTGGAGCAAACCCAGGAGGGGGTTGCTTCACCACAGACTTCTGTGGTTCCACCACAGACTTTCTCCCTACCAACAAACAGGATTCGAAGATTCAAAGTTTCACGCTGCAGCTGCTTCCGCTCCCGCTCCCGCTTCTTCAGCAGCCCGGCCGAAGACTGTAAGTGCCTCTAAAAGAGGGACTTAACCTAAGGCCAAAGGGAGCCAAAGGGAGTCCTGAAATGAGGACTCCTTGTTCCTCTGGTGAGGGCCCAAGCAAAGCTGCTATGGCCCAAACTGGTAGCGCTCAGTCCTCCTGTGTTATAGGAAGACTAACTCTCCAGTCTGAGACTAGGGAGGTTCTCTCCCTGTTGTCTATGGACGCCAGCAGGGAAGTTTAAAGTACCTCCCTCTGGTTTAAATCTTCAAGCCATGGAAAGCCCGCTAAAATGGCGGGCCTTTGATTCAACTTGTCCTCTCCCCAGCTGCCAAGATAGTACCTGGCAGCTGAGGAATCATTGCAAGAAACAACACCGACTGTTTGCACCATTCTCACTGTGGAAAAAATGGCCCAATGGGGAGAACCAGTTTACTTCAACGCAGGTCCTTATCACCCTGGAGGAAACTGTTGCTCTCCTGGGGAAGCCCTTGGTGGAGCTCACAGAGCTGGTCAACGGGAAGTTCATTGAACTCAACAAATTACTGGGAACAGTCTCCCATGCATTCATGGATCAAAAGAGATCCATTGAGAGCCACTTGGGTTTCACCACATTAACTCCCCATTCAACACAGTTCCAGTGTTTGGTGACCCCTGCAGGCATGTTACACCGGAGGGAGCTGATGTGGCTGCTGGAAAAGATACAGGAATGGAAATCAGGGGATATTCCTTCCCCCGCAACCACAACAGCCTCTGCAGAATCCACTTTGGTGGTGGGGAAAGAGTCTGGTGGAACCACATAAGTCTGTGTTGAAAGCACCCCTTCTGGTTTGCTCCACTGCTTCCTAAGGTAGTGGTATCCCCTTGCCCTTTGCCCACTGGTTTTCTGGTTCGGCTGGTGGAGGCGGCTGCCTACCCAGCCTCCCACTATTATGGAAAGCTGGGAAGGGTAGCCATCCCATTTGGCCCTTACTTGCTGGATACTCACGAATACATGCTGACAGAACTCAAAAGTGTGGGAGCATCCCAACTCCCATTAGAGAAATATTCAGGCTGGAAGTGGATAGGCCAGTTCACATCCCAATTCCGTTAGGGGAGAAGTAGCTGTTTATTGTAGCTGTTTTTTTCAACCCTCTTTATTACTCTGTTGGAGAGGAGAGACCCTATAGTTAAGATAGCCATCGGGCTCCATCCTCGTCATGTCAAGGATTACTCTCCCATGGAGTTGGATGAGGCCAAAGGCAGAATAACCACATTACTCCCAAACACCTCTGCCTTGGGGGATATTGGCCTGGACCGAACCGAACCTGAGGGGACTTGGTCTATCCAGGATCGTGTTTTTGCTCGGCTGGCCAGGAATGCTCACAAAACCAGTCCCAAGTGTAACATCTGAGCGGGTCAACAAAAGACACAATGGGCAGTGATGTCCACTGTAAGGCCCTCCAGATAATCCAAGAAAATGCGAGCTGTGGGCAGTGGATCCACTTACACTGCATCAGTTGGGATGAGGAAATCTGTCTGGCATTGGCTTGGACTTTTCCGTAATACCCGCTTTACATTGCCCCAATGCTACCATTGCATTGGGGCGTGGGGGGGGGGGGGGGATCCAGAAAATTAAGCTGGACAAACTAATGGTTGTTCTTTTCCAAGGCAGTCGAGGTTCACCACTGGCAGCCCCATGTGTTGGGGAGAAATTGTAAGGCTAATTACTAAAATGAGTGTGAGGGAGGAGGTGCCCCTAGGGCTGCTTTTGCTGTAGACTAAGGAAAATACCAAGTGGCTCAATGGGTCCCTGACCCTACCCTATTAAGTCCTGAGTCCCTTTTATAATTTTCAGAGAAATTCTCCTTTCTCTTGTTACAGATGTCCTATAATACCCTGGCACTTTGTTGTAACCCTAAACAAATTTTTAAATTGAAATGGACGGTCCAAAGGTGTCTGGCTTGGCAATGTTTATTAATACCCTTGCAATGAGATGGGCGGGTGTGGGGGGGGGGGGGGGTGTATACTGGAATCACATCGTCCGTCTCTGTCCATCCATCTGTGTGCAGACATTATTTTGTCTGAAGATTTTCTTCGACCTTTATGGACCATTGTCATCGAAATTTGGTATGAATATTCCCCACCATGGGAACCTGTGCACCTGTGATTATAGTTCTGGTCAGATTATTTTTGCCAAAGTTGTGCCCCTTTTTCACATGTCTCAGAATGCTAGAATTTTGTCCGGACATTTTCTCAGATGTAAAGGGTTGAGTCCTTTGAAACTTGGTATGGGTATTCACTGCCATGGGAACCTGTACATCAATGATTATAGTTTCGATCGGACCTTTTTTACCAGAGTTATGCCCCTTTTCATCTTAGAATAATTAATTTTGTCCAGAAATTTTCTCGGAGGTTTACGGTTCGATTCCGTTGAAACTTAGTATGGATGTTCTCTACCATGGGAACCTGTGCACCAGCGATTATAGTTTTGATCAGACTTTGTTGCCAAAGTTATACCCCTTTTCGTCTTAGAATAATTAAATTTGTCCGGAGATTTTCTCTGTTTTTTATGTAGGTCTGGAAATAAGGAATGAGTTTTGTAACCTAATTGATCGCCGTAACCTGTTTAAAGTTATGGGGCAATGAATGGTTGTCGGTACGACAGACTGACCATTGTTCGGCCCGTTGTGGGAACGTTTTGAATTCCTGTGTTTAAAAACACCCATTTCCTTGCATCTGAGCGCCTTTGCGTCTGCATTTCATCTAAATTTCCCGACACAAATTTTTTTTTTCTTTAGATATCCAAAAGTATCGAAAATTTAAAAAAATTGCCCAATGCCAAAAACAGGTTGGAAAATATTCAGTGTGTATAGCTTACCTCGAATATGTCATTATCGAGAAATAAAATTCACAGCATTCCAAATGAAACAATAAAAAAATCCAAACATACCAACTGTTTGTTTGTCATTTAATTCCTCCAAAAACCACTCAAGAATTCAAATAAACACACACGATTCCTGTGGGCTTATACAGAGTGACTAGATGAATCACCCAAGTGCCAGTGGATGATTCGCCCCTAGTTTTTGTGGACAATTCGTCAATTAAGGTCAAAATTACTCTGATTGGCAGATGGGCATGGGTGCGTCCGAGTGATGGAGTCCAAGACGGCCTAGTAGCGAAAACTGTCAAACCCTGCTATAATTCATATTAATTCAGTTCAGTTGCCTAGGAAGCGCTTGCCAAAGGCGGATGCCATATTGACGTCGATTGGTGGCACTGTGTGTGTGTGTGTGTGTGGAGAGAGGGGGGTGGGGGGGGGGTGGTGGTGGGGGGGTATTTTCTCTACAGTTGAATTATTATAATTATTTACTGGGATCAAAATCTTTTTAACTCGTAAATTTGTAACGTAAAGTAGTAAGTTGCATCTTTACTGCTGGCTTATCATAGACGACCAGTAAAGATGCAAAGGCTTTCAGGGACGTGACATATTTGTATATACCGTATGACCGTATTGGAGCAGTCGCAGATCCAAGGAGACGCCGATTATGCTGGCAGGAATGAGGATGATGTGCAACATTATCTGAGCCGCACAGCTGTGGCAAGGTGGGGAGAGCACATGAGGGTGAAAACTTGTTTCCTCAGCTATTCTGAGGTTGCAGTGCAGTGATTGACTACCCTGGTGCAGGGCTAGAAATAAGGAATGAGTTTCGTAACCTGTAAAGCAACACATTTACAGGTTATGCCTAATTGATTGTCGTAACCTGTTTAAAGTTAATGGGGAGACCAACTGTCATCGGTATGACAGGCTGACCATGGTTCTACCTGTTGTAGGGAAACTTTGAATTCCTGGGTTCAAAAACCTCCTTGCATCTGAGCACCTCAGGGGCCGTATTTCATCTAAATTTCCGGACACAAAATTGTTTTTTTCTTTAGGTATCCAAAAGTATAAAAAATTGCCCAATGCCAAAAACATGTTGGAAAATATTCAGTGTGCATAGCTTACCTCGAGAATGGGAAATTATGGCTGTACAAAAACGGTGCAAATTGCGGAAATGTCATTATGTGGGAGTATTTCATTATCAAGAAATAAAATTCACAGCATTCCAAATGAAACAATAAAAAATTTCGAACGTTCCAACTGTTTGATGTTTTCATTTAATTCCTCCAAAAACCACTCAAGAATTCAAATAAACACACACAATTCCTGTGGGCTAACTGGGCTTATACTTCCCAGGGTGACTAGATGATTCGCCCCCATGCCAGTGGACGATTTGCCCCTAGTTTTGCCATATAGACATTGATTAGTGACACCGTGTGTGTTTGGGGGAGGGCTTTTATTTTCTCTCCAATTGAATTATTATAATTATTTACTGGGATCAAAATTTTTTTAACTGATAAATTTAAATAGTAAAGTAGTAAGTAGCATCTTTACCACTGGCTTATCATAGGCGACCAGTAAAGATGCAACTGCTTTCAGGGACCTGATATCAACAACATAAAAATATTTGTATATATCGTATGACCGTATCAGGTCATTCAGAGATCCATGGAGATTCCGATTATGCTGGCAGAAATGAGGATGATGAGTAGCATCATCCTAACCACATAGCATCGGCTAGGTGGGGAGAGAACGAGAGGGCCAAAACTTGTTTTCACAGCTATTCCAAGGTTGTGCTGTGATTGACTTGGTGAGTACTGCTGCCCGAACACTGCAAATTCGAATCCTCTGTTCCTTCCATTATCAGGCTTCCTCCTAAATTTATCCATTTTGCCCACCTCTTCTTTTGGTCTGACTTCAAACATTGCGACGAGTTTAATCAGGAGCATGGGTTGATAATTTTTGAATTTATTTTTACTGGGGAGATTCCCCCTTCGGGCACCATCCCTGTTTTTACGCTACTGTCTGACTGCTTTACATGAAACAAATAAAATTATCGCACTTGCAAGCAAATGTTAATTACATAGGCCCATTGTCATTCACAATTTCGCTTGGAAGTGCGAGAATTCCATTTGCCGCAAGGGGAACCTCTCTGAGACTGAAGCATCAACGGTTCAAAGTTGATGCTCAGCGGCATTAGGAGTTAAATATTCTTGAAAAAAGAGGATAAATCAACATTTCCATAATTCAGGGACGCTACTCAGATTTCAGTGTTTTATTAGATATTTAATGTAAAACGAAACAGTGAAACCTGAGTGATTCTCTGTGTTGTTTGAAACTTCTTGCCCATCATTTTACTGTTTCTCTACCGGTCTTATGCAACGGGAATCAATTTTTTTGCACACCAGTGAGTAACCCGCAAAAGTGTGGTGGGGGGGGGGGGGGGGAAGGGGGGTGAGAGGGGGTAAGGGTGGGAATAGGTGATTCCGTGATGCATGTCTCATCATCATCATCATCATCATCAGATGGCCACACAAAATCCAGTCAGTGGATCATCAGGATGACCACAGAGTAGTATCAGAACATTATGTTATTATTGGTGGTAGATGTACTGAATTTCAGTCAATTAAAAGTACATCTACCACTAATAAAAATATTAAGTGAGTAAACACTCGTAAACTAAAGTTGTTCGAATTTTCCACATACCTTTGAATGAACTTTATTGTCCTTGTTAATTAACTCAGCTGACACATATTCTGTGTGTGTGTTGTAGAACAAAAGTACTCAATGTGACTGAATGTGATAAAAAACTTTGTCAAGAACTATGACCAGAACTGAAAGGTTGGCTAGCCAGGCCTCCCGCTAAATGCAATACTTGCTGTATGATAAGATCCAAAACTAACGAAATTGTTATCAAGTCATCAAAAAAATAAAGTGTTTAAAGCGCACAGTGGAATTGATAATAGTGAGGTTGCAATTTCAAAACACATACGGATACGTGTTACAGTGTATGTGTACTGTAAGAAACTTTTTGTGTTCTTTGTCACACTTTTCGAGTAGTATTTGCTCAAAAACTGCAACATAGATCACAGAAAGACGAAGTTACTGTACCTACACCATTACACATATCGGCCTATCCCACTATGCGTTTTGAAATAGCACTCCGCCAGCCCCCACACCCTAATTAGTAATGACATATTATTCTAAAGTTAACTTTTGACAACTGAACTCCCTTTTACACAGCTCAATTACTTTGTCTGCCAGAAACTGGAAAGAATTTGATGATCACTTCAAGACTGATGTGCAGACAGGTCTGGAATGCATTGCACAATAAAAAGGACCACTGTTTGCTGTTGGACTTTTGAGTAGCAAATGCAGAAATATTCTCATCTGTATCACTAAGTTATCTGACCCTGAGCTGTTGAATTCAGACACCTCACTGTCACAGTCACTATCATTCATGCCTCCAAGTAAGAAATCTTCCTCGCACAAAAGTTCATTGGTCTTTTCCATCAGAGATGATCATGGGACAGGCAGGAATGTATCTGCATCACTCGAATGGAGAATACTGGGAACAAGATTCTTCAGGACGTTTTCATGATGTGCAGTGTGATTTTGTCGTTAAATACTTACCGGTCTTCACAGCTTTCTCAATGAGCTTTTCCTCATAAAAAGGGTCACATTTATGAAGAACAGGTAAGTTTACTTGAATTATCAACAAGTCATCCAATGTGGCGTTCTCCATCGAAGCTCGGGAATGGGCGAGAATTCTGTTCAAGGTACTGATACCATGCTCAACAGTTGTACTGGCAATGGAAACTGACAGAATCAGCTCTATTATCAACAAGATATGTGGGAATTGGCCATGATGATGCAGGAAGACTTGTTTCCAAAGAGTTAGTGAGAGCTTCTGAAGTGGCCGAATTTGGTTGAAACAAGTCGCCGAAGATTTTGCCACTCTGACAATGGCATATCACAAGAGAAGTTATATACCTTTAGTGGTTGTTCAAAATGTGTCGCTATCATTTTAATTTCTATTTTCCCATAATCAGGGTCAGATAGCTCCCACTGAGTGTGTCAACTATTCTACATGCTTTGAAGATAGGATCATTGAATGAATCCATTTTTTTCTTTAGTTCAGCTGAAATAGCTGGAATAAGTTTTTCTTTTATTTTTTTAACTGTTTTCCCTGTGAGACATTTTTCAATGTAAGCTCTTCTCTCATAACACTCACTAATTTTGCTGCAGCTTTGTTGTTGTTTAGCACTTAATTTGTTCAATTCTTTGAAGCTATGTGTTGCTGGCAAATTTATAGCCTCTGCTGTCATTACAACAGTTACACTGTTTGTGTCATATGCGCCAACCATGCCGATTCGAAAAGGGACGGGTAGGTCACATTCGTCACCGGTTAAAATGGAATTCAGTTCTTCTACAACAGATTTCATGGTCTTGGCAGCATCTGTAACAAGTTACATTCTGTGCAATATATGACAGATGTGCAGTCTGTTTGAGTGTTAAACGATATAGATGCATTGCAGCCAGATAGCCATAATCAAGCCACTTACTCAAATACCCCCTCAGTTTGGCTTTCTTTCTGGTTTGCACGTCCTATTGTCTGCCTGGATCATTTTTTCAGCAAAGAAACACAATGGGAGGAAGTCAATTATGAAAACTTGAATTGCTCTGTACTTGTGGACCTGAAATCGTGTTCCGGACAACTTTGGAATCTGTTGAAGTAGGACATGAAACTTATCCGCTACAGGCACCAATATACACCAGCACTTTCCACTATTCTTGAAAATTGTATACAAATTGAGCATCATATGTCAATTTTCCTGAAGTCATCACCCTCTAGGAAAGCGTTTTTTAACAGCCAACTCAATGTTGTGTGCGCTGCAGTGGATGACGAGAAGCCAAGGTCTCTCATTCTTCATAGCAGTCAAAGCACCATTCAGTTTCCCATCACCTCATGCAGATACCATACAGTTGATATAATTCCGTACTGCTTGAAAGCATCATCAAGGCTCCTTTTTATGCAGGCTACATCTACACCCCCAAAACTGTTTGACATTTCAAAAGAATCTCAACCGGCTATCCTCTAATTACAATTTTGGCATACACAAGTTCTTTCTCATCCCTTGTTTTTCTCGCTTCCGTACAATTCTGTTCACATGACCCAAAATTAGCATTCTTCAAAATATTTTTAATATCCTCCATCAGAGCAAGTGCGATATAGCTGATGAATTTGCGCAGGCATGGTTATTACCTTTCCGAGCAGACACAAACTGAACACCATTTCTTTTCTGTAAGTTCATCAGTTGAGCTTAATCGCCCATTGGTCTCGCTTTCATTACTATAGACAGGGCAGTGTTGAAGTGGTGAAGAAAATGGCTTTTGTTTGATTTTTCGAAAAGAATTGCAATTGTAGCTTTCGTTACCTGCTTTGGTTTTGCTGATTCAAAGCGGGGCGGTTCTGTGGAAGCGCAAACACCACTGACACACGGACTCCGAGTGTGAGTTTCAGAAATAGCAGTTTGTTTAACTTTAATTTCCTTCGCCAATTCATGCAATGAGCCAGAAGAACAATGCCTCTGAACATTTGATTTGTGCACATACCGTATGCAAGCCAGAAAATAAGCAGACTGTCATCCTCAAAATGAAGTCCCCAGAAGGTGAATTTAGCATCACAAACTTTACCCTCTGAGAACCTCAATCTGAACAGGGTCTCAGAACTAAACAGAAAGAGGTACCCAGAGGATAAATTGTCTCACTGTATGGGATAGCATCATCAAATTCACCCTCTGGGGACCTCATTTTGCAAATGTTGCAAATGTCAGACTGCTTATTTTCTGGCCTGACTGTATGCTCTCAACATAGTAGATAACACTCTGTAAAACAGTCCCACTGATTCGCCTTCGTTTAGCTTAATTTCTAATTACAGAAATGTGTTCCTAGCATATCCCACATCATAAACAATATTCTTCCATCCTCCTTCAGATTGTATTCAAAGTCAGTGGAAAATTCCCATTTCTGAAATGTTTGTAATGACACAGTTTTGCATCTTTTTGCAGTCATTATACCCCCACTTTCAAAGAAAATGGGGGTATACTGGATTACATGCATCCGTCTGCGTGTGCATGCATCTGTCTCCATCCGTCTGTCCATCTGTGCATCCATGTGTGAGTCTGTCCGAGAATATTCATAGTCCGAGCCAAATTTTGTCTGTTCAGCCTGTATCTCGGGTATCGAATGTTCTATTGCAATGAAATTTGCCATGAACACTGCTTATGGTATAGGCTTCAACAAAAGGATTCATCGATATTTCTCACATTCTCCTTTTTAGAGTTATCCCCCTTTTTTGACTTTGAAATTTTAGGAAATGGACCTTATTTGTTCAGCCTGTATCTCAGGTATGGGTTATCGGATTTCAGTGAAATATGGCCTGCAGTTTGCCTATGACAAAAGCTTCTGCCTCATTGCATAAAACTTCCAAACACCAAACAATTTACCATGCCTTTTGACTTAGAAATTGTTGGAAATTGTTAAAAACTTTCGAAGAAAATGGTAGGTGGGGGGGTATACTGGATTGCTTCCGTCCATTTGTGCATCCGTCCGTCAATCTGTACGAGAATATTTATAAATAATATTTGTTGGTCATAGGTATACCCACTCTAGGCTGTACACCATGTGGGGGTATGCACCGGACGAAAGTCCAGCTCTTGTTGTATCACTTTTGAATGATGTGTGATTCTAATGGTTTCTAAACAACTCCTGCCAGTCATCTCTTCCCATAATGGATGTGGAATGCCTCATACCCATTTTTGTCTGGGCAATTAGTATCCAAATTGAACAATTCGTTAATTGTACATATGTCCCAGTCTGACTCGACATAAAACTCCTGGCAGTAAAGTTTACTCATCACCAATATAAAAGTATTTAATACTATGTAACAAGACTACATGAATTCGTTTGTAAAACTGTTTCAATCTACTCCCATCTACAGAGACTATTAAAAGGATGAGAAGAAACCTCTCTGTACAAATGAGTCTATGTTGCCATAAATGCCCTCAACCCTCAACAATTCGTTAATTGTACATATGTCCCAGTCTGACTTGACATAAAACTCCTGGCAGTAAAGTTTACTCAACACCAATATAAAAGTATTTAATACTATCTAACAAGACTACATGAATTCGTTTGTAAAACTGTTTCAATCTACTCACATCTACAGAGACTATTAAAAGGATGAGAAGAAACCTCTCTGTACAAATGAGTCTATGTTGCCATAAATGCCCTCAACCCTTGTAATCAAGGTCGGAAAAAAACACTTTCAGATAACGATTCACCACAATGACATCATTATTGTACTTTACAATGCGGGTTGAGGAATAATCTATGGCTGATCAACCTGGTAACTGTCACACATGACGTTTAGTGTGCAGGAATTATTATTATTATTAATTATGTCTGACCTTATTGTCAAAGTACTACTTGTTTATTTTAAAAAAATCTACTTCTTGTCAGTCCATCGTAATAATAATAATCCACTGACATATGTTATTCTACATATTTAAAAAACAAACATTTCTTTTTTTCTTGATTCTAATTCGACTTGTTACTTTCTTGACGCTTCTTGTTGCTAATTACTGGGCCCGGACCTTCTCTATTTGAACAGTAAAATTTATCATCATGCAGCAGCAATGAACTCTTTGACAACACATAAGCACCCAGTAGCATCAAACAAAGTAATATTTGATCCAAACTCCAGAAACTGGTCAAGAAATCATGAACAATTATTCACAAACCATGCCCATTGTGTGGTAATCACTTTTATATAAAATGTAGATTCCGAAATCGCGAAATGTTACAGGTGTTTTTGTTTTGGTCACATTGCCAAATGCTGTATAAATGGCCATTATGGTATTGCATAATGGTTTGCGTCTGTCATCCATTTTTTTTCAAAAAATAGGAGATAGGCATATAGGACGAAGGAAAGTAAAAGCCCACAATTTAGCCTCAGTACAGAGTCCAAATTTAAATACCATAAATGTGCAGTTGGGGAAAATATCTTAAATCTCTTGTTGATTCAGGAGCAGCAATATCTTGTATATCTTCGCAGACATACATGAACTCTGGTCTTCAAAAGACATTTCCTATAGAAAAATCTGACTTGTACCTGCAGTTTTGGGAGCATTAGGGGAAGTAATTCTTGTCTTGGGTAAAGTGACCATACCAATTTCGATAAATAAATATGGTTCACACTTTTCATGTATTGGAAAAGTAACTTTAGGTCTTGATTTCTTAAAAACACAAAGAGCTAAATCAGATCTAGGTCACAACACTCTTGAAATGCAGAATGGAATTTTAACAACTGAATTAAATAGTATAAATTTTGACAGTTCATTAGTAAAAGTAATTTTTTCTACAGAGGTGTGAGCTAAAAGAGGAACCATTTATGTGTTGTATTTCATATAATTATACCCCCCGCAAACAAAGTTTGGGGGGGTTGGGGGTAGATAGGAATCACCCTGTCTGTCCGTCTGTCCATCCTTATAAGTGCAACTCCTCCTTAACCGTTTGAAGAATTTTCCTGAAACTTTACACAATGGAAGAACTCCATATGAAGATGTGCATGAAATAATATAATTCCGTTCTGACATTTCCAAGGGGAGATAATCTAACCTATACATTTAGGGGGTATCACTTTGTGAGCTTGTTCACAGTACCTCTAGTTTGTTTTTGGACTTAGTTGTCATTGGGTGTGCAGAGACCAGCCTAGGGGGGAATTTTAGGGAGACTTCATGTCTCTTCTGGAAAAAATAGGGAGACTGCAGAGTCAAGTTGGGAGACTTCATAGGCAAGTGGGGAAAATTAAGAACACGAATCACCCCCCTGCCGCCCCTTCATATTTTCAGCTTGTGGTCCTCCATAAACATCCGATTAATCCAAGTCCAGTTGTCTATGATGCATCTATGCCAGACTTAAAAATCATAAAGTAATTATTGACTGAAAATTCCCACTGCTACCCTCTCGTTCATGACCTCTCCCCTCTTCTTCGTGTCAAATCCCCCCAGCACCCTCCTGTGGTTTACTCTCACCAAAGTCTACTAAGCTAATAATTTCCTAAGTCTGAAAGTGTGAACAGGACCAGATGTAAGAAGGTTGCTTGGAGGGTACTTTGTTAGTTAATAAACAAAATACATTCTGGGGTCAAGTATTTTGTAAAATAAATGTCATTCCACATCATTTTTATGGCATTCTGGTGTCATTCCGCGTCATTTTGTGTCATTCCAGTGTTTAGGAGGACCCCTTTTTTCAAGATCCTTCACATGCACACTTGTGCCCTGTACAAAGCTTTTCTTGTCATCACTAAAGCTTTTTCTCATGTTTTTCAATTCCATTCATGTTTTTCTGAGAATAGACTGCCCAACAGTTAATAGTCGTCAGCAAAACGAAATAAAAATACAGTGTTGGGAAAATACGTCCGTTGTGTATACATTTTTGGCATCCTAAGCGAGGTAACCTTTCAAACAGGGTTATTTTGTTGAGCCGCGTAAGTCACCTATTTTCGTTTCGACACTTGAAGCTCTGACTGAAACGTAAAAATAGAAATAAAAAATCTGTGTGATTTCAAATAAATGGTCGCTTATTTGAAGAATGAAAATGCCCATTTTTCACACTCAAGCACATTCGATTCTTGAAAATAATCGTTTTTGTGTAAACCTCGGATCACTCAGTTCAGATTTCCTCATTTTGGCCAGTTTGTAGGGGACAACTTGTAACCGCCCTGACTATTTTTCTAGGTGACTCTGGCTGAGAAGGGCAACATAATCGCCCTAGTCACCCTCACAGCTGGTCCCTGTGTATGGTGGCATTACAGTAACCAGTTAACTGAAGTTAAGCCACATCGAGTCCTGTTTGTCCTTGGATGGGTGACCGTCTGAGTGATCATTTTGAACTCCCGTGTTGTGTCCTTGGGCATGGTACTTAACCCCAGTTGTCCACATGGGGACGCTGCCTACTAAGATACTGCATGTCGAAGGTACGCATGTCTTCAACCAATCTAACCCTGCCTGTTCTGCAGTGCGGAGTTATGATGTTGGGTAGCTGGAAGCTGCTCGTCGTTGCTCAGTGGTTGTCTCCAAGTACTCTGGCTTCTTCCACACGTAAAACTGTCACCGACATGATATGACCTTGGCTGTTAAAGTGTTGTTAAACCAAAATAAAATTGGAAATCATTCCACCTCGGAGTGCCAATTGTTCTTTATAAAATCATTGATTGGATATCGCTATGAATTACTTTAAAAACACATTGTTCAATCTGTATTGCTGCTTTTACAGACCTGACTGAAGTCAACAGCTAGGCAGTCCATGCTAGGCGATTAGTCTAAAATTCAGACATACTTATATGCATTTCCATGTACCGTTATTTCAGCTCAGAAATACAATGATGCTTCCTGCTTTATTTCTACTGTTTTGATGAGTAACTTGCAAGTGTCGCATTCGAAAGATCTTCCATTTGGTTGGTTACGGAAACAAAGGTACAGAAATGCCCAGAACAACTTCTAAAAAGCATATGACAGTGCACGAAGCTTTGGCAAAAGTAATTTGTGATTCAAACTCAAATTCTGAGACAGATAATGATTCTGATAGTGAATCAGAATCTGATTATCTTGGTTTACAATTGCCATTGTATGTCAGTGAGGTGAGGCAAATTCCAGTAGTATAGATTCTGACAGTGACCATGGACCTTGCCCACCTCCCAGTACATGTACTGCTACAAAAGCCCCCACAAACGCCGTGGACACAAAGAAACACAAACAGCAAAGCAATTCCAAACATATAGACCAAAGTGGGTTTTTAGCTTAACTTTACAAAGTCAAGATAAGGTACAGTTAAAACTAGAAGTCCTGTCATGAAAGGCGCACAAATAGCACGTCGATCTGCACGTTAATCTACGCGTTATGCCCATAGTAAGGCTTGCAAATAATGTTTATATGGTCTGTGCACAAGCAATGTTTCAGCCAATGGATCTCGGAGGTCCATTGGCAGAAACATTGCCTGTGTTTGCAACGTATAACCAGGAGAACCTGCCTTGCTTCGGATGAAATTTGATATGGCAATTGCACGCAATTGTTGTGCACAATTAAGCCTAGATAAGCGCACTGTTCGTGACAGGACTTCTAGTTTTAACTGGATTGCCATCATGTGTGCTGAAGTCTTAGTCTGTCACTCTGTCAGTCTGTCAACATTGTTAACCTTAGCACAGGCTATACCCCATAGTTCTTATACAATCCTCACAAAATTTCATAGGCAGGTTTGTGGTCATATCTAGATGAGAATGTCCCATTTTGATCATGATCAGTCAGCTGTGATGCGGTTATTTTAAAAACACATTTTGCCCAAGTCCATAACCCAAAAACCTTTAGCCCAATCTACAGGTCGTATTTATGAAGGGATTTCATTGTAATTTGGTAGTATGACTCTGTATTGTGTCTAGATGAGAACGTCCCTTTTGGTCATGACTCTATCAACCGTGATGGCTGCTCAAGCCCGAAACTCAAAAAATTCTGCAGGTTGTATTTAATATGGAGGGATTTCATTGTAACTAGGTTGGATGACTCCAGATAATGCAGGCTTGTCATTTTGAAAATTGCAGGAGGGCCATTATGGTTCACCTCAATTCAACCCAGGAGGGCCATTTTGGGTTCATCAAAAATGACCCCAGGAAGGTCATATATGGTTTGCGGGGGCCTTTTTGTTTCAGCCTGCTGGGTAGACAACTAATATCATTGTAAGGTACATGGTTTGTGTAATTATGATGTACGTCATCGTGTAATATGTAGATGCAGGCTTGAGTATTTGGATGCAAGATACCAGGTTACCCATGACACTCACTAACAGTGAGTGTTATAGTTATCTTACATCCAAATAACCAAGCCATGTTGGGGCGAATCAATCAGATTTGGTTTGGGGTGGGGGGGGGGGGGGTTTGTATGAATCGTCCTGGTTTTGATTTTGAGACAAAATGTCTCAGGCAAATTGTCAGGGGTCAAACTGGCATGGGGATGATACATCCTTAATCGCGTGTGACACGAGAGTTGTCATAGTCTGATGTACAATGTAATAACTAATTACAACTTTGGAATTGGCAGACCTTTCGCTCGTATTTGGTAAGTTACTTACTGTCCCGGGGTGACTGTGTCGACGACACACTACAAACTTCACAAATTGCACTTTATTACCCCCTTCAATCTGTGTAAATTGCCGTTTGAGATGCCTGATTTTAAGGTGCCTTCGACTGAATTAATGGGCTGCAGAAATCGGGGTTAGGCGGACGTTTACTGTCTGTGGAATTTTGAACATGGGTGGGTGACTGCAGCCCGGGGCAATCGCGCACCTCAAAATGACAAGCCTGATAATGTCTAGATGAGAATGTCGGCAGACAGTATGGATCAATGGGAGAGATTGCGACTTACTCTGGGTCACAATTTCGCAGTTTGTTGGCAATTTTATGTATACTCCGGTTTAGTGTGTTTCCACTCTCTTAAACAGGTGGGGTTTCGTCTTTTGTGTGCATCGACTGTCGTACTAGATTTATGGACGATAGAGTACATGAGCTAACTAACCCTTGGAGGGCGAAGCCCACGTATAATTAATATGCGCAGGCCGTATTATGGTATGGCAATGTCTGTCCTTCCATCTGTCTGTCTGTCCATCCGTCCATTAACTTTTGTTTGTCCACGCGATAAAACAATGCATCCAAGAAATACTGTTTTTTTTATGGTTGATTAGTCATGACTATAGAGGATGGTTCCTTTCGATAACCATGATCCTGGCATATCCAATATGGCCATCTTGGATTTTCAGGGACTTTTGATTGTCCATGTGATTATCCAACAGATACTGTTTTTTTTATAGTTGATTAATTATATCTATAAGAAGATGGTTCCTTTCGATAACCAGCATCAATGTCTGCCTGTCCATCCATCTGTCTGTCTGTCTGTCTGTCTGCTAACTTTTGTTTGTCCACGTGATAACATTAAAACAATACATCCAACAGATACTGTTTTTTATGGTTGATTAGTCAAGACTAGAGGATGGTTCCTTTCAATAACCAGCAATAACTTGCATGTCCAATATGGCCGCCATGGCAACCGTCTTGGTGTTTTGGTGACTTTTGCTTTTCCATGGAATAACTTAAAAACAGTATATTCAACTTTAATGGGTCGTAAGCCCGGAATGTACAATTAATTGTTTGTAAAGGAGTTTTTGACTTTTTGTTCAACTAAAAATTTCTTCACAAGTGCAATTTCTTCGTAGGCGGCCATATTTTGATCCACCTCCTGGCGGTGCTCTTGTCTCAGTATACCACTACATTCATTTATTTTATGTATGGCAGTTGTGAGCATGAGTAATTAAGTTTGTGTGATAAGATACTCTTTCTGAGATTTTGGTGCTCCTGTGGATGCTTGAGTCTCCTGGTCAGTGATCTTTTATTTGGCATCGCCAGTAGGAGTTGCTGGGCAACAAGGACGGAGACTTTGGTGGCCATAGCTGCAAGATTCTCTTCCTTTGTCTCTGAGGACACTTCTTTATTGGCCCAGTCATCCAAGTGGTCGATGATGACCTGGTTCCTGCTTTCCTGTAGTTCAGTGGCTTTGTTTTCAAGCTTTGGGATGAGTTCTTCCCAGTCAGGTATTATTTTGACTCTGGGAGTGTTAATTGTGTAAGTCCTCTCATCTGATGGGACCATTTTCTTCCACTGGACTGCATGCTGTTTATGCTGCTTCTCTTTTGCTTCTTTGCGAAGCATTGAAGTGTCAAATTGGGGCATTGGTATATACCTGGTGTAAGGTGTCTGACGAGATCTGAAATTGCCTCGATTTGAAGATCTGAAATTGCCTCGATTTGAAGATCTGAAAGGTCTTATGGTGAATGAAGTTTTTTTCAGAAACGTTCAATGGTTTCAATGAAATGTTGATGTGATAGAAGTTTTTTTCAGAAACGTTCAATGGTTTCAATGAAATGTTGATGTGATACCTGATTAAAAAGCAAGTAAGGATCGGGTTCGGTCATTTCTGGCATCACAACATGGATTATGATTGGTTTATTGGAATGATGTCACAGAGCTGATTGGTTGGTATGTGGGGACAGGAGTGTGTTGTCCCGAAGTCCATTTTGAATAAAAGAATATGTGAGATTTGTGGAACTGTCACCTAGTGAGTAGCAATTATAATTGCTAATCTGTCAGATATCTGATTTTGAAAGACTGATTTTAGTAGATTTTGATTTACACTTCATCTTCCGTTTCTCACAGGATTCCCAAATTATCTCTACTAATCAGACCACACTCTGATAATTCCCTGGAAAGTTCTTAGAAAGCTTTTTCCATATGACTGTACCAGTAAACAGCATTTTCAAATAAAATTGTGTTAAAAAACCTACATAATTCTCTTGATAATACCATTACTGGACTTAAAATACCTCAAAAGGGAGAACTTTCCAGGAAATTATATCTGCACAGGGTACCACTGAAAAAAGAAAAATATGTTTTAATATTTCTTTTAGTTATGCGATAACATATTCCAACTAATACAGTTGGTTGCTATGGAGATTGGAGGCCAGAAATTGCAATGAAAGCAAACACTGTTTTCTACTTAAGGTCTCGTTACAGTTATTCAGGTGAAAATGTTGGCTTTTCAAGAAATGTGCAGCTTCTGATTAACTCGGCCGAGGATATTTCGCATTTAAATTACCTCCCCTATTCACAATACTCACAATGTATATAGTTTCTGGAAGCTCTGAATATGACCCTTTCTGGAGACAACTGTACACAACAAAAATCTTACAATATCACTCAAATACACTCAGCAGAATGTCACAGTTGATGGCTAAAAAAAATGGCTCAAAATGTTCAAAATTTTCTCATTTTGGGGATAAATCTCCAATTTTCGTGCATCGATAGTGATAAAACTGTGTTATAGGAATTCCTCATTCCTCCACTGAGGATTTTACAGCATAACATGATCATTCTGACCAATAAAAAACATATGGGTTTCTTATTCATTTTTTCAGAAGGCTTTCTCAAAGCAAATTTACACAAAAATTGTCCCATTTGTAAACTGCAAATTGTCAGGTCCCAAACAGGTCAGGGTTGGTCATTTAACCAATTGAAATGCACTTGACAATACACAGTTTGAATCAAGACCATCAACAGATTATTTTGGCCATATCACCATTAATAAGAATTATTTACTAAATCCACACCACCATAAACTAAAACTATTGCTCAGAATAGCCATTTGGCTGAGGATATCCAATAACCTCGGAAATGACCTTTTAATAGGAAACGAGACACATGTTGATCTCCCATTGCGGTTGTGCATGTGACAAAAGCAGGTAACTCTTTTATATTTCTAGAGTTATGCCCCCTTTTAGTACTTGAAACATTACACTGTTGTATCGCCTACTCCTTCAACATTTTACTTGCTTTATTGTTAAACTTTGCACCCATGTTGATCATCAATTCTCGTTGTGCATGTGACAGGAGCAGATAACTCCATTTTTTTTTTAATGAGAATCCTTGCCGTTTATAGCTGTTATGA
Organism: Pictodentalium vernedei; assembly: GCA_031216915.1. Taxonomy (NCBI): domain Eukaryota; kingdom Metazoa; phylum Mollusca; class Scaphopoda; order Dentaliida; family Dentaliidae; genus Pictodentalium; species Pictodentalium vernedei. The sequence goes on along the minus strand of CM062297.1, from coordinate 311,934,802 downwards.
TCCTCAAAATGTCCTTTTCCTTGGCACCACCTATCGTCAATCCTTATCAATGAAGTTAACCTGTCAATGAATGAATGCTACCATTGTAAATGCTCGCCTCTGTTCTTGGGTGTTTTTTCATCCTTTTGAGTTGCGTCAATAGAAACATTCAATTAAGTTTTGATGTTGGGAAATTTTTAAGAATCACTCACAATTTGATGTGCTTAAAGTACAATTCCAGTTTCCATTTTGTGGTTATGAACATGACACACAGTAGTTCTTTTATACATCCACACACAACACGCTAACAGTAAAAGGGTTGTACATTGGCAACTTGCCCAGACCTTACTCCTGCCACAAAACGAACACACATGTTCAGATATAAAAAAACTGTGGTCATTCTGAGATCTGAGAAACATTTTAATACTTCAGTATTTTTTTTTATCAAAGACATGCAGAATGTTGCCCCGTTCCTTATTTTCATATATACACATGACACCTGTCGCTCCAATTCACCAGTGACACGAATTAATGTGCCTGATTTGGAATTTATGCTTCCAGTTTCCACGATTTTAATAATCTGCCATTTAAAATCCAGAGCTAATTTTAGTGGGTTACATATATTTTCACCGTCAAAATTTCCATCCGTGTTTTGTTGTATTCATACATTTGTTTCGAAGGACGTCAGTGGAAACTGCAAAATAAATTTGTGTACATGCCATAATATATAGTCCACTTCAGATTATCTAGATCTTACAAGTTAAAAGTTCATTTCAGGAATTCCAGTAAAACACTTAATAAACAAACACTAGATTTCAAGCTTGCAATTTTATTCTGAACCACAGGCAAACAATAACATTAACTTAACTTAATTTAGACAAAAATACACTTAGAATGCACAATTCAACACTGTTAAAAAAATGAATGTACAATTCAACAGTATTAAAAAATTGAAGTTAAACATTGAATCAAAATCACTCTCCTCACATTTTTCACTCTTGCAAACTTTATTTGAGGTGAGTGATTTTCCACTCGCCTCCATTTTGCTCCCATTCGTCATTGCATGGAGGATAGTCCATTGGTCAGACGCGTGTTGGTTCCTGCTTTACGTCGCAGATAGTTGCATCAGAATGTGAAGGCATAAAAATACTGCTTATGTGTCCAGGAACATCCGACCTACTGTTCCTGATGGTGGAGGATCAGTAATGATCTGGGGATGCCTCTCTCATGAGTGTAAATTTGAAATGGTGACTGTGGGAATCTCAGTGGTCATCAGTACATCCAGGACATTCTCAATCTGGTTGTCGTGTCCCATTTTTATAACCATCCTTTGGCTACTCGTCCTGTATTCATGGACAACAATGCAAGCCAACATCATCCCCAATCTGTAAGAGCATTCCTTCAGAACAAAAGCTATTACAACACTACCCTGGCCTACAATGATCCTCGATTTGATTCCCTTAGAACCCATCTGGGACTTTCTTTGATGTCATGTGCAAGCAAGGGATGCACCTGTACAGAATTTGGCCGATTCAGAAGCTGCATTACATGAGGAGTGGCAGCAGTTGTCTCAGGACCCTATCAGAAGGCTTACTGGTAGCATTAGGAGGAGGGTTCAGGCTGTCATCCAGGCATATGGTGGGTACACTAGCTACTGTTGTCAGACACTGCTCTTGTGTTCTGGAGATCACAAATTACATTTTTTGTCAGTAATTACTAGCATTGTTTCATCATGGACCATTCCAGCACTATACTTGTTGAGAGAACATTTTTCCTTCAAAAACATTAGTGACAGATATGTGTAATTAGTGCCATTAAAATATTGCATATTTTCATCGTGTTGTCTTTTATTTGTCAATAGACCATTCTTTCCGCAAACAATCACTTTTGGCCATCTTAAAGATAGCATGAAAGTAATTACAGTTTCTACTAACACCACTGCGGGAAAAATTAAGGGGTGCTTAATTAAATTCCAGGTGTATATTATGGTTAAATTTCGCTTTGATACATGTCGTGGCTATTGGACTGTGTACATGGGATTTTGCCAAGAATGAATATTTTGTCATTTTTTGGAAAAAAATCAAAATTGCCAGCAACCCTTTTTGGCATTTTATATTTATTTATATTTATTCCCCTAGCATGGCTGTGTATGATTGAGTCTGTGTATGTTACAGTGTGAGGTTGTGATCCTTAGAAAGTGATGGAATTTTTTTCATGGTTGATCCCAAATGAACATAATTTGATAGCGCTGCAGGCTGCAATATTGATAAATTGAAATTAATTTAAAGCCATAAATACAAGTACATTTAGAAGCTTAACACACTTTCTAAACCAATCTATAAAACAAAGTCTTCATTTACCAATTTACTTAGCAAATATTAGGGTAGAAAAAATGATTTGTTTTTGTATTTAATCCCAAAGTTCATTCTGATAGCTTGTGCTTCAGTAACTAACCCAAAAACAATTCAGAGCAAGTCTACTATGAAAAACGAAGTTGCTCAAAAATGAATATTATGAGATACATATACACCTGGAACTTTTTTTTTTTGCAGTGGTGTTATTAGAAACTGTCATTACTTTCATACTATCTTTCAGATGACCAAAAGTGATTGTTTGTGGAAAGAATGGTCTATTGACAAATGAAAGGCAACACAATGATGAAAATATGCAGCATTTTAATGGTGCTAATTAACCATCTGTCACTAATGTTTGTGATGGAAAAGTGTTCTCTCGACAAGTTCGTTGCTGGAACGATCCATGATGAAACAATGCCGGTAATTACTGAGAAAAACTGGAACTGGTCATCTCTTGAACACAGTATAGCAGTGACTGACATCAGTAGCGAGTGTACCATCACGTGCCTGGATGACAGCCTGAACCCTCCTACTAATGCTACCAGTGAGTCATCTGACACATTCCAGAGGCAACTGCTACCACTCCTCATGCAGTGCAGCTTCCAAATTGGCCAAATTCTGTGAAGGTGGATCCCCTGCCTGCGCAAGAAGGACAAGAAGGTCCCAAATGTGTTCTATGGGATTCAAATTATGGCTCATTGCAGGCCAAGGTAGTGTTGTAATAGCATTGTTCTGGAGGAATGCTCCCTGAGCATGGAAACTGTGTGGCCTTGCATTGTCGTCCATGAATACAGGGTGACTAGCCAACGGGTGGTCATCAAAATGAGGCACGACAACCAGATTGAGAATGTCCCGAATGTACTGATGACCATTGAGATTCCCACATATAGTCACCATATCACATTTACAATCAAGAGAGAGGTATCTTCAGATCATTACTGATACTTCATAAGGAACAGTAGGTCTGATGTTCCTGGACACATAAGCAGTATTTCTATGCCTCCACACTCTCATGGGACCACCTGTGACATGAAGCAGGAACATACTCTCGTCTGACTAATGGTCGCTCCTCCATGTCCTGAGATTAAAATGTTGTCGTGCTATACACCACTCAAAATGTCATCTTTGATGCTGATTGGACAAAGCTTGATGCTTGATGGCCCTTCTGGACGTTATACCTTGCACTTTGAGACAGTTTCGGACATTTTCACCCATTCCAACTTTTAAAAAGTAGTTTTTAAATGGCTATTAGCTAACAGTCAAATACCCTTCTAGCCAATGAATTTCAGAGAATTAGATATGGGTGAGTTTTTTTTACAATTATCTGGTAGGTAGCTCAGTTAAGAGCAAATTGATATAGCAGAAATTTGGGGTTAAGTCAGCGATGTAAAAACACCAAATATATGGAGCAGTTTTAAGTTCTCAGTTTGTGAATACAGTTTGTAAGTATGTGAGGTGCTATATAGAGTTAATAAATGTATATATTGTAAATAGAGTTTTTCCTTCCAAACCCTAAGAGATGCAGACAACCCACACAGTCATAAAGCCCTTCATTTACAAAAATAATCATATTGCACTAATAAGTATTTGAGGTCTTTTTAGAAGCGCAAATACAAAAACCCAGTGCTCGGTCTAAAACAAAGTCGAATCTGCCCCCCCCCCCCCCACACACGCACACACACCACCACCACCAAAGATGCTGTATAAGTATATAAATTATCAAAAATGAAAAAAGAAAAAAAATTTTCACTGGTGTCAGAAGAACCAGGTTTTCAAAGAGTTTCCTGCCATAAGGAGTCCAATATGAATCGAGGAACTTGAATTGAAAAAAATGTTTTAATCTGTCTCCCATAAGGTTTCTAAATACTGATATGCCAGTTCCAGTCATCGTCACAAGAGAGAAATTACTGATCTTTGCATACCTGGGATGTGATGGAACACACATTCTTTTCACACGTCTATTCACCCTCAGTACAGTCGGTGTGGACCAGTTGTAATCCACTCCACGGCAGTGATGCCCACGTATGCAATTTTCAGATAATAAATCATCAGCAGCAAAAATTGTAATTAATGAAACACCGGGTTGTACCCGGGGCTTCATAATTAAAGTTTTGATGATAATTCCTGTAATTAGTGATTGGAATGTTATTGTAATATTATTGGATCCGTGGAAATATAGCCAACCGGTGGAATTAGACTTGTCCACTGTCGTTGTTGTACACAACCATATTAATCCCCATTAAGTTAAATATCAATTGCTTTATACCAGAAAGCACCAAACAGTATTTATCACTCATTATGGTAACATACAAAACCTTAAAGCAGAGTCTCATGGGGTCTGAGACATTCACCTGATCAAAATTGTTTCAAAAATTTAATTGGCATTTATTTTTGATACCCATCGAATGTTTGGTATTCGAAATGGTATTAGATTCGATCCAATTATGATATTCTATTTGAATTTGATTTGGCAATCGGTGCCGAATATCTATTGAATATCTTCAGTATTTTTAGGGTTGTTGAAATACAACGAATATCAATGCGAACAAGATAAATCTATGTCCAAATAATTTGAAACTTTTTAAAAAATCACAGCGTCAATACATGTGCATCATGTAACCTACAATGTTGCCAACTATGTGTAACCAACTTGTAGAAATAATGGTGCCGGAAGTCTCCACAGCCTCAGATTTTCAACAAGCGATTGAATCATTGAGTGATAGTGAACTCGCAACATTAAAAAAAAGTCTGTTTCCAATTCTGTGATGTTTCTATATTAAAATGAACCAGTTATTCCATCACATAACTAGAAGTTCCCCAAACTTCCTTGGAATTGGGACATCCTTTGGCATCAGAAAGTTCTATATTTTAAATGAACCCAGACTTTCTGAGATGCATGGAGAATTTGGTTGTGCAGAAAATATGGCCCCAACAGCAGAATTGCTTGTGTGAATTTGACCACCAGGGAACGCATATGATCAATTGCTGGTCTCTCTACATGGAAAAGACAACTTAATATGTCGTCTGCGACAAGTTAACTTAATTTTATACACTGGATTTAAAGGAATTTTTTTTTGTCGAAGTACTTCTGATACCAATTGTTTTGTATTCAATTTGTTTTGCAAAATAGTATGCAGTATTCAATTTGGTATTTAGTTCGGTCTCATTCGAATAATATATCAGGGGCCTACACCTGGTTGGCCAACATTACAGAGCAGTAAAGTAAATTTAATTATTTTTATGTGTGGGCCCCCTTTCACTAACCACCTCCTACCCAGACGGTCTGTGTGAAGCTTGTTTTGCAAACAGATTTTTCAGAACCGAGTTGAATATAATGAATATGGACCACCCCATGGGTGGCCGGTTTATTGAACCAAGTAAATAATTACCTCAACCTTTGATGCCAGGGAAGTGTATATGCCTAATAAAACAATAGTATAAGACTGCCTAAGCCATTTGTTGCTAAGACAGTGAAAAGACTTTCCCCCTGTCAAAATGAATATTAATGTTTGCCAAAGGTGGCACACTTTAGGCCATAGGCAGCCTAGGGAATCCTACAGGCAGTCCATACTACCCTCTCCCTGCCCTCTCTCCCCATCTGTTAATGCAATTGGAATATCTGGCAAATAGAGTTTAATTGCATCTGATTCCCAATGACCTAGCCAATGGATCTGTATATGTGATCAACCCTCACATGCTAAATGAGTTGCCCCGCCAATTCTGAAACTGTTTGTCTTATTAAAATTAAGACATCGACGCAGTATTGACGAAAAGTGACTGGTTCACCTATGCAGGATATAAAGTAAGGAGAGGGGATTTGAGGATGACAAATGTTGTATGCCTGGACTATGGCAACTGGGCACAGCAAAGGATGAGACTGGAGTTAGGTGCTCCGAAAAGGGTGATTGGGTACCAAATGTTTAAAGGAACGCAGTGTAAGAATCACTCCACGCATATCCCACCTGAAACAGGCAGCATCAAGATGGCCATGACTTGTATTGGACATGGCTGTAAATTCACTTATGCGTAACAGGGCAAAGATTGCCAATGTGAACATGGCTCGGAACATGATGATGTCATACCAAGAAAGGAAAAAGGCAAGGTAATTGGTAGCCCGAGATCGGGTCTATGGCAGAAATGATTGATCCCCCGGAAGTGGCTTTTGACAAAACATTTTTCATTGAATCAGCGTGACTGCATAATGTTTGGACATAACTCAGTGCAGACAAATATGTTAAGGTGGAACGGTGGCTGAGCTTTTTGATAAAGCCAAGAGATGAACATTGCCGCTTATTGTGGTGAAATGGGGAGGATGGGGCCACAGAAATGTTTTGAACCATAAAAGGAACCAAACTGGTCCAGGGCATGAGTGTATGAGTTGTGAGAGGAATGGGATAGCGATGCTTGTAGTTAGTTTTGTATTACACGTCTAAGGCTACTGGTTGTAGACAAGTTGGAATCTGCGTAGGTTGTGCATCTGCTATGGGGTAAACATCCCGAAACTAGTGGACTTGCAAACAAGATGAGGCATGTGCATGAATATTAGCTTTTCTGGGCATGTGAGATCCTTTGAATAGAATATTGAATTTTAAACACTGAAAGACAAGGCTGCAAATGAGGTGCATCAGCTTTGGGTCCCGGCAGGTTTGGTTATTAATGACTGGGACCAGGGCTGCATTTTCTGTATGGAAAATGATACAATGGTTAGCCATCAATGGCCCCCATAGGTTGACTGACAGAACATTAGGGTACAATTCCAGAATAGAAATGTGGAGCTGGCTAAACGCTGATGGCCAAGCACCATGAGTCCATTGGTGCCCAAAGATAGCCCCAGTACCAACTTAGACGAGATATCGATGTATAGAGAAATCGGGGACTATCACACCATCGGTTTTGAAGGAACAAGGAGGCCCCATTATAATGATCCAAGAAATCCAGCCATGTGTGCAGTTCTTTGCGAATGGGGGAGGTTATCCTTATTCTGAGGTGGGCTTTTGTATTCCCTTAGTAAGATTAGTGAGTTGGCGAAGGAAAGGGCACCCTTGGAGAACCACAGAACATGCAAAGTTGAGGAAACCAATGAGAGTTTGTAGTTCTTGAGAAGCTTTTCCAATGGGTGTCGTGTCTCCATCTTAAGACTGTCCAAAGTAATGCCTAAAAATTCAGTCCACTGAGTGGGCATCACAGTTTTATCTTCGGCAAACGGCACCCCAATGTCCTGACACTGAGCTTGAAAGGTGTGGAAGCCCTGCAAACACAATTCATCTTCTGATGGCAAAGAAAGAAATCATCTAACAAGAGGACTACCGTTGTAGAGATTTTGGTTTCCAAAATGTCTTGAAGGGCAGTGCTGGAGCTTTCAAAAATACTGCAAGAGGAGCTCCCCATTGGAAGATATCGGTCATAAAAATACATATCCTTCCAGATAAAACCCAGGAGGTGGAAATCATCTGGGAAGAAGCATCCTTAATGCCAGGATTTTATGCACCGAATGGCATCTTCGTTGGTTGAATACTGCACCCATAATATATTTTTATACTGTACCAATGACCCAGACTTAGCTGGTGCTAACTCTAACAAAACCAGGGCCAAACACAAATTTTGCCCCCCAATCCCCAAAATTTGCATCCAAAACCAAAAGAAATCATGTCCTATAGGACCTCCATACTTCGCCCCTACTGCGCATGCGCAGTGTCAAGGACGTCCCGAAATTGGCGCCAATTATCATTCTCTGTTTGGCCCTTCATCAGTCAACATCTCACTGATCTTAGTGCTTGTAAATCTCAGTTTAAAGGATGCCAGACACGTAATTCTTGGAGAAATGGTGATTCTAAGGAGGATATAGAAGGAGGAGAGGAAAAAGGAGTGACAAAAAATAATCAGGGCTGTACTTAAAATTTTTTATGAAATTATGTTAAGTTGCATATTTTCGAGGCATGGGCCTCTAGTTGTCATTCTTGCTAAAGAGTTGCACTGCTTATTCAGTGTTTCCTCTCCCCTGGCCTTCTAAGTCCCCCCTTGCAATTCTCCCATGCTTTTGGCATATTTTGAGAAAGTTCTTTTCTAAAATTCTCTTGGGAGAGTTGCTTGGTTACAGAATGTTTTCTGTTATTTTCCCCATAGTTACGTTTTCACCCAGGGTGTATAAACGTTGTGTTCTGCATCTTCCATCTGATGTTCTGCAGATTCTCCCCTGGGAGTCTCTGTCCTGCATCAGATAGAGTGTAATTTTGATGACTGATTTCGGGCCAGTTTTTTCAGTGCCTGGAGTCATGTTTTCTGGTGTTTTACACTGTTTGTTTACATTGGCAACAGCCTTTTTTGAGGAGGGCTGTTTGCCTTTGGTGTAGTTTATCTCACTATAAGATACATTTCTATTATCCGTAAGTGTCGCATTAATTATTTAATATAAATTTAAAATTTTTGACCACACTTAGCCATCGGATCCATCGGGGCTCAACGTTACTTTTCAGAAACTTGGGCTTCGGTGAAAAAATATTTTTTCAAAAATTATTTTGATTTGCAATTGTTTTTTCATTATTAATGGATCATGTTATTATGTATCTTTGTGTCAGGGGTTTGTGCGAGTAACTAGGACTTGTTGTCTTTTCACAATGAAAGGATATTGTTCAAATTGTAATAGGAAGAAATCTTCCTCTGACTTTCATGATCATTGTATTAATTGTAGTCAGTGTTCTCGCACTAATCCCTGTTCTATATGTCAATATTGGGATGACAAACATTGGAAACGTGTGTCACGGTATGTTGTTTCTGGAGAAAGGGCAATGCCGGCTCTTTCTCCGCAAGGTCACTCTACTCTCTCAGTTTCTGTTTCAGAGGAACAAGAACAGGGTGATGTTTCCATGTTATCTTCCGCAAGTGCGCTTCCGTCGTCACAAATGAATACAGAGCTAGCGGCAAAAGTGCTCATGGAGATTAAACAAATGTCGTCCGCTAGCTCGCCCGGTGTAGCGTCCATTCACCGAATGGTTCGGCAGCCGGGTTCGTCCGATGCGGTCCAGGAGGAAATGTTGGGTGATGCGAGCACTATAAACATTCAACGTGGACACCCAGTGACGGCGGATAGTAGGCGAGATCGGAGGAAGCCTTTGAGTCCGGTTCCTAGCTCGTCCAGGTCCAGCCGGGCCGCGAGCGAGAGAGGCCCCTCTCTCGTACAACAACATCTGGGACCAGATGTTGTGGTACAAAATGTGTCGCAAGCGGAGCATACGTCCGTCGCTCGGGATGCTCCGTTGTATAGGCAGTCCGCGGAGACTGCTCAGGCTTCTTCTCGTCAGCGCACACGACCGCACCTTGGCTGCGTGACCGCCAATATCTTACCAGCTTCGCCGATCAGGGATTCTTCGGCGACCAGGTCACACCATCCGGCAGCCAGGGACACGAGGCCGATGGACACCGGACGTTCGCATAGAAAAAGTATGCGGGAGCCATCAGATGCGGAGCTGCCCTCGGCGAAGCAGCGAAAGACTGCGCCTCCGCAGGTCTCGATGCCGGACGTACTTGTGCAGATAGCACAACTTATCGCAGCATCCCAGCAGCCGACAGAAACGGTATCGGATCGGGAATTATCCGCCGGCGCTGGGTCGGTACGCTCCGCCGAAGCATCGGGGGCGGACGACCGGGAGCATCATGAGGTCTGACCGGATGGTGAAAGGGATACGGATGATTTGGAGCTATCCCTTTCGGAACAACATAAACCTGCCGTGGACTTCATCCGGCACTTTCTCCCTCAAGTTGTTCCGTCGGGCCAGACTGCTGCGGTTCCGGACAAGAGGATTATAGCGTCATTGGACTTTTTTGAGCGGTTCAGGGACATCGCTCCCGAGTTTCCGTCGCAGTCCAATAATGTTGCAAGAACATTTGAATTATTGAACGACGCTATATTTAAACTTGATTCCAAATCGGGGAAAGCAGGTTTCTTGTCCGCCAATACTCTCAACCTGCCTTTCATTAATGCAAGGAATAAATTCGACACGGCAAGACAGGGTATTCCGAGAGTTCCTCTGCGTATGGACGACGAGGCGGAAGACTTAGAGCTATCATTACCGTCGTCGGCTTCTATTCCAACCGCGGTGTTGGAAACAGCTATTTCGTCTAACAGAGCCAATTTAGATGCCTTATCTTACGCAGATCACCTTACTAAGGCGTTATCACTGCGCCTTCAAGGGAAAGAATTTCAGGATATACAATCCTCTTTAAGACTTCTTTCAAGGGCAGTAGCTTATTCCACGTGTAACTCCGCCCTTTCAGTGGCAAACCTGGAGTTGGTTAGTCGTGACGCAGCCCTAGCTATATCCACACTCGTGGATACTAAGGTGAAGAACTCTCTCAGAGTCGCTTCGGTCTCCGGAGAACTTCTCTTTGACAGCAAGCTTTCTATTTATGATAAAATTACAAAGAAAGCTTCGGATTCTCTGTTGTTCAAATCTGCTTCTAAGAAGTCGGATACGGCAGACAAGAATAAGACAGGCACTTCTGGGTCTAATGCGCCCAAGAGACGTTCCTATAGAGGTTCCGGTGCGTCCTCTTGGTCTTATTCGAGAGACCGTCAAGGTAGCGACTCACGTTCGGGACGTCCTTCGGGCCGGGACAACCGGTCGGACGCCCCGAGGTCGACGGGACGAGGTGCGGGTCGTGGAGGACGTGGTTTTTCCTACCGCAGGCCTCGCAGGTCCAGGAGGTGATGGCTTAAACGTCTATCGCGTACCGGTTGGCGGAAGGTTGTCAAGCTTTTCACAAGAATGGGCGTCGATTACGGATGACCCTTGGGTGAGAGGAGTGACTTCGGAAGGTCTAAAGATATCCTTCAAACGAAAGCCTCCATTAACTCGAAGTCCAAAGTGGACTCAACTTCTGTCAAATCCGCAGAAAAGAGACGCTCTATTATCAGAGGTGCAGTCTCTTTTAATGAAGAACGCGGTAGAGGTCGTAGAAAACCAGGAGACTTCGGGATTCTACAGCCATCTGTTTCTAGTTCCGAAACCAGACGGCTCGTTTCGTCCAGTCATAGATTTGAGCTGGATAAACAAGCTGATCGTCTCTCCGAAGTTTTATATGGAGACGATTCGGTCGGTCAGAGCGAGTATTCGGGTGAACGATTATGCAACAAGCATAGATCTCAAAGATGCGTACTTTCACATCATGGTACATCCGATATTCAGAAAGTATCTACGCATCGCAGTCCTAGGAGTGGTGTATCAATTCCAGGCGATGTGCTTCGGATTGAATCTAGCACCCTGGGCTTTCACTCGGGTAATGAACTCGGTAATGATCTATTTCCGAGTTCATTCGTCTGCGGTAACGTCGGCCTACCTGGACGACATTCTTCAGAGGTACGGCAATGAGTTAACGCTTCAGAACGATGTTCAGAATCTACTTCTATTGCTCCGACGTCTCGGTTTTATAGTAAATGCGGAGAAGTCGGATCTGGTGCCGTCCAAGTCATTCACACATCTGGGAATGAGCTTCGAGATGCACAACAATCTCGTTCGTCTGCCGTTAACCAGAGCGAAATTAGTCATTTGTTACGCTCGCTATTGTCTGATAGCGAGAGAATTTATGAGACTGATAGGTCTGTGCGGAGCCGCTGCGGATCTCATTCCGATGGGACGGTTACGCACGCGTCCTCTCCAAATTTTCTTGACTCAGAATTGGAGTCTGAAAATTCATTCGCTCGACATAGACGTTCTCTTGTCAGATCAAGTGAAACAAGAGATTCAGACTTGGGCAAACATTCAGTGGTTAACTCAGGGAGTTCCGCTGCAGTTGCCGGATCCGAGTTTTACCATTATGACGGATGCCAGTCAAACAGGTTGGGGTGCATCATTGATCCCAACGGATTCGAGATGCCAGGGTCTTTGGGATCCGCAATTCCTGGGCAAGCACATAAACATCAAGGAAATGATGTCAGTTTGGCTTGCGTTACGTCATTGGATGGACATTATTCACAATGCTCATGTCCAAATCCTATCCGACAATACGACAGTAGTGGCATATATACGGAATCAGGGAGGCACTCATTCAGTTCCGTTGTTCAATCTAACGGAAAGAATCCTTCTGTTTGCGCTAGAACATCAGGTTCTTCTTTCGGTCCGTCACATACCGGGTCGTCTGAATGTGCTAGCAGACTCCCTTTCACGAAAGGGTCGCTTGTTGCCGTCGGAGTGGACTCTCAACAAACAAGTATTCAAGCAGTTTTGCTACCAATGGGAACGGCCAATGATAGACTTATTTGCGACATATCTCAACAATCAGTTGCAGACGTATGTGTCTCCGTGTCCGGATCCAAGAGCATTTGCAGTAGACGCTCTGTCGATCCCTTGGGACGGAATGATAGGATATGCGTATCCTCCAGCGCCGTTAATTCAGCAGGTATTACTAAAGATAAAACAATCTCAATGCAAGATTCTGTTGGTAGCATCTCTTGTCTCCACAGAGACCGTGGATAAATCTACTCAGGTGTCTGTTGTGGGACCTACCGCGAAAGCTTCCTCCACGGGAGGATCTTCTTTCGCAGGGGAAATCGCGTCAACTCCATCACAACCCACAAGGTCTCAACCTTCACGTTTTTCCGTTGTGCGGTCCTTCTTGTATGGCAAGCACTTTACAGGACGAGCAGTGGACGCGATTTCTAACTGTAGGAGGACCTCCTCTTCGCTAAACTATGCGGCTAAGTGGAAGGTTTTTCATCGTTGGTGTAGGGATCATTCTGTAGATATTTTCGATCCCTCTATACCAGACATTGCAAACTTTCTAGTATACTTGTTTGACGAAATCAAACTGCAGCCTGTTACTATTAAGGGTTATAGGTCTATGTTATCTGATACCTATGCACATCATGATAGTTTACAAATTGGATCTAATGTCTCTTTATCTAAGTTGGTTAGAGACTTCTCGATAAATAGACCCAGAACTCTTAGGTTAATTCCTAAATGGAATTTAGCTTGGGTTCTTCTTAAATTGAAGGAAAAGCCATTTGAACCTCTTGGGACAGTAGATTTCAAATTCTTATCTTATAAGACAGCTTTTCTCTTAGCTTTCTCTTCTGCTAGAAGAGTCAGTGAGCTTCATGCACTGTCGGTGGATGGTTCTCACTATCGTAGTGTCGGGAACACTATCACCTTCACTACTAATGTGGGTTTTTTAGCTAAGAATCAGGCTCCTAATAAATATCCGGAACCTATTGTTATTAAGGCTCTTCCGTCTTCAGACGGGCGTAGGCCTTTACTCTGTCCTGTTAGAGCGTTACGTATCTATAAACAGAGATCTCAGTTTATCAGAAAGGGACGGAAACGTTTCTTTCTGTCTTTGATGCCTAATAGAAGGGACATTTCGGTCCATTCTATTGCTAGATGGATTCAATTAACTATCCGTACTGCTTATGAGAGTTTATCTTCTTCTCAGCAGTCTGTGCTTAAGATTTCCGCTCATGAAGTAAGAGCTCTTGCTACTTCTTAGGCTTATGCTAATAGTATTGCTATTACAGATTTAATGAAGGCTGCTTATTGGTCTCAGCCATCCACATTCACAAATTTTTATCTCAGAAATATTGAGTCCATTTCTGGAGACCTGCATTGTTTAGGTCCGTTATCTGTTGCTCAGAATGTCGTCCACTAAACAGTTGCAACTATAGTTATGCAGGCTTTCTGTTCCGGCAGTGACTCCGTCCGGCTGCCCTCTTCGCTCTGGGCTATTTGACCCAGGGCAAGGGGAAGGGTGGGGGGAGGGTGTTCCCTTAGGTCACCTGCTTTATAGTGAAAAGCAAGGGAATGCCTCCTCCAAAGTCAGTATTTCTGAGTCGCTTCCGGGATGGTTTTAAAGTGTAATATTAATGTTAAAATTCATTCATGTCATATTTTTAAAGTGTAGCTCGGTGTGAAGCATTTGTATATGTCAAGTGTCAAACGGGCTTTAATATACAATACTCGGACACTTTTAAAAGATTATAAAGAGTCTCAATTCTCTGGACTAACTTTATTTATTGGCTTACTTTAAAAATAATTAGTATAAGAGTTATACTGGATGTTAATAGAGAACATGAATGTTATTGTGCTCAATTATAAAGGGTATTGTATCTTTCTAATTTAATATTAAATAAGAAAGATACATGTAAAGCCTAATACTCCTTTTCTCCTTAAGGGGTTGCCTCTATATTATATAGTTGAGCTTATTGGATTTTCCTCTATGTCCTAGGCCCTCCAGCCTTTTTACTATTCAGCTAAGTCTGGGTCATTGGTACAGTATAAAAATGTTAAAAAATTTATAGTAATTTATATATTTTTTATACTTACCAATGACCCAGACGGGGATGGCCCTCCCAGGAGTTGGGAACTCTTGCCTCCCCGCTGAGTACATAGCGCTGACCAGGCACTGCCAGTAACAATGATAATTGGTGCCAATTTCGGGACGTCCTTGACACTGCGCATGCGCAGTAGGGGCGAAGTATGGAAGTCCTATAGGACATGATTTCTTTTGGTTTTGGATGCAAATTTTGGGGATTGGGGGGCAAAATTTGTGTTTGGCCCTGGTTTTGTTAGAGTTAGCACCAGCTAAGTCTGGGTCATTGGTAAGTATAAAAAATATATAAATTACTATAAATTTTTTAACTTTCGGGGGATCCTGTCATTGACCAAAGCCCCAGGGAGAATTGATATATGGTGGATCAGTCTAAAGGAGCATGCCCGATTCTTTGTAACCACTCCCAGTAGAGAAATATGGAAATTCGGAAATGGGATAGATGGAAATGGACATAAATGTGCTCTGCTTGTAATTAGCTATCCAGTTTGTTATGTACTACCTCCAGATTTTCCAAAGTGGTCTTCAAATTGTTGGGTGGAGGCTGTGACATTAGTTCACCTGAAAACCCCAAGGAGAAACCCTCCCGAAAACCGTGTATCAAAAATTGTTGATCACGGTGATAAAGATGTGTTAGATAGCTGTCATGGATGTCCAGATTTATTGGTGTTGGTATGTGTGACTGACTAGTGATGTTGGTGGAGTTGACGGGTGGGATGCTCACGGTGAATTAGGTTTTCCCATTACGGCGTATCCAGCATGAGGAGTCGGGATGTTTCCTTTGGCAGATGTAACAGTGGTGTGGGAATGGGTAGGATGCGTGACATTTGAGCCTGTCATAGTATCTGAAGCATTCTCCTGTGGGGACTCGAAAATTACCAGGCTTCCCCCCTGGCTGATCTGAAAATTCTCTGACCTATGGGAGCCTTGCCGCCCCTGGGCACTGGAATTGTAACCTGATTCATACGCTCCCAGTGAGTGAATCATGGTCAATGGAAGCTTGATGGTCTCCATAAGAGCACAGAATTGTTCATCATACTGAAACCAGTGTGTGCCCTTTTGGGCCAGATTCCTAATGTTTGCAAAGTATCGCATCGGGTGAGGCATTTTGGATGGGAGTTTCTGGGCATATATATAGACATGAAGATAGTGAAGGCAGTTACCCAGGAGTCTAGCAACAGAAAATTCTTGCGAGGTTGGGTGAGACAAAGAGACGGTGGTCCTGAGGAACAGTGTTCCAGAGTGATGTCAGAAGTGGATGGCTTAATTTTGTTCAGGCGATCAGACATGTAAATAAAGGAATATCAGTCCAAGTTTGTTCTTTGACAGATATAGGAATAAAAGCATCTAAAGGAGTGGCCAGGGAGTGAAAAACAGGCAGAGGGGGGGGGGGGGGGTCTGTTAGTTGAGAAAGCACTGAGTCTGAGATGTCACTGGGGTAGCAATAGGGTGAGTGGAGAAGAGATTGTGATGAACAGAAGTTTGTTGACCTGCAAGAGTTCTTTCACCTGGCAAAGGAGCTTCTGCATCTGGAAACCTTGAGATACCTGCTACATTTGAAGGATCAAGAGGCGCAGAGGCTGTCTGCTGCAATTGCTGATGCTGTTGAAGGTGGCTGACAGAATCTGTTAGCCAGTTTATCAATGTCTGCATCTGTGCCAGTGTCCTTGTCGTAACTGCTGGCGCCTCACTCTCCAGTGGATAATTGGCCCAAAATTGACTGACCCCAGAAGTTGTCCTGCATGAACTGGTTTGACACGGCCTGCCCAGGGACAGGGAAGAATTGACTGTATAAACCATCTTCATGGTAGATGATGTGATGGGAAATTCTTCTGTCCTCTGTATAGCATTCTGCCAGGATAAGACAACTTTGCCTCCGAGCAGTGGAAGCAGTGGACATACAAATTCTTTTCTTGGGAGCCATCTGCAGTGATATGAAAAAGTATCAGAAACAAACATGAAGGTGCATGAGCTCGATCACTGGGACGCAGTTGGAAAAAAGTGAAAAAAAAAAAGAAGGGTTACTGCCCACAGTTAACTGGGGGGGGGGGGGGGGGGGGGGGGGGGGGAGTGGGGGGGGGGGGGAGCAGGCTTCAACCCACTGTGAACCAAATGAAAATGAGCAGCCACCCATTGCACAGGTGTTGCCCACTCAGTGACTCGTCAATTATGTATGCCACCCACACAACCCAGGAATTAATGGCCCATAAACTGGGTAAAAGTGTTAATTGTGTGCTCACCAAACGGGGCAAACCCGCATGAACTGGTGTGACACGGCTTGCCCAGGGTTAGGGAAGAATTTACTCTAGAAACCATCTTCAGGTTCTGTTCAGTCCAGGCCATCTCCCCAAGGCAGAGGCTTTTGGGAGTAATATGGTATTCTGCCCACAGCCTCTCCCAACTCCGTGGGAGAGTAATCCTTGACATGACAAGGATGGAGCCTGATAACTATCTTAACCATCAGGGTCTCTCCTCTCCAATTTGGGTAATAGCTATTCCTCCAGTACGGGAATTGGGACACCAACTGGCCTGCCTGCTTCCAGCCTGAATATTTCTCTAAATGGGAGCTGGGGTGCTCCTAGAGACTTTTGAATCCTGTAGGCATGGAAGTGAGCATCCAGCAAGTAAAGACCCATAGGGGTTGGCTCCCCTTCCCAGCTTTCCATAATAGCGGGAGGATGGGTTGGCAGCCGCCTCCACTGGCCGAACAAGAAAACCAGTGGGCAAAGGGTTTATCACTACCTTAGGAAGCAGTGGAGCATACCCAGGTGGGGGTTGCTTCACCACAGACTTCGGTGGTTCCACCGCAGACTCTTTCCCTACCAACAAACAGGATTCGAAGATTCAAAGTTTCACGCTGCAGCTGCTCCCGCTCCCGCTTCTTCAGCAGCCTGGCCAAAGACTGTAAGTGCCTCTAAAAGAGGGACTCAACCTAAGGCCAAAGGGAGTCCTGAAATGAGGACTCCTTGTTCCTCTAGTGAGGGCCCAAGCAAAGCTGCTGTGGCCCAAACTGGTAGCGCTTAGTCCTCCCGTGTTATGGGAAGACTAATTCTCCAGTCCCAGACTAGGGAGGTCCTCTCCCTGTTGTCTATGGACACCAGCAGGGAAATTCAAAGTACCTCCCTCTGGTTCAAATCTTCAAGCCATGGAAAGCCCGCTAAAATGGCGGGCCTTTGACTCAACCTGTCCTCTCCCCAGCTGCCAAGATAGTACCTGGCAGCTGAGGAATCATTGCAAGAAACAACACCGACTGTTCGCACCATTCGCACTGTGGAAAAAATGGCCCAATGGGGAGAACCAGTTTACTTCAGCACAGGTCCTTAACAACCCTGGAGGAAACTGTTGCTTCCCTGGGGAAGCCCCTGGTGGAGCTCACAGAGCTGGTCAACGGGAAGTTCATTGAACTCAACAAATTCCCGGGAACAGTCTCCCATGCATTCATGGATCAAAAGAGATCCATTGAGAGCCACTTGGGTTTCACCACATTAACTCCCCATTCTCACCATTCAACACTGTTCCAGTGCTTGGTGACCCCTGCAGGCTTGTTACACTGGAAAAAGCTGATGTGGCTGCTGGAAAAGGTACAGGAGGGGAAATCAGGGGGGGGGGGGGTATTCCTTCCCCTGCAACCACAACAGCCTCTGGTGGAACCACATAAGTCAGTGTTGAAAGCACCCCTTTTGGTTTGCTCCACTGCTTCCTAAGGTAGTGGTATCCCCTTGCCCTTTGCCCACTGGTTTTCTTGTTCGGCCGGTGGAGGCAGCTGCCAACCCAGCCTCCCACTATTATGGAAAGCTGGGAAGGGTAGCCATCCCCTTTGGCCCTTACTTGCTGGATACTCACAAATCCATGCTGACAGAACTCAAAAGTGTGGGAGCATCCCAGCTCCCATTAGAGAAATATTCAGGCTGGAAGTGGATAGGCCAGTTCATATCCCAATTCTGTTAGGGGAGGAGTAGCTGTTTATTGCAACCCTCTTTATTACTCAGTTGGAGAGGAGAGACCCTGTAGTTGAGATAGCCATCGGGCTCCATCCTCGTCATGTCAAGGATTACTCTCCCATGGAGTTGGATGAGGCCAAGAGCAGAATAACCACATTACTCCCAAACACCTCTGCCTTGGGGGATATTGGCCTGGACCGAACCGAACCTGAGGGGACTTGGTCTATCCAGGATCGTGTTTTTGCTTGGCTGGCCAGGAATGCTCACAAAACCAGTGTAACATCTGAGCGGGTCAACAAAAGACAGAATGGGCAGTGATGTCCACTGTAAGGCCCTTCAGATAATCCAAGAAAATGCGAGCTGTGGGCAGCAGATCCACTTGCACTGCTTCAGTTGGGATGGGGAAATCTGTCCGGCATTGGCTTGGACTTTTCCCTAATACCCGCTGTACATTGCCCAATGCTACCATTGCATTGGAGGTTGGGGGGGGGGGGGATTCAGCAAATTGAGCTGGACAAACTAATGGTTGTTCTTTTCCAAGGCCGTCGAGGTTCACCATTGGCAGCCCCATGTGTTGGGGAGAAATTGTAAGGCTAATCGCTAAAATGAGGGGGAAGGAGGAGGTGCTCCTAGGGCTGCTTTTGCAGTTGACTAAGGAAAATACCAAGTGGCTCAATGGGTTCCCTGATCCTACTCTATTAAGTCCTGAGTCTCTTCTATAATTTTCAGAGAAATTCTCCTTTCTCTTGTTACAGTTGTCCTATAATACCCTGGCACTTTGTCTTAACCCTAAACAAGGGTATGCTGGAATCACATCGTCCGTCTCTGTCCATCCATCTGTCTGTAGACATTGTAGACGTTTTGTCTGAAGAGTTTCTTCGACCTTATGGACCATTGTCATCGAAATTTGGTATGAATGTTGCCCACCATGGGAACCTGTGCACCTGTGATTATAGTTCCGGTCAGATTATTTTTGCCAAAGTTGTGCCCCTTTTTCACATGTCTCAGAATGCTAGAATTTTGTCCGGAGATTTTCTCAGATGTATATGGGTTGAGTCCTTTGGAACTTGGTATGGGTATTCACTGCCATGGGAACCTGTACATCACTGATTATAGTTTCGATCAGACCTTTTTTTACCAGAGTTATGCCCCTTTTCATCTTAGAATAATTAATTTAGTCCGGAGATTTTCTCGGAGGTTGAAGGTTCAATTCCGTTGAAACTTAGTATGGATGTTCACTACCATGGGAACCTGTGCACCAGTGATTATAGTTTTGATCAGACTTTGCTGCCAAAGTTATGCCCCTTTTCGTCTTAGAATAATTAAATTTGTCTGGAGATTTTCTCGGTTTTTTATGCAGGTCTGGAAATAAGGAATGAGTTTTGTAACCTAATTGATCGTCGTAACCTGTTTAAAAGTTATGGGGCAATGAACGGTTGTCGGTATGATGGACTGACCATTGTTCAGCCCATTGTGGGAAAGTTTTTAATTCCTGTGTTTAAAAACGCCCATTTCCTTGCATCTCTTGCATCTGAGCGCCTCTGTGAAATAGAATTCACAGTATTCCAAATGGACCAATAAAAAAATCCAAACATACCAACTGTTTGTTTGTCATTTAATTCCTCCAAAAACCACTCAAGAATTCAAATAAACACACTTGATTCCTGTGGGCTTATACAGAGTGACTAGATGATTTGCCCATGTGCTAGTAGATGATTCGCCTCTAGTTTTTGTAGAGAATTCGTCATTATCGAGAAATAAAATTCACAGCATTCCAAATGAAACAATAAAAAAATCCAAACATACCAACTGTTTGTTTGTCATTTAATT
Organism: Pictodentalium vernedei; assembly: GCA_031216915.1. Classification (NCBI taxonomy): domain Eukaryota; kingdom Metazoa; phylum Mollusca; class Scaphopoda; order Dentaliida; family Dentaliidae; genus Pictodentalium; species Pictodentalium vernedei. Next base: position 311,914,383 of record CM062297.1, on the reverse strand, counting down.
CCTCCAAAAACCACTCAAGAATTCAAATAAACACACTTGATTCCTGTGGGCTTATACAGAGTGACTAGATGATTTGCCCATGTGCTAGTAGATGATTCGCCTCTAGTTTTTGTAGAGAATTCGTCAGTTAAGGTCAAAATTACTCTGATTGGCAGATGGGGCATGGATGCGTCCGAGTGATGGAGTCCAAGGCGGCCTAGTAGCGAAATCTGTCAAACCGTGCTATAATTCATATTAATTCAGTTCAGTTGCCTAAGAAGCACTTGCCAAAGGCGGATGCCATATTGAAGTCGATTGGTGACATTGTGTGTGTGTATGGAGGGGGTGGGGGGGGGGGGGTATTTTCTCTGCAATTGAATTATTATAATTATTTACTGGGATGAAAATCTTTTTAACTCATAAATTTGTAAGTTTAGTAGTAAGTTGCATCTTTATTGCTGGCTTATCATAGGTGACCGGTAAAGATGCAAAGGCTGTCAGGGACGTGACATATTTGTATATACCGTATGACCGTATTGGGGCAGTCGCAGATCCAAGGAGGTGCCGATTATGCTGGCAGAATGAGGATGATGTGCAACATCATCTGAGCCGCACAGCAGTGGCATGTTGGGGAGAGCACACGAGGGTGAAAACTTGTTTCCTCAGCTATTCTGAGGTGGCAGTGCTGTGATTACTACCCTGGCGCAGGGCTAGAAATAAGGAATGAGTTATGTAACCTGTAAAGTAACCTGTTTACAGGTTACGCCTCATTGATTGTCGCAACCTGTTTAAAGTTATGGGGAGACCAACTGTCGTCGGTATGACAGGCGACCATGGTTCTACCTGTTGTAGGGAAACTTTGAATTCCTGGGTGCAAAAACCCCCATTTCCTTGCATCTGAGCACCTCAGCGGCCGTATTTCATCTAATTTTCCGGACACAAAATTTTTTTTTTTAGATATCCAAAAGTATCGAAATTGAAAAAAAATTGCTCAATGGCAAAAACAGGTTGGAAAATATTCAGTGTGCATAGCTTACCTCGAGAATGGGAAATTATGGCTGTACAAAAACCGCGCAAATCGTTGAAATGTCATTATGTGGGAGTATTTCATTAGCGAGAAATAAAATTCACAACATTCACAGCATTCCGAATGAAACAATAAAAAAATCCAAACGTCCCAACTGTTTGTTGTTTTCATTTAATTCCTCCAAAAACCACTCAAGAATTCAAATAAACACACACGATTCTTGTGGGCTAACTGGGCTTATACTTCCCAGGGTGACTAGATGATTCGCCCCATGCCAATGGACGATTTGCTCCTAGTTTTTGTGGTTGATTCGTCAATTACGGTCAAATCCTGTTATAATTCATATTAATTCAATTCAGTTGCATGAGCAGTACTTGCCAACGGCGGATGCCATATAGACATTGATTAGTGACACCGTGTGTGTGTGGGGGAGGGCTTTTATTTTCTCTCCAATTGAATGATTATTAGCTCACCTGACTGAAAGTCAGGGTGAGCTATTCTGATCACTTTTCGTCCATCGTCCAGCATCTGTCGTAAAGGTGGTATTTGGGCTTTTTCTCCCAAACCACTGGCCTCATATTAATGAAATTTCATGTGAGAAGGGGTTATGTAAGCGGATTTTGATTTTTTGTCAAATTAGGTTTCGGCTCACATTGAGCAGAGGGATGGGGCAAAAATGCTCCAATTTTTAAAAAATCTTCTCAAGAACCAGCAGTAGCAGAGACTTGATATTTGGTATGCAGCTTCCTTTTGAGGTATAGACTCAAGTTTGTTCAAGAGAAGTTGGAGGGGCTATATTTGACGATGTTAAAGGAGGGGCAAAAATTTTGGCCCTGCCCCAAATTTCTATTTTCCAAACCGCGAGGCCGATTTGAACCAAATTTTACATGAGTGCTTATTGGGTCATAAGTACCTAATTTATGCCGAAATTTTTTTCCCCATAGCCCCGTGGGAACCACAGGAGCTAAAAATAGAAAAAAATGAAAACGCCCATATCTTCAAAACTACACGGCACTGAGAATTCTTATTTGTTGTGAAGCTTCCTTAGGACCAACAGAATGAAATGATCAAAAAAAATTGCCATCGGTTTTATCATGGGGTACTCTCCAACCAATCTAACGCCAGTTACGATGTTGGGGAGCTGGCAGCTGCTCGTCGTTGCTCGGTGGTTCTCTCCGGGTACTCCGGCTTCCTCCACCCGTAAAACTGTCACGGTCATGATTAGCCATTGTGCATAAATATGTGACCTTAAACGTCAATAAATAAATAAATCATGGGGTACTTTTTGGGGACTTTGAAAAAGTGCTGAGTCAGCATTTTTTAACACTGTGGGTAATGGGAAAAACATAAGGACTACTTTTCTGCGAAAACACGGCTCCAAAAGCTTTAAAATTCCACATATAACATCTTTGGAAGATTGTTTCACATGTTTATTGAAATCAATTGCCTGGGTCGATATTTGGGCTCTCTATGGGAGCCCAAATGTTCAAATTAGTGCAGTATGAGGAGTATTTTTTAAAATCTTCTTCTTCAGATCTAGCAATAAGAATGTTTTGATATTTGGTATGCAGCATCCTTAGGGGGGTGAGATTCAAGTTTGTTGAAGCCAAATCCCTGGGTTCATATTTAGGCTGAAAATTTGGGGGGTCCCGTTGCGGACTTCGAAATTTTGGACCAAAATCCGAGAAAAATTTTTTTTTTTTTTCTGCGTTTCGGTCAATTTTAAGACAAAAATTTTTTTTTTTTTTTTCCCCCTGAAAATTTGGGGTGCGGGTGGGACTCGTATGACCGTATCAGGGCATTTGCAGATCCATGGAGGTGCCGATTATGCTGGCAGGAATGAGGATGATGAGTAGCATCATCCTAGCCACATAGCATCGGCGAGGTGGGGGAGAGAACGAGAGAGCCAAAACTCGTTTTCTCAGCTATTCTGAGATTGTGCTGTGATTGACTTGGTGAGTACTGCTGCCCGAACACTGCAAATTCGAATCCCCTGTTCCTTCCATTATCAGGCTTCCTCCTAAATTTATCCGTTTTGCCCACCTCTTCTTTTGGACTGACTTCAAACATTGCGTCGAGTTTAATCAGGAGCATGGGTTAATAATTTTTATGTGTACCCATACTATGTATGGTACACATAATGCCGGCATCCGGGGTAACCATCCGTCGTTCGTCCATCCTTTGTACGTCCATCTGTCTGTCCATCTGTCCATCCGTCCATCTGTCCATCCATCCGTCTGTCCATCTGGCGTCTGTATCCATTTCTTTGGCATTCGATAACTTGAAAAATATTGCTTGGATTGTCAAGTTACTTTATATTTGTGTTCAGGTTACTGATGTGCCGAGCTGTATAGTTTTTGGTGTAAATCGGATAATTTGATCCTGAGATATTTACCCTTTATCCTTCAAATTGAAAATTCCACCAATCCCTTTGGCATTCGATAACTTGAAAAATATTGCTTGGATTGTCTAGTTACTTTATATTTGTGTTCAGGTTACTGATTTGCCGAGCTGTATAGTTTTTGGTGTAAATCTGATGATTTGATCCCGAGATATTAACCCTTTATCTTTCAAATTGAAAATTCCTCCAGTCCCTTTGGCATTCGATAACTTGAAAAATATTGCTTGGATTGTCAAGTTACTTTATATTTGTGTTAAGGTTACTGATGTACTGAGCTGTATAGTTTTTGGTGTAAATCTGTTATTTTGATCCTGAGATATTAACCCTTTATCCTTCAAATTGAAAATTCCTCCAATCCCTTTGGCATTCGATAACTTGAAAAATATCGCTTGGATTGTCTAGTTACTTTATATTTGTGTTCAGGTTACTGATGTGCCAAGCTGTATAGTTTTTGGTGTAAATCTGATGATTTGATCCTGAGATATTAACCCTTTATCCTTCAAATTGAAAATTCCTCCAATCCCTTTGGCATTCGATAACTTGAAAAATATTACTTGGATTGTCAAGTTACTTTATATTTGTGTTCAGGTTACTGATGTGGCAAGCTGTATAGTTTTTGGTGTAAATCTGATAATTTAATCCTGAGATATTAACCCTTTATCCTTCAAATTGAAAATTCCTCCAATCCCTTTGGCATGAGATAACTCAAAAAATATCAATCGGATTGTCATGTTTCTTTATATATTTATTCAGGTTACTGATGTGCTGTGCTGTATATTTTTTTATGTAAATCTGATAATTTGACCCTTTATCCATCAAATTAGACACTCCTCCAATCCATTTCTATATGTACCCATACCTTGTATGGCGTACATAATGTCAGCATCCGTGGTGGCCCTCCGTCATACAGCTTTCTACTAGTTGCGCATATGGGTACACATCTGACGATTTCATCGGCCTATATTTGAATTTATTTTTACTGGGGAGATTCCCCCTTTCGAGCCCCATCCCTGTTTTTACGCTACTGTCTGACTGCTTTACGTGAAACAAATGAAATTATTGCACTTGCAAGCAAATGTTAATTACATAGGCCCTTTGTCATTCACAATTTCTCTTGGAAGTGCGGAGAATTCCATTTGCTCCCGAGGGGAACGTTTCTGAGGCTGAAGCATGAACAGTTGAGAGTTGATGCTCAATGGCATTAGGAATTAAATATTCTTGAAAAATGAGGATAAGTCAACATTTCCATAATTCAGGGACGCTACTCAGATTTCAGTGTTTTATTAGACATTTAATGTAAAATGAAACAGTGAAACCTGAGTGATTTTCTGTGTTGTTTGAAACTTCTTGCCCATCATTTTACTGTTTCTCTACCGGTCTTATGCAACGGGAATCAACACAAAAGTGTGGTGGGGGGGGGGGGGGGATGGGGTTGAGAGGGGGTAAGGGTGGGAATAGGTGATTCAGTGGTGTATGTCTCATCATCATCATCATCATCAGATGGCCACACAGAATCCAGTCAGTGGATCATCAGGATGACCACAGAGTAGTATCAGAACATTATGTTATTATTGGTGGTAAATGTACTGAATTTCAGTCAATTAAAAGTACATCTACCACTAATAAAAAAAATAATAAGTGAGTAAACACTTGTAAACTAAAGTTGTTCGAATTTTTCCACATACCTTTGAATGAACTTTATTGTACTTGTTAATTAACTCAGTTGACACATATTCTGTGAGTGTGTTGTAGAACATAAGTACTCAATGTGACTGAATGTGAAAAGCAGCCCTTGAATTTCGATAGTTTTTACGACGGCATTGAAATG
>CM062297.1:310968887-311263552 GCA_031216915.1 Pictodentalium vernedei | reverse complement strand
GCTCCATTTTTCTTTTCCCTACTACAGAAGTAAGAAACAAACAGCTCCAAGTACTCTTCCTGGTCCCAATTTTTTCCATCACCCTAAAATTTCCATCAGCTCTATACATGAAAATCGCTATTCAGTATTTTTTAGATTTTCATTTTTTTGCTTCCAAAACATAGGTTACGACCTATGGAGTAGTGCTTTAACCGGGCATGGCAGCCACAATGAAGACAGAGTACACCGGAAGTTTTATGTGCTTCTTTTTTTATATTCACACTTTTTATTTTCAACTGTTTTCTCGTTTCAATTTCGTTTGGGGTCAGGTGGGATTCGTTTTGGGTCCGTTTGGGTTTGTTTTGGGTCCGTTTTGGTTCGTTTTGGGTCCGTTTTGGGTCCGTTTTGGGTCGTTTTGGGTTCGTTTTGGGTCAGTTTTGCGTCGTTTGGGGTGAATCGTGCTGCCGGAAACAAATTACACCCAATTAACACCCAATTACACCCAATTAATACATCCGTCCGCTGACTTGCGAAGTTATTGTTTCTTGGGACAAATTCTCGAAGCAAAGGGCCAGTCGAACTTGACCCATTAGTACTAAGTCGGAACAGGTAGAGATCGTTCAGTTAGTAACCACTTTTTCTCTCAAATTTCGGGACCTTCATGGAATTAGTGAAAGCTCACTCCCCACCCCACCCTCTCACTACCCACCCCCACCCCACACTATTTTTGACACATTTCGCCGCCCATATACATTACTACGTGGGCCTAGGCAGAGATAGTGCCTTTAGGGAGACATCGTATCAGTGTATTGGAGAAACAAGAACAACCATTTATTTTATTAATTTATTTCATAAAATGTAAAACCTTAACAAATAACAATTTGGGCACATACAGCAGGGGCTTACTGTACAGAAAAACAACATTATTTACAGAAGCACATATGTTTATAAGAAAACACAAATCTGTACACAAATACATATAGAAACAATAGATCGGTTCTCATCCATCTTGTGTAGGCCTATATTTAGTCCACACTAGGCCTCGCAGGTCGTAATATAATTTTGTGGTTTCGTAGGTAGGATGTTGATCAACCAAACCAAAACAATACATTATATTTATGGCCTGTGGGGGCATTAGTTTCGACCCGTGCATATGAAATTGCTTTCCTATTGAATTGAACACCAACTCTCTATCAGCTCTCGGGTCTTTATTGAAATTAGTGGGAGTGCCCATCTTGTATAGGCTACATTTCCTCCAAACCTGGCCTTACAGTCGGTAATATAATGTTTCGGTTTGGCACATAGGGTGTTTGCCTACCAAACATTATATCACGGCCTGTGACAGACTCTAGTAACAGTAAAACTAGTTCAAACTTGGACCCAAATTCCGTAATATAATTTTTGGGTTTGATACGTCCTTTGAGTCAAAATTATATAACAGACTTTGTGTCCCATTTTTGGAATGTGGTAGGTCGTATGCATGTACCGTGCTCCCTTTCTGGAGTTGCATATAATTTTGCTTCATTTTCGTGCCATACGCGATGACAAAAAATCTTTCAATATCCCCCCCCCCCCCCCCACCACCTTCGTACCCTTAAAAAACATATTTTCCATCCCATACCTCCGTAGTTACCTAGAAAAATAGACCCCCCCCCCCCCCCCACACACACACACACACACTTTCACAATTTTGCTGCTTTATATTAAAGCAGCTTATCCCCCCTCCCCCCCCGCCCCTCATTGTAACAAGCCTCTTTTGTTCGTTCCAATGAAGGGTTAGCAGCTAATGCTTTTGAGACCCAAAATGGAAAATTTCAATTCTGCAAGAATTTTTGTTGCAAGCAGTACCGCCGAGAAGTAACGGATTCTATCGGCGCACTGTAGTCTTCTTCCTAGAATTTACCCCAAAAAACAATTTTTTGACGTTTTTCATTAATTGGGTATTAATTGGGTGTTAATTGGGTGTTAATTGGGTGTAATTGGGTGTTAAATGGGTGTAATTGGGTGTTAATTGGGTGTAATTGTGTGAAACGACGGACCGACTGCACAGTATGCTCTGGCACCAAAACAAGACGAAATAGTTCGAGACGAAGTAGGAATGGGACGAAATGCCAAATTTCCTTGACGCCGCAACGAAACCCGGAAAAGTTTTTACATTTCATTTAAAAGCATTTCTTTGCATTTTCGTGTGATCAAAATCTTTTACCAGTGCATTTACACGTTGTAAATGCGTGAACAAATATCGTACACCACCTTCTTCTGAGTCCGCTGCAAACGAGAGAGGGAAGGAAAGAAAGAAAGCGAGAGCGCCTGAAATGATACCGGATGTTTTCTCCTGCCGTATTTTCGTATGAGTTGGTTTCGTCCAGAAACTTGAGGAATCGGCAGTCCGCTTCAGCTACTTCTGTCTGACACAGTTTCAGGATAGAGTCAAGTTGGAATCCTACTTGAGCCTGAAGTTCACTTGTCTCTTCAGTTTACCACAGGTAACTGAGTGACTCTTGCCAAACATGGCATGAAAGTCCGTACTAGTAATATAATTGTTTGGTTTGGTTCTTCCTCAACGTCGTACCAAACCAAAAAATTATATTTCGGACTTTCAGGCCATGTTTGGACTACTCTTGCCAGTCTTGGATCATTGAAGAAGAAACAACAACGAAAATGTTTTAATTTTTTGCTTCAAAAACATGCCTTACGACCCTGTATGACCCCCTCCATGAGCTTGATCTAATGTCGTAATAAGGAGTCATTAGCTATGTTTTAAAAAAACTGCCCTATGTTTTAAAAAACTGCCCCATGTTTTAAAAAAAGGTAACACCCCCGCACTGCCTTAATTGATTCTGCCCACCCTGGCTGGATAGTTCCGGTCAGCAAACTGAACATAATTAATGGCTGCCCCAATGCATGCCACACCACATTCAGATCACTGAACTGGGGGAGGAAGTCTCTGAATGGTGGGGGGGGGGGGGGGGGAGCAAATAGTAACACTTTCAAATCACTTAACTATTCAATAAAAAAGATGCTATTTCTTTAACTTTAGAAGCCATATACTAAGATTGTTCAACATAGCATAATGTGTGGAGTGCTCTAGGTAGGGTACCATTATTTCTACTTAAAAAAGTGAGGGAGGGTCATGCCCTCCCCCCCCCCCCCTCCCCATTCCTGTCATTAATTCATATGTATTATGGTACAAAAAACATACACAAATTTCCCGCAATTTATTGTGTATTTTTATTTATTTTGTTATAAATTTATTCACCAGCATCCAAGTCCATATGGCCATAAAATGGTTACAACAAGTATAAAGTCAAAAAAGTATAACCAATCGGTATACCCATTGCCCACTTTAGAGAATTTTCAGCCCAGACATTGGTTACCGGGTCCTCTTTTACCAGTAAATCACAGCTTAACTTGGGGCCGACCAAAAAGTAGCGATATATAAGATCATGTAGCATGCAGTATTATATATACCTTTCATTTATAAGCAAGTTATATTACAGTGCATTGTCTTGATGAAAAGATTTCATATTGTAACATAGAAATGGTATTAGGGTGTCCCATCACAATAGTGCTTTGGGTTTCTCTGTGAATAACTAACCAAGTTGTGGCCAGTTGTATTTTTGAAGTACTGATACCATTAAAATGCCTTGTAGAGCATATAAATGTTGAAATGTTGTGCAAAATTTCACATCCTCCATTACGAAGATGGAGGAGGGGCAGGGGCATTAACTTGATTGTGGCAGCCCCACCCAATGGCTACACCACTACTTTGTGTGATTCAGAAACAAATGCCACTCCCTCTCTCCAACTTGTAGATAAAGACACCTTTTTATACTTATCATTTCACATAAGCTTGCAATTATGCCATGATAATAAAATCCCTAGATTATCATCCCCACTCGCCCTGGACCCACTTAATTTTTAGCTGAACTTTGGCAAGCCAAATTTGAGCTTTTGTCATGGCCTGTCGTCCGTCTGTCCGTACGTCAACAATTGGATACGGCTCGGGCTAGAGGCCATATTTATGAACCGATCTTTACGAAACTTCTTGGGTACCTTTGTTATGACTGTGGGACGAGAACAAGTGTTTTTGGGAGCGGTCCGATATTCAAGATGGCTGCCAGCCACCATTTTGTACTGACAATGCAGAAATTTGTTTTTTGTACAGAACTTCCATATGAAAGCTCTGATTTGAATAATTTTTTGGATGAATGTTTAGTACCATGAGATACATTACATATCATACAGGTTTTTTTCTTGTGCTTAAATTATGCAAATTAGACTAACTTTGATTTATTTAGTATTACTTTCAGCACTGTCAGTGCAAATGCCAATACGGCTCGGGCTAGAGGCCGTATTTATGAACCGATCCTTACGAAACCTCTTGGGTACCTTTGTTATCACCGTGGGACGAGAACGAGTGTTTTTGGGTGCGGTCCGAAATTCAAGATGGCCGATGGCAGCCATTTTGTACAAAATTAGGTGCAATCAGATTTTTGCGCAGAACTTCCATATGAAAGTGCTGATTTGAATAATTTGTTGTGTGAATGTTTAGTACCATGGGATACACCACATATAATACGGCTTTTTTCTCATGCAGAAATTATGCAAATTAGATGAACTTTGATTTTTTCAGTGCTACTTACACACTGTAAGTACACATGTCAATACGGCTCGGGCTAGAAGCTGTATTTATGAACCGATCTTCACGAAACTTCTTGGGTACCTCTGTTATCACCTTGGGACGAGAACGAGTGTTTCTGAGTGCGGTCCAAAATTCAAGATGGCTGCCAGGGGCAGGTCTAATCAGTTTTTTGTACACAACTTCTTTCCGGCTCAGGCTAGAGGCCGCATTTATGAAACGATCTTTACGAAACTTCTTTGGTACCTTTGTTATCACCGTGGGATGAGAACGAGTGTTTTTGGGTGTGGTCCGAAATTCAAGATGGCCACAAGCAGCCATTTTGTACCAAAATTAGTGCAATCAGTCTTTTGTACAGAACTTCTGTATGAAAGTTCTGATTTGAATAAATTTTTGTATGAATGTTTAGTAACATGGAATACATCACATATAGTACGGGTTTTCTTCTCGTGCAGAATTTATGCAAATTAGATGAACTTTGATTTATTTAGTTCTACTTATACACTGTAAGTGCACATGTCAATACGGCTCGGGCTACGGCCAGTATTCATGTACATTCCGTTACAATACTTTATATGTACCTTTGTTATCAGGTCATTACCTAGATGTTTGTCATTGCTGTGTCACATACTATACATGTACATGTCTTGACAAGTTGAGCTACAGTGTCATTGACACTTTCATTTATTTTATTTTTGGCTTAGTTTAAATATAGTGCCTTCATAAATGTCCAGCAACAACTTCAAACAACCAGCAGACCTGGAAGTAACTAATCAGGTTGATAAGCTATTCTCAGAATGATATGCTTGTTATCACTTGAAGATGGTTATCTCCTGCTCCTACGGTGAGAGATATTGTAAAGTCATGTCCAGCCAATCCTTTATAACCATGTTGCCCATTTTAGAGGACTTCCACCGAGGCAGTGGTTACTGGGTCCTGTTTTACCAGTAAAACAGAGCTTGTTTACCACAGTGAACAAGCACTGCTTCACTTCCCAGGGTTCTGAGATGGAGTTCTCTTCCCTCCCCCCCCCCCCCCAATCTACATTGAAACGTGTACACCTTGATATTTATATAAGCCTGTTATTCTTTTGAAGTATAAATGCAACATGCACGGTAAACTAAGGTTGTGTACATATGTGCATGTTCTCAAATATTTTATAAATACTGAAATAACTTGAATAAAACAATCTTGCACACAGTAGCCTATTTAAATAAACATAAATAGCACATACCCCGGTACCTTTTCTCATTTTATTGTTTATTGACGTGACTGTAGTGCCAGGTTACAAAATATATATCATGATCAGCCTCAATCGAATAATCTTCGAAGTGACTGGAATCTGCCCACGTGCATTTATTTACAAGTTTGCATTTGTTTACACTTTTCAGGAGGCTCCAACTATCCCATCATGCATCGGTCATGGCAGATTGTTGATAAGGTCTATTTTTTTTATTGCGACAATCACCAATATCCCAGGGGTCGATCTAATTTTTAAAAATTGAATAGCAGTTTAGTAACTTGGATAAAGTTTAATTAGCATTTCCTATTATTTGTTTTTATCATCTGAAATTGATTAGCGAAAGTTAAAAAATTGATTCAAAAATCACTATGCGAATCCAGTTAAATCGAGCCTAGCTGGAATTCCAATGGAGAATTAACTAATTTTATGATTTTGATATTTATGTACTGTTTGTTTTCAGCAATAAATATCCGATTTTAAATATCAACTGCAAACAAAGCTCAAAAGTTGAGCTAAATCGAGCCCTGCCAATATTGTATATCTAGTCTACCACTCTTATTATGCCCCCAACCTCCGAAGGAGGATTTAGGGGTATCTAGTGAAGCCCTCCATCCATATGTCCATCTGTCTGTCCATCCATCCATTCCTTCCTCTGTCCGTACAAATGATCTGCATTGTAATTTCAAAGCGATTTTGTCTGATTTCGATCTCTCTTTGTATGCTGATAGACCCACATGGGTGAACGGATATGCAGAAGGAACGGGCTCCGTCCAATGATTTTTCCCAGAGTTATGGACATTTTTTACTCTTTGAAATTTTTCGGTTTTCACTCTTTTGACTTAGAAAATTTTTCTGTCCCCAGTACCTTTAAGGCTACTTCGAACATGCCTACGGGTCAGGCGCAGTGGCCCATGTTTTGCATAGCCCTTGTTTACTTTTATATTAGCAGGCCCACCTGACCCAGGACATAAAGCCTTGCCAGCGCAATGGAGTATGTTTTTGCATTGCATGTCAAGGTAGATAATCAAAGCTTGAATTTCACACCGGACAGAATCACACACTTTCCAGTTTATATAATAGATTATAATTATTTATTTTTTATTTACTGCAGTTTAATTTACTTTCGACAGCCAAGGTTGGGGGAAGAATTAAGCCGGAGTACAGTGAGAGAACCATCAAGCAATAATGAGCAACTATCAGATATTGATACAGATAATTGATACAAATGTTCTGGTATTACTGCTATATTAATAATAATAAAAGTTTGAGGGGAAGCAGGATATTTTTTAGGTTTTGATAGGGTTCAGGCCTGAAAATAAGCAGTCAGATATTTGCAAAATGAGGTCCCCAGAGGGTAAATTTGATGATGCTATCCCATACAGTGGGCCAGTTTATCCTCTGATTACCTCTTTCTGTTTAGTTTTGAGACCCTGATTCAGATTGAGGTTCACAGAGGGTAAATTTAGAGATGCTACCCTGCTGTGCAGGGTAGCATCACTAAATTCACCCTCATGGGACCTCATTTTGCAGAGGACAGTCTCTTATTTTCTGGCTTGATAGGGTTACCAAAAACACGGGTATTTTTTTATTTTTAGTCCCCTGCAGGAACCGTAAGGGGATTATAGGATTGCACTCCGTCCGTCCGTCCGTCCGTCCATCCATCCGTCCGTCCGCCCGTCCGTCCGTGTTTACATTTGATACCTTATGTGGTCGAAGTCGTGTCCCGGGCGGGCTTAGGTGGTATTTTCGACTTATGCGGTAAACCGCATTTTAGTTAGTGTCCTAAAATCTTTAATGTGGTAAAATATTTCTATTCACTGGATTTACCGCTTAAGTTCATAGGGGGGGTAGGTACTTATGTGGTAGTTTTACCGCATAAGGTCGGGTTCGTCGAAACCGTTACCATTTAATCAAATACCGCTTAAAGCAATAACCACATAAGTCCCGAATGTGTGTTCGTCCGTCCGTCCGTCCATCCGTCCGTCCGTCCGTCCGTCCGTCCGTCTGTCTGTTTTTTATGTTACCAGCTCTCCCTCCAACATGCTTTAAGCTACACCGTTCATATTTGGTACATGAATAAATGGTTCTGAGGGGATGATGCATGCTCAAAACTTTTTTTTCAAAATCCAAGATGGCGGAATGGCGGCCATTTTTGTTGTGTTTTTTAAGCTTTTTTTCTCTATTTTCATGTTACCACCCCTCCCACCAACATGGTTCAAGTTACACTTTGTATATTTGGCACATGGATAGAGGGTTGGGAGGGGATGATGCACGTTCAATATTTTTTCTTCAAAATCCAAGATGGCACCATTGGCAACCATTTCTGTTGTCTTTTTAAAGCTTTTTTCTCTATTTTATGTTACCACTGCTCCCTCCAACATGGTTCAAGCTGCACTTTTCATATATGGTACATGGATAAAGGGGTTGTGAGGGGATTATGCACGCTCAATATTTTTTTTTCAAAATCCAACATCTGTCTGTCTGTCCGTCTGTCTGTCTGTTTTTATGTTACCACCTCTCCCTCTAATATGCTTCAAGCTACACCTTTCATATTTGGTACATGGATAAATGGTTCTGAGGGGATGATGCACATTCAATATTTATTTTTCAAAATCCAAAATGGCAGAATGGCGGCCATTTTTGTTGTGTTTTGTAAGCTTTTTTCTCTATTTTATGTTACCACCCCTCCCTCCAACATGGTTCAAGCTACGCCTTTCATATATGGTACATGGATAAAGAGTTGTGAGGGGATTATGCACGCTCAATATTTTTTTTTCAAAATCCAAGATGCTTATATACTCTAGTGTCTTCTGTGACAAAAACACCTTATGTCACAAAAGCGCCTTAGGGGACTAATACCACCCCGGTGGTCAAACACTTGTTTTTATTGGTCTCCTTTGAGTTTTGGCCTATAACCTTACTATACACTACAGGCACCATGGACGGGTTGCTTTCCATGGGTGGGCAATATTTCCACTGATGCAACAATATTAGATTCCAAACACTAATTATAGGGATAGTCATACAAATTTGAATAAATGAAGCACTGGGTACCCCCCTGGTGCTTCATTAATTAACATTTTGCTGTTGATGGTTTTTATTACCTGGTAGATGCATGCATGGATATCACTGCTCATGTGTGCTTTACTACCAGTCCACCGAGACTGTACTGCAGATAATTTAGTAATTTTGTTATTTGTTGGCTAAATCTGCATGGCACAGTTTGCAGACCAGTAAATATATCCTAATTCTGATATCAACCCTCCACAGAACTTTTAAGACGTTGGAGCTCATTTTTCTTTGTTATAGCACAATATGTCACATTAAGCAAATAAGCTTCAAAACAGTCATGATTTGACTTAAATTTGGGAGTTAGGCTGAATTAGGCATATCTTCCATGCGACTGAAATGTGAGAGATTTCTGCCTTCAGGGTCAGTTTGTGCTCAAAATTTGCATGGAAAAAAACCTCTATCATTGGAATGGGATGTATTGTTTCATTAAGAAATTAACACATATTATATATATGGAACAGTTCAGAAATGGGTAATTTACCGAAGAACCGAACCAATACTGATATCATGGAGATACCAAAAACCCAAACTGAACCAATCACTGCATATTGAAACCTTTCGTATTTTCAAATTTTCCAACATTCACTATTTATAAGGCCATGTTCAGGCTTGATGGAGCTGAAGTGATCATTTTCATGAAAGAAGTGTCTGATGTTCTTTTCAGTTTTTTTTTTAACCCTTATGGGCCTGTTCATTTGCCCTTCATTCCCACAAGACTACAACCTGCACATGTCTAGTTGTTCAGTAGTGATGTCTGGTGAAGTCTTAGGTGTCTGTTAAGACTTGGTTGCCTGTTAATCGGTTGAGTGCTGGAAGCCCAAATTTGGGCTTTACTCAGAGCATGTCAGTTCACTGCATATATTTTCTAGTTACATGTACAACAAAAACAATTTATTCCAAACTATCAGCAATGCAGGTTCGATAAATTGTGAGAAAACAATTTTTAGGAAGTAAATGCAGTTTTAAATTATTAAGGCATTTACATGTATTACCATGTATATATGATATGGTTAACAGATGTTGAGATTTGGAAGACATTTTAACTGGTAGGAGCCTGGAAGCCCATAGTTGGTCTTTATTCTGAAGCGTCGGTACCACAACTTAAAGGCTTCATATTCTGTGGATGTTCCACATATCTCCTTTGAAAAGAAATTATTTAGTCTGTTAGGATTTGTCTTGTTACAATTTATGGGAGAGTGCCTTTTGGCACTCTCCCATAAATTGTAACAAGGCAAAGATTGAACATATTTTGATGACCAAAAATAATTCAGCATTCTGCCAGTTAACTAACTCATCTTTGAACTATTAGAGATGCTTTAGAGAGATATGTACTTGATAAACCTCCAAATACTAGTACCATATATAAAGAACAGCAACCGTTCACATTCCACGGGTGGGCAATATTTCCACTGATGTAATATTAGATTCTGAACACTAATTATAGGAATAATCATCAAAACTTCAGTTAATGAAGCACTGGGTACAACCCGGTACTTATTAATTAAAATTTTGCTGATGATGAATTTTGTTACCTGATAAATGCAAGTGTGGACATCACTGCCCACGTGTGGATTATGATCAATCCACGGTGACTGTACTGTATATATAGCTTTGACTGCGAAATGAAAAATAATTTTCGTAAGCACTAGCTACGTTATGTTAGATTATGTGTATAGGCACAAATTTGTGTCTGAGGCCAAAAATATTCCTTAATTAAGTTTATTCCTGTCATCTCCCAGATAAAATAGGGTTAGGTAAATTTTTGATTTTTTGATTTTAATAATTTCCAGTACAAATTTGTGTTCATGGGAAGGCTGTATGCCCTCCATCCACAAATAAATGCTGAATATTTGAATGGGAATCAAATGTAAACAGAATTACACTGTTATGAAACTGTAAAATTATGCTAAAAACTAATACCTGCAAGTGTTGAAAACGTATTCATCTGAGACCTCAATGAAAAGTTTAGGACTGGCTCCTAAAAATAGGACAGGTAGGGAAACAGGAAATACACCTATTTTTTTTGTGTGCATGAGCTACATTCCTATGATCCCGAAAATGGTCTCTTTTACAATCAGATTGCAGGGCACATAACAAATTGGGTAAGATTTCCAAAACAAAATATGCAAAATCAAGACTGCATCAAGAAAAACAAAATGTAAATAGATTCTCAAACTCAACGTCAAATTCTTTTGGTCTGTTGATATTCTAGAGTGTTAAGGGGAGGAAAGTGGACCGACAATTTCAACTGGATTGTGACCCACTCGCAATCCTGTCGAAGTTCACGGTCCGCTATTGTAATAATAATTCTGTTAATGTCACCTCTGAATAAATTTAGTATTTTGTTGTTTTATTGGTACTGTGAACTGAAGAAAGTTTTAACTGGTTGAGTTCTAGAAGCCCATATTTGGGCTTTACTCTCAAGTGTGGGTATATATATTGCAACTCAAAGGCTTCAAACTCTTTTGATGTCCTTCATATTCAGCCTGTGGAGAATTTTACTGTAATAATTCATGGGAGAGTGCCTATAGGTACTCCCCCATAAATTGTTACAAGGCAAAGACTTGTGAGCAAATTTTGACAACTAAAAATAATTCAGTACTCTACCAGTTAAAGGTTTAGTAGTCTTGATTACAAAAGTGGACAGAGAATTTTGATCAGATTGCGACTGAGTTGTGATCTCATTGAAAATCTCTCAGCTTTTCTCCCAACATTGCCATAGAATCTCACCTGATGAAAAAAATAAATGTAAGAACATGGTAATTCTGAGATGCTTTTATTATTTGTTTTTAGTCCCCCAAGGTTTTACCGTGAAGGGGACTATTGGATTGCACTCTGTCAGTCCATCTGTCTGTCTGTCCCACTGTCCTGTTACCACCTGTATCTCAGAGATGCTTTGGTGCTTTTATTTCAAATTTTCAGATTGGATGGGGCATTACGAAAAATTGATGCACGTCAATTTTTTTCTGAAAAAAGTTCAAGATGGCTGACTGGTGGACATTTTTGTTGGAAACTGTGTGTAAATCGTTAAATGCTCTGGACTTCTGAACAACATTTCCAATTTCAGTAAGGTTTGGTATGGAGGTCTAGCAGCATAAGATAAATAACATATCTTACAGGTTTTTATCTCGTGCATAAATTATGCAAATTAGCCTTACTTAACCTTTTTTTCAGGTAATATTTTTGTGCGTATTATGTTGTGTACTGTTACCACTTGTATCTCAGAGATGCTTTTGTTTATAATTTTCAGATTTGATAGGGCACGAAAAAATTCAAGATGTCCGACAGGTGGCCATTTTTGTTGGAAATTGCGTTTTATTCGTTATATTCTCAGAACTTCTGAACGACATGTCCAATTTCAATAATTTTGGGTATGGAGGTCTAGCAGCATAAGATAAATAACATATCATACAGGTTTTTTCGCGTGCATAATTTATGCAAATTAGCCTTACTTAACCTTTTTTTTGGGTAATATTTTTTTGCGTATTATGTTGTGTACTGTTACCACCTGTATCTCAGAGATGCGTTCTTGCTTTTGTTTCAAATTTTCAGATTTGAAGGGAAGGGACATAAGATAAATAACATATTATACAGGGTTTTTTCTTGTGCATAAATTATGCAAGTTAGCCTTACTTAACTTTTTTACAGGTATTTGGATGCATGTGCAATTTCTCAAATATTTGCTCACTTAACACTTTTATGACACTTTTTAGATTTCATTAATAATAATCATGGAGGCGATACATTTAATCGGTGTCCCACGGTATCTCCCTTCTCCCCCTGTTTATCTTCCCCTGCAGGGCAAGATACATATATGTAGCCAAACATATCTCAAGTATTTCTCAATACAAGCATGTAATCTGGATATTATTAAAACTGGTTGTACTGATATCCACAGTAATATTTATTTCCTTGAAAAATTGTGAGATTTCTTCTGAAAGATGTACACCTCAATACATTACAATTAATTTTTTTTAAAAACTGTGTTGGCTAAAGGATTAACCCTTCATCTACCTCTGCTCTTTAAAAAAAATAATTGAATTTCACACTTTTTTTTATAAATACTCTTTTTAATTATCAATAAAACTATACAAATATGGATATCAGTGAATCAAATTGATGGGCTGGTTCTAATAATATCCATATTTATTTTGTTTTATTGAGATATTTTTAACATTGTGGGCTGTTGGCTTATTTTGTTTAATTTTCAGGTCATTTGATTAATTCTTCAAAAAAACTGTGGTCGCTGAGGGGTTAGCAGTTTTTGCAATACAGATATCAGTGTCATTTATTAACCCTTTACCTAACCTGAAAAGCAGACGACACTTGCAAAAATAATTCTTGAATAACTAATTTTTTGTCTCAAAAACATAGGTTATGACCCCTCGTTGGAACGAGCTCGACGAGCTCGTTCCAACGAGCGGTCATAACCTATGTTTTTGAGACAAAAAATGAAAAAAATAATGAAAATTTATTGGCGATTTTTGAGAATAGCGCTGGCCGGTTTTGGCCGTTACGTTAGGTAAAGGGTTAAAAATTGGTTAATATATCCAATTCCGATGCCAGAAATAACTACGCAACTTTATTAACTCTTTACCAGTTAAAGACTAATTTAAAAAAAATATTTTACCTCATTTTCATATTTCTCTACCTTTATCACTATTTCCAGTACAACCACAGAAATATGGGTAACATTGGGACTAGTTTGTTGAGTTGTTCCTTTGATATCCATATCTGTTTGGGTTTTATTGAGGAAATATCAAAATATTTCACAGTAATCCACCTACCATGGGGGATGATTGTCTGATCGCTGGCGATCAGCATTGCATAAAGCGTCACCTTTGTGCTCATAGTACCGTACTGTACACTCTTGATTTATATATCAGCTGAAAATTCAGTTAATACATGCACTGCTCAAGACATTCAGCTAGCAAACACTTGCATAACACAGGACTTATTTGTCACCGAGAATCAATTCACACAAAGATTCGCACAACAAAACCAGCAAGAATCCATGTAGATTCTTGCTGCACCTCCATTAGGATTTGCATGAAAAGAATTGAGTAAGTTAATCCTTTACCTCACATAGTGGCAGCAAATTGACCAGTCCAAGGCTAACATCGCCTGAAATATTCTGACACTTTGTCAATAAAATTGTACAAATATTACTGTCACTGGAACCAGCCCATATTTTTAAGGTTTTATTAGCTCAACTTGACAATGCCCAGTATGAGCTATTAGGACGGGTTGTGATCCATCGTACGTCCATATGTCCGGTACATCTGTCTGTCCGCAATTCCTTTAGCACACCCTACAGACCGCAGCTCTCACCTGATCAGTTCCAAATTTCTTATGTGGCTTTGTGACAATGACTACATTACGTGTACGTTCCCTGTAAAACACTGCCAATCGACTCCCCACTAATTGCACTGTGAGGTGGGGTATCAAAACCCAACCACGTGACTTCAATCAGACGCAATGTCGGTTATAATTAGCATGATGTGTTTCCCAGTGTTGTGACAAGGTTATGCTTCCGACCAAAATTAGGACCACCAAACATCATTTCTCTGCAAAACGGCCGTTAATAATTTGGGGAAAAAGCACATCCCTCCCAAACTACTCAAATAAAAATAAAATCGTTAAAATTTATTTCGAAATATCGTACAAAATGACTTTTGAGGGCAGTTTCTATCTCGCATGAATATTTGTGAAGACCTTCTCATTACTTTTTGTCGATGTCGGTGTTTCTTTAATCCCGTAATTTTTGGATACCAATTAGCACATTTTTCCAACCAGTCAGGCAAATACTATTTTTAATATCATAGGGAAATTTTAAAAACGCATTTCCTTTCGAAAATATTGAGTAAAAATCAGAGCGATTTCGTCCTTGAATTTTTACAATCCGACTATTATTAGCGAAGTTACGCCAAAAATGGAAATAATAAAAAAAATTTCATTTGTAACATGTTGAAGAACCTTTCGAAAAGAGTCATTCAAATACACAACTTTTTTATTCTGCAGTAGTAGACATATTCCGAGCAATGAAAAAGAACTTTATACAGTTTGGTTGCATTTCCAGGTATTCGCATGAAGGACAGCTGACGTCGACTTAACAGGTTGAGAACAATGTAGTTTCGTTACCCACTAAACGGTTATTAGACCACAGGCGTCTGGAAATCTGATCTAAATCACCCCTACCTCAAAACACCTCATTCCTATATTCCCCCCCCCCCCCCTCCAAAATATATAATACACAGATCTTTTACATTGAACCATGCAGGGCCTTTGAAACACTGTGGATGACCAAGACTGTAATTGTGGATATCCTGGAACCCATGAACGGAACATGGAAAGAAATTCTAAACAAAAACACTAACAGAGTGGAATTTTCACACATCTTAACCCATGTGAAAGAAGCATTTCATTGAACTGAGGGTCCTTTGAACGACAACCTAGGGTCCATCTGCAGAAATATGTTGTGTTCGGTGTACCTTTTCCACTGAAGCTGAGAGCATATTTTGTGAGTGGAAACCTCACTCCTCGAGTGTTTTAGCAGAGACCCTTCTTTATGTGGTGAGATGGGACGCGATGTGTCTGAATGTATTTGAGATCAGTTAAAAATTATAAATTGGCAGAATCTGGGAGAGTTTTAAGTTTCCCGTCTGAACTCAGCAAAATTAGAAGAAACATATACATGTATTTTATATTTCATTAAAAAGCGATGCGTATAGCTTGAAGTTTGTTGCTTTGGACCACTAAGAAAAGTAGACCCAGGCTGTTGTAATATAACTGAATATAACACAACACTTAACATGATCAATTATTGAGTTCTAGCGGCAGCAATAAAACTTGGTAGCAATAACACTTCCTAATCTGAAGTAATCCTTTAATTACCCTTCCAGAGACGAAAAACAAGAGCCGACAATAGCTACTGATTGTTTCTGACACAGCCTCTGAGCATAATGAAAACATTGACTGGTGACAACAGATAAAGCATAAATTACTCCTATGAAGTTTATTGTTTTGAGATTTCCAACACCAGAAACTGGTTAAATTGAATTACAATTATTGTATATCTAAGAAAATTTTGTTTCTAACATTCGACCTACCAATTAACAATTTTATTAGCACTACAACAAATACTGAAATTATTTTGAATCTATTTAAAGGAAAAGACAGCGCTTGTGTGGTGTTTTCCAACAAATAGTTGCAACACAATGAGAAAAAATTCAATTTCTAATATTCGGCCTGTCACTTAAGTTAACCGTGCACATGTATATTAGCACTACGAAAAAGCCCTGGGCCGATTTAATCTGTGGACCGACTTAGGGGCATACCTCAGTTGCTGACTTTATTTTTGGCCGACTTCTCCCATGGGTGACTTCCTACCATTTAACTCTTTGTTGACTTTATACCACAACAACAAAGCTTAAAATTTTTTTTTGCGACAATTTATTGGAAAACATCCAGTGGTGTTTTGAATAGATAGTTGCAAAAAATGAGAAAAAAAAAAAAAATTCTACAGCCCCGTGTCTTGCAGCACACTGAGAGACCATGTGTTCGAGTGTTTTCTTAATACTGGATAGCTGTCTTTTCCACCTAAGATCGCCGTATGTTCATGTGCCGAGTCAACATCCAGTAAGAGCAGGCTTCGACACCCTTATAGTTTAAAGTCCCCCCCCCCTTCCCATAAATAACATATGTATCCCCCCCCCCTCCCCCCACACACACACACACACACACATGTCGGGGAACACATGGTCGCCTATCGCAGAGGTAGGCCTACTGACACCACCTCTAGTTCCACAGAAAGTTAAAAGTTATTTTTCGGCATAATTATGTTGTTGCCGGTGTGACAGGAATGATAGTCCGTCACACCGGCAACAACATAATTATTCCTAGGAATGTTAGACCTAGGACTATAATTCCGCGGAATAATAGTCCAGAGGGACTAATTTTCCTATGGACTATCATTCCTGTCACACCGGAACGCACTTTAATTTGAGTGCATTCAAAAACGGACACCGCACATTGCAAATAAAATCATTAAAATTATTTTCGACAGTATTAATATGGGCAGATCATAAGCGGCCATAACTGAAGTAGAAGGCGATCAATTGTATCTCGATTCGTTGTCAGTCTTCTTTATGTTGATGATGCAAATATGTGTTGAATAGTTTTAGTCGATAACTTGAAATAAATCATTAAAATGAATTTATTTTCTTTATATATTATTACATTAACCCATCCGAACATCCTGAGGCTGAAGGGCGCCAGACCCGGCGAGGCCGAAAAGCGTGGGTCGAAAAGCGTAAAACTTAAAGCGCGGGCCAAATCGCCCAAAAAGCGTCGATCCGGACAGTACTTTTTATAAGATTCTGTTTCAAAATATAGTTTATGATCCCTAACTGAAACTAGCCCAGCAAGTTGCAAAGGAGACAGCATAAGCTATATTTTAGAAGCAAAGAAGTAGGCTTTTGTGCAAGAATCTGGACAGTACTGCTGAACTGTTGGGTAAAGGGTTGACCGATAAACCGTTTATCTAACCTTAGTTAAAGTAGAAGACAACAGTTGTTAAAATATTTTTTGCTTCCAAAACACAGCTTATGACCCCTGATTGAAACGGACGCTACGCGATCAATCAGAAGTCATAAGATATGCTTTGGAAGCCAAAAATTAAGATAAAAACCTAAAAAAATGGGAATAATGAATTTCGTGTATAGCGCTGGCCGATTTTTACAGTTATGTCACGTAAAGTGTTAAATGGAAAAATGAATATTACACAGTAATTAGACTTGAATATTTCTCCATTTGAACTTTATTTGCCAAGATTATTTTAATGTGATTTTTAGCTCAACTTGACAAAGTCAAGCTGAGCTATTGCCATCACTTCTCGTCCGTCGGCGTACGTTAGTATGTTAGTACGTTAGTACGTACGTCCACAATTTCCTTTGGCACACCTCACAGGTCGCATTTATGATCAGATTTCTTTGAAACTTGGTATGCTTGTTTGGGGTGACCTCTAGATGGGAGCTATCGATTTTCTTCAATTTCCGTCAAAAAATGTTGCCGCGGCCAACGTTCTTAGAACTTAGTTTAGTCAAACCACAATATTTCCCTTTGGCACACCCTACAGGGCACATTTATGATTTGATTGCTTTGAAACCTGGTATGCTTATTTAGGGTGACCTTTAGATGGGAGCTATCGATTTTCTTCAATTTCCGGCAAAAAATGTTGCCAACGTTCGTAGAACTTAGTTTAGTCAGACCTCAATATTTCCCTTTGGCACACCCTACAGGGCACATTTATGATCACATTGCTTTGAAACCTGGTATGCTTGTTTGGAGAGACCTCTAGATGGGAGCTATCGATTTTCGTCAATTTCTGTCAAAAAATGTTGCCGCGGCCAACGTTCTTAGAACTTAGTTCAGTCAGAAGACTCAATATTTCCCTTTGGCACACCCTACAGGGTACATTTATGATCGGATTGCTTTGAAACCTGGCATGCTTGTTTGGGGTGACCTCTAGATGGGAGGTATCGATTTTCTTCAATTTCCGTCAAAAAATGTTGCCGTGGCTAACGTTCTTAGAACTTAGTTTAGTCAAACCACAATATTTCCCTTTGGCACACCCTACAGGGCACATTTATGATTTGATTGCTTTGAAACCTGGTATGCTTATTTAGGGTGACTTCTAGATGGGAGCTATCGATTTTCTTCAATTTCCGGGCAAAAATGTTGCCACGGCCAACATTCGTAGAACTTAGTTTAGTCAGACCTCAATATTTCCCTTTGGCACACCCTACAGGGCCCATGTATGATCAGATTGCTTTGAAACCTGGTATGCTTGTTTGGGGAGACCTCTAGATGGGAGCTATCGATTTTCATCAATTTCTGTCCAAAAATGTTGCCACGGCCAACGTTCTTAGAACTTAGTTTAGTCAGAAGACTCAATATTTCCCTTTGGCACACCCTTAAGGGTGACCTCTAGATGGGAGCTATCGATTTTCGTCAATTTCCGTCAAAAAATGTTGCCGCGGCCAACGTTCTTAGAACTTAGTTTAGTCAGAAGACTCAATATTTCCCCTTTGGCACACCCTACAGGGCACATTTATGATCGGATTGCTTTGAAACCTGGCATGATTGTTTGGGGTGACCTCTAGATGGGAGCTATCGATTTTCTTCAATTTCCATCAAAAAATGTTGCTGCAGCCAACATTCTTAGAACTTAGTTTAGTCAGACAACAATATTTCTCTTTGGCTCACCCTACAGGGCACATTTATGATTAGATTGCTTTGAAACCTGGTATGCTTATTTAGGGTGACCTCTAGATGGGAGCTATCGATTTTCTTCCATTTCCATCAAAAAATGTTTCCACGGCCAACGTTCTTAGAATTTAGTCTAGTCAGACCACAATATTTCCCTTTTGTACACCCTACAGGGCACATTTATGATCGGATTGCTTTGAAACCTGGCATGCTTGTTTGGGGAGGCCTCTAGATGGGAGCTATCAATTTTCTTCGGTTTCTGTCAAAAAATGTTGCCACTGGCAAAAAAAATGACATTGGTGCCAATAATCTTCAATTTTGCCATTTCATTTATAACTTACCAAGTTCAAGTTTGTCAAGTTGAGCTACAGTGTCATTGACACTTTCATTTGTTTTTGTTACAAATTACAATTAATTGAATATATTGATATATATGCATTCCCAATAAATTATAACAAAATGCAGAATAAATTTTAAAAAGATATTTAATAACATTTGATAAGTAAAAGTTGTCAGAAAGTTTATAAACAACATCTCAAAAGTGTTATGCTTTATCAGACCAGTGCGGATAAACTTCATTAATGAGCTCAGCCTACTCATAAAAAGTTCTTCTATAAATAGACACAGAGATCTTAAATGAACCGGATTAACAGTGACTGCATTATGTAATCATATGTATCAACTGGGGTAATTTGGAAGACTACTTTTACAGGGACTGTACACGTAATGTATATTGGAGCCATCAAATTTTGCCGAATTTCATTGAAAAACATGGCTGGCAGCGGGCATCTCTCACCTTATCTTTTTCAAATTTTGTATGTAGCTTTGGTGTGATGTCTAGATGGGAGCTATTGAATTTTTCCGAATTTTGTTGAAAAATGTGGTCGCCAGCAAGCACACCCTATAGGCTGAATTTCTCACCTGATCTTTTAAAATTTCATATTTGGCTTTGGTGTGTCATGTTTAGATGGGAGATATCAAATTTTTCGAAAATTTGTTGAAAAACATGGCTGTCATCAGCCATCTTGGATTTGGCACATAAATTGTCAACAATTCCATTAGCACATTGTACAGGCCACATTTCTTACCCAATCTTTTTTAGATTTAATATGAAGCTTTGGTATCCTATCTAGATGGGAGCTAATGAATTTTTCTTAATTTCGTTGAAAGACATGGCTGCCGGCAGCCATCTTGGGTTTGGCATATAAATTGTCAACAATTCTATGAGCACCCCTTACAGGCTTAACATCACCAACTCAATTTTGTTCAAATTTCATATCTAGCGTTGGTGTGATGTCTGCATGGAAGCTATCAAATTTTTCTGAATTTTGTTAAAAAAACTTGCCCGTCATTGGCCATCTTGGATTCAGTATAGAAATTGTCAGAAATTCCATTAGTAAACCCTACAGGTCGCATGCATCGCCCGATCTTTTTCAGATTTCATATGTAGCTTTGGTGTTATGTCTTTTCTGTAGAAACTTGATTAAATGACATGAGATTACTAGAGCTTTCTATTTAGTCCAGTCCCTTTAAGGACAAGTTGAGTGGCAATGTCATTGATACTTTCATTGACAAATATTGTTTATTATACGCTCGTTTGAAAAACGGACGTATTATATTATGGCTCTGTCCGTCTGTTCACTGTCCGTCTGTCCGTCCGGGGACAGTTGTATTCCGTGCTCTACAAAGGGTGATTTCAATCGGATTTAAAAAATATTTGATATACTGCACAACCAGAATAAGATCTCGCGCAAGTTCGAATTTGGGTCATGTTCGACAGTTTTCCTTGTAGTTATTCCCCCTTCAGTACTTACAAATCGAGCAAATTCTGCTTTCCATGCTCCACAGACCGTCAACTTAATCAGATTCTTTTCAAACTTAATATGCAGCTTCATGGCCATAATATCTCGCATGAGTTCATATTTGGGTCGTGTTCGGTTGTTTTCTTAGGAGTTATTGCCCTTTTCATACTTAGAAATCAGTCAAATTATGCTTTCTGTGCTCTACAGTTCGTGAACTTAATCAGATTCTTTTGAAATTTAATATGCAGCTTCATGAGCATGGTATCTCGCACAAGTGCAAATTCGGGTCATGTTTGTCGATTTCCATAGGAGTTATTGCCCTTTAATACTTGGAAATCAGGCAAATTATGCTTTCCGTGCTCTACATACCGTGAACTTAATTCTTTTCAAATTTAATACGCAGCTTCATGGGTATAATATCTCACACAAGTTCATATTTGGGTTGTGTTCGGTTGTTTTCTTAGGAGTTATTGCCCTTTTCATACTTAGAAATCAGTCAAATTATGCTTTCTGTGCTCTACAGTTCGTGAACTTAATCGGATTCTTTTGAAATTTAATATGCGGCTTCATGAGCATGGTATCTCACACAAATTTGGGTCATGTTTGTCGATTTCCGTAGGAGTTATTGCCCTTTTCATACTTAGAAATCAGTCAAATTATGCTTTCTGTGCTCTACAGTCTGTGAACTTAATGAGATTCTTCTCTCAGAAAAAAAAACAAATGGGCGTATAATGCCTCGCTAGGTGTTTCTCTTGTTTTTTTTTTTAAAATTGAGTTGATGATTTAAAAATTAAAAAGCTATATTGAGTAAAGGGTTACCATGCATTCTCTGTATACAGCAGGGGTTCAACCATGGTGACCTCATGGGTCCTGGGTCACTCATAGGTATGGATTCTCACAACCATTTTTGTGAGAATCCAAGTGGATTCTCCTAAATTATTTGAAATGTAAGCCCTGTAACATTTTTCTTGAAAAAATAAATATTTAAGCTTTTATTCTGATATTCATAACTATTGCCCCCTCACTGAAAAGAGCCCAGTGGGGGTGGAGGTCCATAAGGAGTAATATTTTTATATGACAACCAATGGCCCAGACTAGCTGGTGCTAACTTGAATTAATCCAGGGCCAAACACAAATTTTGCCCCCAATCCTCAAAATTTGCATGCAAAACCCCCAAAATTGAGTGCTTTCTGGTCCTCCATACTTTTTAGATCTGCGGAAGGTACCAAAAGTCCCTAAAGTCAGCAACATTGAACTGACATCCGTGCTTTTAAATCTCCTTTTTTTGAGGATGCCAGACACAAATCAATGGTAAAATTGGTGGATCCAAGGACATAAATGGATGATGGAAGTGAACAACGGTGGTTAGAAACGTTCAGGGCTATAAGTTTTTAATAATTGTAAAAATTATTTCATGTTTCCCAATTTTGGGACATCTGCTGACGTCATCATTCTTGCTAATGATTTGTCCACTGTTTGTTAAGTGTTCCTTCCCTATCCCTCCTTGAAGCCCTCCTGTTACTCCCAAGCTTTTTGGCTTATTTTTTCGAAATTTTTTATCAAATTTCTTGGGAGTTTAACGTGTATAACAGAATGTTTACTCTGTTTATCCCCATGGTTACGTCCTCACCCTAGGGGTGTTTGGTCATTTGGGTCATGCATCTTCTATCCGATGTATCATTTTTTTCTTCGTTTGAAGGTCTTGCTTTACATAGGGTAGCTTTAAAATCTGTTACAGACTTTAGGCCTTTTTTCTGTGCCTGATGTCTTGTTTATGGTTTTCCCATGACGTTGTTTACATTGGCAACGTCCTTAAATATATGTAGTATTTAGTTATTATTACTGTAGAATTGTTGTAAGATACATTATTAGCTCAACTTGACAAAGTCAAGCTGAGCTATTACCATCACTTCTTGTCCATTGGCATACGTACGTATGTATGTACGTTCATACGTTCGTACGTTAGTATGTACGAACGTCCACAATTTCCTTTGGCATACCTCACAGGTCGCATTTATGATCAGATCGCTTTGAAACTTGGTATGCTTGTTTGGGGTGACCTCTAGATGGGAGCTATCGATTTTCTTCAATTTCCGTGAAAAAAATGTTTCCGCGCCCAACGTTCTTAGAACTTAGTTTAGTCAGACCTCAATATTTCCCTTTGGCACACCCTACAGGGCACATTTATGATTGGATTGCTTTGAAACCTGGTATGGCTATTTGGGGTGACGTCTAGATGGGAGCTATCGATTTTCTTCCATTTCTGTCCAAAAATGTTGTCGCGGCCAACATTCTTAGAACTTAGTTTAGTCAGACCTCAATATTTCCCTTTGGCACACCCTGCAGGGCACATTTATGATTAGATTGCTTTGAAACCTGGTATGCTTGTTTGGGGTGACCTCTAGATGGGAGCTATCGATTTTCTTCCATTTCCGTCCAAAAATGTTGCCATGGCCAACGTTCTTAGAACTTAGTTTAGTCAGACCTCAATATTTCCCTTTGGCACACCCTATAGGGCTTATTTATGATTGGATTGCTTTGAAACCTAGCAAGCTTGTTTGGGGAGACCTCTAGATGGGGGCTATCGATTTTCTTCCATATCCGTCAAAAAATGTTGCTGCAGCCAACGTTCTTAAGACTTAGTTTAGTCAGACCTCAATATTTCCCTTTGGCACACCCTGCAGGGCACATTTATGATCGGATTGCTTTGACATGCTTGTTTGGGGTGACCTCTAGATGGGAGCTATCAATTTTCTTCCATTTCCGTCCGTCAAAAAATGTTGCTGCTGGCATCGATCTTTGAACTTTGTTTAGTTAGGCATCAATATATTTCTTTGGCATGCCCTACAGGGCACATTTATGATCAGATCAGATTGAAACTTTGTATGCTTGTTTGGGGTTACCTCTAGATGGGAGCTATCAATTTTCTTCGATTTCCGTCAAAAAATGTTGCAACTTAGTAAAAACTTAGTGCAGTTAAGCATCAATATTTCCCTTTGACACACTCTGCAGGGCACATTTATGATTGGATTACTTGCAAACTTGGTGAGCTTGTGTGGGGTGACATCTTTATGGGAGCTGTCAGTTTTCTTCCATTTCCCTAAAAAAATGTTGCTGGTGACCTTTGAACTTAGTTTATTCAGACCTCAATATTTCCCTTCAACACACCCTTCAGGGCACATTTATGATCAGATCACTTTGAAACATGGTATGTGTGTTCGGGATGACCTCTAGATGTGAGCAATTGCTTTTTTTCATTTCCATAAAAAATTATTGTCGTTATCACCAACCTTTGAACTTACTGCATTTGTGCATCAACTTTTCCCTTTTGCACTCTCTGCAGTCTATATTTATGAATTTCCATAAAAAAAACCATTGCCACAAAGAATGACCTTCTACTTAGTGCATTTGTGCATTACATCTTCCTTTGGCATGCCTCCAAGGGCACATTCATTATCAGGTTGTTTTGAAACTTTGTATGCTTATGCAGGGATACAAAGATAGGAGCTATTACTTTTCTTTTCATTTCCATCAAAAACTTTTGCTGTTAGCAACAATCTTTGCATTTATTGCATTTGTGCATCAACATTCTTTGACCTGGCCTACAGGCCACATTTATCATAGGATTGTTTTTGAACTTGGTGTACTCATTAGGCAAGAACTTTAGATAAGAGCTATTGATTAGCATTCATTTCTGTGAAAAACGTAGCCATTTACAATAACCTCTGAACACACTGCATTTGTGTATCAACATTCTTCCTTTAGCCAGTCTTACAGTTTACATTTAAAAATGCATGGATCACTCTGATGTTGTGCACACACAATGCTGTTATGTTGAAATTTCATCAAATAACATTGGTACCAATGATTTTCAATTTTGCCATTTTATTAGCTCAACTTGACAAAGTCAAGCTGAGCTATTGCCATCACTTCTCGTCCGTCGGCGTACGTACGTACGTACATACGTACGTACGTTAGTATGTTAGTACGTTAGTACGTTAGTACGTACGTCCACAATTTCCTTTGGCACACCTCACAGGTCGCATTTATGACCAGATTATTTTGAAACTTCTTACGCTTGTTTGGGGTGACCTCTAGATGGGAGCTATCGATTTTCTTCAATTTCCGTCAAAAAATGTTGCCGCGGCCAACGTTCTTAGAACTTAGTTTAGCCAAACCACAATATTTCCCTTTGGCACACCCTACAGGGCTCATTTATGATTTGATTGCTTTGAAACCTGATATGCTTATTTAGGTTGACCTCTAGATGGGAGCTATCGATTTTCTTCAATTTCCGGCAAAAAATGTTGCCACGGCCAACGTTCGTAGAACTTAGTTTAGTCAGACCTCAATATTTCCCTTTGGCAAACCCTACAGGGTACATTTACGATCAGATTGCTTTGAAACCTGGTATGCTTTTTTGGGGAGACCTCTAGATGGGAGCTATCGATTTTCTTCAATTTCTGTCAAAAAATGTTGCCGCGGCCAACGTTCTTAGAACTTAGTTTAGTCAGAAGACTCAATATTTCCCTTTGGCACACCCTACAGGGTACATTTATGATTGGATTGCTTTGAAACCTGGCATGCTTGTTTGGGGTGACCTCTAGATGGGAGCTGTCGATTTTCTTCAATTTCTGTCGAAAAATGTTGCCGCGGCCAACGTTCTTAGAACTTAGTTTAGACAAACCACAATATTTCCCTTTGACACACCCTACAGGGCACATTTATGATTTGATTGCTTTGAAACCTGGTGTGCTTATTTAGGGTGACCTCTAGATGGGAGCTATCGATTTTCTTCAATTTCCGGCAAAAAATGTTGCCACGGCCAACGTTCGTAGAACTTAGTTCAGTCAGACCTCAATATTTCCCTTTGGCACACCCTACAGGGCCCATTTATGATCAGATTGCTTTGAAACCTGGTATGCTTGTTTGGGGAGACCTCTAGATGGGAGCTATCGATTTTCTTCAATTTCTGTCAAAAAATGTTGCCGCGGCCAACGTTCTTAGAACTTAGTTTAGTCAGAAGACTCAATATTTCCCTTTGGCACACCCTAGAGGGTACATTTATGATCGGATTGCTTTGAAACCTGGCATGCTTGTTTGGGGTGACATCTAGATGGGAGCTATTGATTTTCTTCAATTTCCGTCAAAAAATGTTGCCGTGGCAAACGTTTTTAGAACTCAGTTTAGTCAGACCACAATATTTCCCTTTGGCACACCCTACAGGGCACATTTATGATTTGATTGCTTTGAAACCTGGTATGCTTGTTTGGGGAGACCTCTAGATGGGAGCTATCGATTTTCTTCAATTTCTATCAAAAAATGTTGCTGCGGCCAACGTTCTTAGAACTTGGTTTAGTCAGAAGACTCGATATTTCCCTTTGGCACACCTTACAGGGCACATTTATGATCGGATTGCTTTGAAACCTTTCATGCTTGTTTGGGGTGACCTCTAGATGGGAGCTATCGATTTTCTTCCATTTCCGTAAAAAAATGTTGCCACGGCCAACGTTCTTAGAATTTAGTCTAGTCAGACCACAATATTTCCCTTTGGCACACCCTACAGGGCTCATTTATGATTTGATTGCTTTGAAACCTGGTATGCTTGTTTGGGGAGACCTCTAGATGGGAGCTATCAATTTTCTTCAATTTCCATCAAAAAATGTTGCCACAGCCAACATTCTTAGAACTTAGTTTAGTCAGACCACAATATTTCCCTTTGTCTTACCCTACAGGGCTCATTTATTATTAGATTGCTTTGAAACCTGGTATGCTTATTTACGGTGACCTCTAGATGGGAGCTATCGATTTTTTCCATTTCCGTCAAAAAATGTTGCCACGGCCAACGTTCTTAGAATTTAGTCTAGTCAGACCACAATATTTCCCTTTTGTACACCCTACAGGGCACATTTATGATCGGATTGCTTTGAAACCTGGCATGCTTGTTTGGGGAGGCCTCTAGATGGGAGCTATCGATTTTCTTCGGTTTCTGTCAAAAAATGTTGCCACTGCCAAAAAACTGACATTGGTCCCAATGATCTTCAATTTTGCCATTTCATTTATAACTTACCAAGTTCAAGTTTGTCAAGTTGAGCTACAGTGTCATTGACACTTTCATTTATAACTTACCAAGTTCAAGTTTGTCAAGTTGAGCTACAGTGTCATTGAAACTTTCATTTAATATTCCGGTAGTGTAGCAATAAAAATTTGGATTTGTGCACACTTAGGCTCTATCGGGATACCCTTGGGCTCTTCATGTTCCCTTTGGGAACTTGGGCTTTTGTCAAAAAAATTTTGAATTTAATTTTTCGATTTTGATTTTGATTGTTGTTTATTATGTATCCTCATCATATATTTATTGTGGAGTTTGTGGGAGTTCGATCGATTAAGTTTTGATTTATCATGAAAGCTTATTGCTCAAAATGCAAGGCGAGGAAGTCTTCCTCTGATTTGCATGCATGTTGCCTTGCCTGTAGTCGATGTACTCCTGCAGATTCTTTCTTGTCCTACATGTGTCAATTGGGATGATAAACATTGGAAGCTGGTGTCACGGTACATTGTTAGTGGTGAGAGGCTTATGCTGGTGCTCTCACCGCAAGGTATTTCAAGTTTTTCAATTTCTTTTTCAGAGGAACAAGAACATGGTGATGGTAATGTGACACCCACCAAAAGTGGGCTACCATCGTCACGCTCTGATGAGCAAGCAGAGCTAGCTGCTAAGGTGCTCATGAATATTAGGCAAGGGATAAGGCCACTGGGCGGTGGTCTTAATCCCTTGCCGGCAACTAGCTCGACTGGTGAAGCGGTTACTCCGTTCGTGGGAGCCGTAACACTGGGTATGTCCATTGCAGTCGAAGGAAGTGTAGTGGGTAGAGTGAGCACCTTAAAAACGGGAGCTCACCCAGGGATGATGGAACTAGGGAGAAGGCCAGCAAGTTTCTTGTTGGGAGGCTCGGCGAGGTCTGAAAAGGCCACGAGCGGGAGAGGTCCCTCTCTAACCCAGCAACATCTGAGGCCAGATGGTGTTATGAGAAACTTGCATGGGCCGGAGCATACGTCCACACCTGCTGATCAGGACACTCCGTCTAGACTGCAGCCGGCCTTGGCTACAGTCACAGCTTCTTCCGCTAAGATCTCTAAGCACAAACGACCGCATCCATTACCCATCCCTTTCAGAACAACATATGGTTGCGATGGATTTTATCCATCAATACTATCCTGAGTTTGTTCCCCCGAATCAGCAAGGGAGAAACCGCTGGCGTCTCGAGACGCAGACTTTATATGGAGGGAGGAAGGAAGAAGTTCTTTCTTTCCCGGTTCAGTCTAGGCAGGTGTCGCAGGCCTTCGGCCATGTGGACAATGCTATATTTAACCTCTCAAGTGTGTGGAAAAGAGGCGGTTTCTTGTCAACATCTTCCATAAATATACCGTTCCTTGGACCACATTCATTTAAAACTGTTGGAGAAGATGTGCAGAGAGCTCCACTGCGTTTAGATGAGCAGGTCGGGGATTTAGACATATCCTTACCTGCTTCATTCAACATTCGCTCAGATGTAATGGAAACTGCTATTTCATCGAATAGAGCGAATTTGGACGCAATGTCCTATGCAGATCACCTTACCAGAGTAATGGCGCAATGTCTCAACGGAAAGGAATTTGAGGATGTGTGTACCTCACTTAGAGTTCTTTCCAGGGCAATCATGTATGCCACGTATAACTCTGCCCTGACAGTGGCAAATCTGGAGTTAATTAGACGTGATGCTGCCCTTGCGTCGTTATCACTTATAGATGACAAGGTGAAAAGCTCTCGCCGGGTCGCTCCGGTCTCCGGCATACTATCTTTGACGACAAGCTTTCGTTAGTATATGAACAAGCTCCAGTGCTCTGCTCTTGAAGTTGGCATCTCAACAACCCACTTCAGCAGACCGGAGTTAGCGAGGACGCTCCAAGTCTAAATCTTCAAAAGGGAATTCCACGCGAGGGTACAGAAAACCCTGATACAATTACTCAGGAGGTCGTCAATACATCGACTCCAGAAAGGGGCGTAAGTCTGATCGGGACTATCGGTCAGATGCCCCTAAGCTGACGGGGCAAGGATCTTCGTGGGGAGGACGTAGTTTCTCCTCCTGTAAGCCTTGCAACTCTTACTGGTGATGGTCAATACCTCTATTGCTTGCCAGTTGGCTGAAGGTTATCAAACATCGCGAGAAACTGGATAGCCGTCACGGAAGATCAGTGGTTGAGAAGTGTAGTCTCGGACGGCCTATGGCTATCAATCCGAGCGAAACCCCCACTAACAAGATGTCCGCGTTGGACAAATCTTCGGGTGGATCCTTTCAAAAGAGAGTCTCACCTAGCGGAGGTACAGGCTCTCTTATTTAAGGAAGCAATAGAGGTCGTAGAGAATCAAAATTCTCAGGGTTTTTACAGTCACCTATTCCTCGTACCGAAGCCAGATGGCTCGTTCCGACCGGTAATAGACTTGAGCTGGATAAACAAGCTAATTGTGGCTCCAAAGTTCTATATGGAAACCATTCGGTCGGTAAGAGCGAGCATTTGAGTCAATGACTATGCAGGAAGCATTGATCTAAAGGACATTTACTTTCATGTCTTGGTGCATCCGGCATTCAGAAAGTACTTGCGGTTCACTGTACAAGGGAAGGTTTATCAGTTCAGAGCAAGGAGTTCCGCTGCAGCTTCTGGATCCGGCTTTCACGATTATGACGGACGCGAGTGAGACGGGTTGGGGCGTGACGCTAAGTCCCACAGATTCTAAGTGTCAGGGTCTTTGGGACTCTCGGTTCATAGAGAAGCTCATAAACATCAAAGAGATGATGTCAATATGGCTAGCACTACAACATTGGATTCGCCTAGTAGCGAACGTCCACGTTCAAAATCTGTCTGACAATTCGACAGTAGTTACCTCAGGAACCAAGGTGGCACTCACTCGATTCCATTATGCGAATTAATGGAGAGGATTCTCCTATATGTCATGAATCATTGCGTTCATCTCTCTGTCCGTCATATACCGGGTCGTCTGAATGTATTAGCGACTCGCTCTCTGGGAAAGGTCGCCTGTTGTCATCGGAGTGGACACACAACAAGCGAATATTCAGACAGATTTGCTACCAGTGGGATTGTCCCATGATAGATCTTTTAGCGACACACCTGAACAATCAGTTACCGGCTTTCGTGTTGCTGTGTCCAGATCATCGAGCGTATGCAGTAGATGCGCTGTCTATTTCGTCGATTTCAGGGGACGGGATGAGGATATGCATATCCTCCAACTCCTTTGATTCAGCAGATTCTGTTGAAGATCAAACAGTCTCGTTGCAAAATCCTGCTGGTTAGCACCTCTGTTGTCACAGACACCTTGTTCAATCTTCTCAGGTGTCTGTTGTGGGACATTCCCCAGAAGCTTCCTCCACGAGAGGATCTTCTTTTTCAAGGGAAGTCACGCGCACTGCATCACAATCCGGAAGGTCTCAACCTTCACGTATTTCCATAGTGTGGTCCCTTCTGCATGGAAAACAGTTTATAGGACACGCAGAGGATGCAATTTCTAACTGCAGGAGGTCCTCCTCTTCGTTAAATTACTCAGCGAAGTGGAGGGTTTTCTCTCGTTGATGTAGGGATCAGTCGATAGATGAAAACGATCTGTCCATACCAAATATTGCCGATTTCCTGGTCCACTTGTTTAATGATCACAAACTGCAACCTGTCACTATTAAGGGCTATAGGTCTATGTTATCAGATACCTACACCCATCATGATAACTTGGCTATTGGATCAAATACTTCTTTATCCAAGCTTGTTAGAAATTTCTCTATCAATAGACCTAGAACACTCAGATTAATTCCTAAGTGGAATTTGGCTTCGGTTCTGTTGAAGCTCACATTAGCTCCTTTTGAGCCGTTAGATGTCGTAGAGTTCAAATTCTTGACATATAAAACACCGTTTCTCTTTGCCTTTGCATCTGCTAGAAGAGTCAGTGAACTTCATGCATTATTGGTTGATGAATCTCATTACCGTAGTGTGGGTAATACCATTACCCTCACTACGGAAGTGGGGTTTTTGGCTAAGAATCAGATTCCAGATAAGCGGCCGGAGCCTAGTGTCATTAAGGCTTTACCGTCCTCGGATAACCATAGACCTTTGCTGTGTCCAGTCAGGGCTATGCACATTTATAAACATCAATCAGAGTTTGTTAGAAAGGGAAGAAAACGTTTCTTTCTTTCATTGATTCCTAACAGAAAGGATATTTCTGTTCATGCTGTTGCTAGATGGATTCAGTTGGCAATATGCATTGCCTATAAAAATCTATCTTCGGATCAACGTCACAGGCATTAATATACAATCCTCAGACACTTTTAAATGAGTATAAAGAGTCTCATTCTCTGAACTATCTTTTTTATTGGTTTTCCTTCACTGAATTAGCATATAGGTTATACTGGCATTAAATGGTGAATTATATATTATGTAATACTCAGTTACATTGTTGGTGTTATGTCTTTCTTTTTTCTCGTAAAAAAAAAGACATATATAATTCCTATCTTCTCCTATTCTCCTGTGGGAGCTATTCTTTACTGAAGTAATTGAGAGATTGGATGTTCCTTTAAGTTCTAGGCCCTCCAGCCTTTTTACGGTTCAGCTGGTCTAGGCCATTGGTTGTCGTATAAAAATATGATCAATTTTAAGTAATTTGTATATTTTTTTACTTACCAATGGCCCAGATGGGTAATAGCTCTCCCATGAGTCGGCACCGCATACCTCCCCGCTGTTTATAACATTTAACAGACAATCTTTAGAAAAAATGATGGTTGGTGCCAATTTCGGTACCTTCCTGGATACTGTGCATGCACAGATCTATAAAATATGGAGGATGAGATAGGACTTGATTTTTT
This sequence comes from Pictodentalium vernedei, assembly GCA_031216915.1. NCBI lineage: Eukaryota > Metazoa > Mollusca > Scaphopoda > Dentaliida > Dentaliidae > Pictodentalium > Pictodentalium vernedei. Next base: position 311,231,641 of record CM062297.1, on the reverse strand, counting down.
TGGTTTTGCATGCAAATTTTGGGGATTGGGAGGCAAAATTTGTGTTTAGCCGTGGATTAATTTGAGTTAGCATCAGCTATTCGGGGCCATTGGTAAGTATAAAACATATACAAATTACTTAAAATTTATCATTTTAAAACTGAACTAATTTTAAATTTGAATGATGACTTCTATGTGAAGAATGCTTGTCGTATATGGTCAGGCCTGTTGAAAATCACAGAGGAGCCACAACAGCCCTCCTTAAATTGCACTAAGGGCATCATATTGGTGGATTTTAATGGGCAATTTGACATTTAACCCAAATTAAGGAGAGCTATTTGCTTTTTTATAGCATGAGGAGAGCAATTATGGTTCCTCTTAATTTTGTTTTGCAGGAGCCACAGGAAGTGGGGGCAATGGCTCGCGTAAAATAATCAGGCATTTGTGGCCTCTACTTACATAAGATAAAGGGCAAAATGTATTGATTGGTTCCAAGTTGAGGACAATCGGACACTGCTTTCTAAAATTGAAAACTCTTCTATTTGCAGGAATTGTCTTGAATATGGCTACATCAAGTATTCGTTTAGCATTCCGAACATCAGCATGGAAACCCACAAGGGATGAGTGGTTATTAGCAGCACAGTGTATTCAGCCAGAGGAGAAAGATAGGATCGGCAGATTTGTGTTCAAAGCTGATGCCAAGTCAGCAATGGTAAGTATTGTCAACCCTGTCAATTAGCATAAACTGTTGGTAGTGCTGAGGCAAAAGTTGAACGAAAATAAATTTTCCTCAGCAATAAAACTGCTGCTTGGAAAAATAAAAAATATCACCATAGATGTTAATTGAACATTCAGGTTTGGTTTGGGTATAAAAGTATCACCTCAATCTAAGGCTCATTATCATTATTGTGACAGACAGAGAGCAATAGCCATTTAGTGAATTAGTAAACTTTGCTTTTATTAGTCTGGGTCCTGCCCATAATTTTTTGATTGCTGAACAATAACAGGTCAGAGGGTCTCCTCTGTCATTGGCTATTTAAAGAATTAGTCGTGGTCAAAACAGCATTTTTCTACCAAAGTAGTAGTCTGAAATGAAAAAGTGTCGGATTCACATGGCGAGCAATGACTGACTGCTATAGGCTTACCCCTGTTTCATCCCCATTCGGTGATCTCCAGGTATTCCTTTTGTGATTATGTTGCAGATGCTTCGTTAGAATTCCTGAATCTAAAATGCTGATTCAAAACTCAGCCAAGGCAAAAGGCGTGTTTGCCAAGTCATAATCATGTTACTACGGAAATTGTTCTACCAATGCAGGTTTGCTCAGTTGGCAGGCCTGTATTGTACAAAACTGTTTGTTCCCTTATGGAAAGTAAAGAAGTAGACACTAGACCTCTTAGATCAAGATAAGATATGTATAGGTGTTAAAATACACTGAATTTTACATGAAAATTAACCTGAATATGTGATACCGATACATGAATTTAATACAAGTAATTTTCATTCAGTTGACCTTATAGTCAGTCATGTTCCTGATTTTCAGCCCTTGTCAAATAGTGGGATGGGGAAATAGGAATGGGTTCCATCCATCCTTCCATCTGTCCTCTCATCTTAGCATCCGGGGGCACGATAACGCCATGAACTAAGGCGTACTGCACATCGTTGGTGCACATGTCTTCAACCAATCTAACCCTGCCTGTGCTGCAGTTTCTCGGTGGTTCTCTCCGGGTACTTCAGCTTCCTCCACCCATAAAACTGTCACCAGCACGATGTGACCCTTGTTGATAAAGTGTCATTAAACCTTAATAAATAAATACTAAATATCTTAGCATCCTTCTGGCCATCCTTTCTTCCCCATTTCTTTCTTATCAACCTATCTTACAATTGTTTACAACAGGCTTGCACTACAGTGGAAGTCCCTAACTCGGAAAAATACTCTCAATTTTCTTCTTTCCCAAGCGATTTGGGAAAGAAAAGTGGTGCAAAAGCACCAAGAATAAATAAGCCAAAACTGGGTCGAGTGCGACTGGCGCACACCCAGTAGGGGACACTCGTATCCACGTACTAATCCACGGCTTCCGAAACCAGTGCTCAGACGTATAACCAACGTGTCATTCTATTTTTTCCCGCCCTCTTAGAAGGATGTGGATCGTCTCGCTCTTCAACAGTGATACCTTTTGACTCGATGTTAATGATGTTTCCTGTTCTCATATGTGGATTCATAGCTGTTTCTTCACTATCCAGATATACAGGGCTGTGCTTTTATATATTCTCTCGATTATTCACTGTATTTTTCGTGATAAATCTCTATACCGATTTTGCGTGCAATTTCCGCATACCATGCCATTTCGGTTTTTGTTCATTAATGCTAACCCTTTGGGTTCTGCTTTTAACTGAGTTAGGTGTCAGCTGGGGATGATTGTGGCAGTGTTTCTCCCCTCTGTTGAGGGTAGAATTTCTGCCAGTTCTCTTTTGGCTGTGGGGTACTTTTCTGTTCCCGTCAGGCCTTTGTTTCCTGCCACCTTACTCTGGGAGCTTGGGGTGTCCTGATTTATTTTTTCTTTGGGTTCACCTTCCCATCTACATTGTTCTCGCCAGATATGCCTTGGACAATACCCTGCAGGCCATTTTGTTGTCTTGGCATGTTGAAGTTTCCCATTATTCATGCTCCACTTTATTTGGGTGTTCTGTTGAAAGACCCTGTGGGCTGGGTGGTCTTCCAACTTTTGGGCTTCCGTCTTTTGTGTACTTCGGGCACTTGATGTTTTCCTCCCATGTCCGCGGGAAGGGGAACGCAGTCGTTCAGGGCCTCCCGATTTGACTCTGTCTGGAGAGAGTTATACCCCTTCCTGGTGGTTTTGCAGTCTTTTTATGGCGTGGATACTGTGATAGATGCTGACTTTCTGGCAAAGAGATGCCTGTTTCCAGGACTGCTATCCCCCTCCAGTCGGCATCTGAGGCTGTCACTAGGGTTATGACTTCTCTTTTAGAGCCGAGCTCAGTTGCTCTCTCCGCTTTTCCGCCCCTGTCAACAGCTACTGATGTTTCTGCTCCTGCTGCTACTCCGGCGGTGACTCCATCGGTCTCCGTTTCAGTCGGCCTCTGCTTATCCCTGCAAGGATTTCTGGTTCTTGGACGTGGGGATATCGGCCTCAACCTTCTCTGGCTTCAACTCGGCGAAGTCGGAAGTAGTTGCCGGCCGATCCCTCTGCTGTGGTCTCTCAGCCCTCGAACCCGGCAGGTTTTGATTTGGATTCAGATGTCCATGGTGGAGTCACCGTGGACTCTGTTGCACTTAAGTCCACCCACTCTGGTCTTTCTGCCAGTTTTGCGGGACTGGCGCATTTTTGTGCAGCCTGGACCTTCTGTCCCTCAGAGGTCTGCAGCAACTCTCCTGAGTTCCCGCACATCAGATTCTCGGGGTATTTCATACCCCTATAAGCATCTGTATTCAGATGTTTCGGCTGCCATCCGTTGCCCCGCTGTGGGTGTTCTAGAGGATTGTGACCTTTCGCTGGTTTAGAGGGTCAGAGGGGAAGCCACTTTGCCGGGCTGTTCCCACGTCATAGCGGCAGATACGGGTTGTGAGCTTAGGGAGGCCCCCTCCTTGCTCACGAAGGTTCTTTCCAAGAGCCTTGCCGTTGCCTCCAGGAGGCTTCTAGTGGCTTCCAGGCACCCTACATGGTGCCACCTCCCAGAATTGGAAGCAGGACGCTGGTATGCCCAACATGGGCTACATGTATGTGTCTTCCGACTCAGGCGATGGGTCAGACACACCTGACATTGAGAGCCATCAGTCTTCTGACTTGGGGGCGGCTCTTGACTTTGTGTTTGAATTCCTTCAAACCATCGGACCAACCAGAGGTTTCAGCCCAGTGGCGATCATGGGTCGCGCGCCTACAGTTTGTGGAGCACCCTGCTTCTGGGAGTCTTAGACTGTACTGGGCGTCTTAGACTGTACCAGTCGGTACAAGTGGTCGAAGCTTTTGCAGCATTGGACTCAAAGCTGAGTTCCAAGGCTATGAAGACTTTGTTCTTCACTAGGCTGATACCTTTTTGCCCCCTGTGTGTTATCGTTCCTACGATTCCGCCAATCCATTGGTCTGCAAGACTTTGGCGGTCTTGGATCAGGACTCCAAGCCAAGTCGGCTGTTATACCTATGGCGACTTTGGTGTCCATGTTGGGCTTATCCAGAGAGATGCTAGGCATGCTTTCTCTCTTGGATCACATCGTCTCTGCCTTGGCTGCTTATCTGCCTCCAGATAAGTTTGATGACATACAGGCTCCTTTGCATGTGATCTCAAAGACGCTCATGCGTCTTACTCACACGCATGCCTGTAACACTGCTAATTTGGATTTAGTTCGTCGGGACGCTGTGTTGGAACAAGCTGTTCCCTAACAAACGCCCTTCTGCTTCCTCTGAAGCATAGGGCTGATCCTCCTGCCACCGTGTCTTCCTCTTACGTGGTAAGGGTAAGCATCGGCAGTCCTGAGGGAGGTCTAAGGATCCTTCATCTAGCAGAGGAGGTTGTTTCTCCTCTCACAGGCCTCGCCGGGGCTCGAAATGAAGGTCCTCACCTCGATTCGTCCCAGGTTGGAGGAGGGATATCCGAGTTGACCGTTGGGCCACGATCACATCCGATCCTTGGGTGTTAGATGTTTGGTCCAGTCTGCGGATATTTTTCAGAGGCACCCCACTCTGTCGAGTGTGCCTCTTCTAACCCAAGCTCCTTTCGACATTTCACATCAGGGACTTTTGATCAGGGAGATAGACATTCTCCTGTCAAAGGGGGCGATTGAGATTGTCTAGAACATTCATGCAGTGGGATTTTATTCCCACCTGTTCTTGGTGCCAAAGAAGGACGGTCGACTCCAACTGGTTATCGATCTGAATATCCTGAATCAGTCTCCCATTGCTCCCAAGTTCAGCATGGAGACTTTCAGGTTGGTTCGCCGCTCCATTCACCAGAGAGATTTCGTTTCCAGCATTGACCTGCGAGACGCTTACTTTTACATTCCGATTCAGCGAACATCGCGAAAGTATCTAAGTTTGCTTTTCCGGGGCAAATTTACCAGTTGAAGGCCATACCTTTCGGCCTCAGCCTGGCTCCTTGGGCCTTCTGGGCCTTCATCCGACTGATGTTGCATGTGATAGCCTTCCATCGCACTCAGTCCAGGATCACTACTTCGGCATTTCTGGACAATATCCTCCAGATGCATTCAGATGCTGCTATTCTGAAGTCAGATTTCAACACACTTGAGCCTGCTCACATCGCTAGGGGTCAGAGTCAACAAGGAGAAGTCAGACCTGGTCCCTTCTCAGTCATTTTGTCATCTGGGGATGGACTTCTGTACTCATCTGAATACGGTGGCAGTGCCAGGGCGAGGGCTGTGATTCTCTCTGCTTTCGCCCTGACTCTGATCCAGTCCACGTCCGGGACAGCTCAGAGTATTCTCCGGCTGCTCAGTCTCTGCGGTTCCGTGACAGATCTCATTCCTCTTGGTCGGCTGCATGTCAGACTTCTCCAACACTTTCTCAGTTGTTGGAGGCCGAATGTCGATCCTCTGGATCTGGTGCTTCAGTTACCAGCATCTCTTCATGGGGGCACCATTTGAAGCTTTATCCCAGGTAGATATGCTTTTCTCACATACTGGATGTCTTTGTTTGATGGCTTTTGCCTCAGCGAGAAGGGTTAGTGAGTTTCACACCCTCTCTGTTGATCCGGCATTTTCAGGAGCTCCGCCAACAGTGTCACTGATTGCTCCTTTCTGTCCAAGAATCAGATGGCAGAAACTACTCATCCTCCAATCTGTATCAGGGCTCTTCCTTCTGCTGAGGGTAATCGCTCTTTGCTCTGTTCGGTTCGTTCAATTCTCATTTACTTGGTCAACCAGCCGTGGTTCATTAGGAAAGACAGGAACAGATCTATTTTTGTCTCTTATCCCTGGTCGACAGAAGATCTCTCCTCAATCCATTTCTAGATGGATTTGTCTTGCTATTCGCACGTCATCCGCCTAGTGACTGACGATTGTATTACAAATCGTTTTTCTGCCCACGAGGTGCATGAATTGTCTACCTCCTGGGCTTATGCTATGTCAGTTGTCGGATGTTACTGTAAAAGCAGAAAAGTTCATTGGGGATTTAATTTCGTTGTTTTCGTTGGTGAGGAGAAGCCACGAAATTAAATCCCAACAAAATTTATGCCCACAACACCTCCATCTATGTCGAAAATATCTCAATCCACAGTGATGAAAAATGGTATTTTCAGAATGATGGAATTGCTGACCAACTACATTTTAATATCCAGAACAAATTAATCACACTAAACTTTTATTTATGAAATAAAATGAACATATACATACAAATAGTATTGCAAGTAAACTAAACACAATTAAATGAACACATGGACTACACAATAGATTTCATTTTATCACAAATTGTCATCACATCATTTAATTAGCGTCAATGAGTCCAATTGAATATTTATTTATCTAAAACTTCCGCTATGCCCGCAAGGCGAAAGCCATTCACAATACAGTCATTGTCTTTTGACACTTGATCAAAAGCCGATAATACACAGTTGCCATGAATACGTTTTATGTGGCTTATACGTATGTCTGTTTTGACATCTTCGACTGGCTCCCCCTTTGACACATGCATTGACACTTCTTTGGCGTACCAGTTGATAAAGTTTTGTTTGACCATGCCCTCCCATCTTCTTTTTCGGGTAAGAGTCCTTCCTCCCTGTTAATCACATAACTCCAGTGTTGGCGGATTCAACAGAATGACACATTGGTTATACGTCTGCGCACTGGTTCAAGAAGCCATGGATTAGTACATGGAGAAGAGTGTCCCCTACTGGGTGTGTGCCAGTCACACTCGACCCAGTTTTGGATTATTTTTTCTTGGTGCTTTTGTACCACTTTTCTTTCCCAAATCGCTTGGGATAGAAGAAAATAGAGAGTATTTTTCCGAGTTCGGGACTTCCACTGTAGTGCAAGCCTGTTGTAAACAATTGTGGTAGGTATAATAAGAAATGAAATTTACTATAAAATAAATTTCTATCATCATATTTAAAAGAAAACCTTCCAAAATATTTTTCCCAAATTTAATATACAGCTATTTGGTGATAATAATGGTGAAACGGAGCTTTACACGTGTTGACCAGTCGACTAGTAATCGACTAATGGTTGGTGACTGGTCAACTATGAAATTCACTAATCGTTTCAGCTCTAAGGATGACATTAAATAACATTTCATTATTATAATGGAAGAAACTCCAGGCATGGTCTCGGTTATACTCGGTCTTGTTCAGATGCCATTCAGGTAGGAGCTGAAATTTTTATTACATCCAAGGCTGTTTGGCACAATTACACTTATTACCTTGAAATGGTTAAACAGTTTCTTGATGACTTAATCACATGGATTAACTAACCTTGGTTAACCAATTAATCACTTGCCCTAATAGGTAGATGAATAATTGGTATATCATTGATGATTTACAGCATTAACCTTTTTACCCAACACAACAGACAAAACCGGCAAGTGCTATATACAAAAATCTCCATTCAAATTTTATTATGTTTTCTAGTTTTGTCTCAAAAACATAACTTTTGAATAGTAACATAACATTGAGCTCATTCTATTGAGGGGTCATAAGCTATGTGTTGAAATGAAAATTGAAATTTTATAGTAATTCAAAAATTTATTTTGCAAGTATCGTCTGCTACTCACTTTGGGTAAATGGTTATGAGTGACCATTTCCAGCTACTGATGCAGTATGAAAGTGAACAAGTATGTCAGCATGTAACTTGAATGCTTTACTCTGTATCTCATATAATTAACGAGAGTCAGTGTGATAATGTTTGCCTGTTTTAGAGAAAGTTTGTTCCTTTGTTAATCCATATAATACAGTTGTTCAAAATAACTGTTAATCAATCAAGTACTTTTTATTAACCATTTTATTAACAATTAATTAACCATTTCAGCTGTAATTACACCCAAGGCTGTTTAACACAAACACACTTAACCCTTTGTGTAACAAATCGGCCACTTATGTCCATGTAATATGTAGATTAAGCAGTTGAAAAAGTTATTTTTCAAAACCATTTTAACAAAACCATATCATGTGACCCCTCATTGGTCTTGTTACACTCAAGGGACATCTTTATCAATTTTATTAACTTGGGTAAAATATCAGACATAAACCATTTAATTTTATTTATTTTAAGTTTTCATTGGTTATAAAAAGAAAGCATGTGGCAGCCAATAGGACCAAGCTGCTAACATATTGTCACGGTAGTACTGCCCTGTGACATGCCCTTGGATGACATGTAATGGTGTTCTGCTTGTCACTGTTATGCCTCCCCACACCATAACTGATCCACCACCAAAACGATCGTGCTGTCTAATGGTTATGTCATGGTATCATTTTCTCCGCTGCTGCCACACTGTTTCACCTGTCTTGGAAGTCAAGAGTGAACCTCGATTCATCAGCAAACACCGACGATGTGCTCCACACCAGTTACACCTTGCTGTGACGTGACGTTCAGTCAAACGTGGAATTATTTGAGGTCGTCGAGCGTACAAATTCCAGCTGTGTAGGCGATTTCGGATAGTCTGACCACTGACTCACACATCTGTCACTTGGTGCAGCTGCTGTCCAGTTTCTGAGGCACTTTGATGGCGGTTATGTAATGCTGTGATTCGGATGAAATGATCCTAGTTTGCAGTTGTCTCCCTTGGATGACCTGACTGACATCTGTCATCAACATTGCCTGTTGGACAGTAGCGTGACCACAACCTGCTAATCACTGATTGAGTAACATTGAGAATTTGAGCCACTGCAGTCTGTCTGTTGCCAGCTTCTAACATGCCAATGGCACGTAAACGTTCATCATGTGTCAGTCTTCGCATACCTCAAAAGTTTTGTTTCGACCAGAAACTATTGATGAACAAGTTTATACCAAGAGAAAAATGATGAGAGCTCCGAAAAAGCCTGTCTATTACAAATGAAAATTTCAAAACATACCCTATAGACATTAACGTGGCACTTGTGCGAAAAAAACTGCACAAAGTTTTCATGGGCTGGTGACATTCATGATCCCTACTAAACTTGGTAATATATTGAAGTGTCCAATCACGTGTATCCAGTACCATTTTCCGAAAATAAAAACATCAGTTTGAAAATTGGATATGCCCTACTCTATTTTAATAGCATATTATGAATTATTGAAGAGTGCCCACAGGCACTCTTCAATAATTTGTGATAAAACAAATTTATATGAACAAAATATTTTTTGCATTTGACTGAATTGGAAACATGAGCAAGGAAAATGTTGGCTTTTACTCTGGTACCCTCATTTTTTAAAACCCTAATAATGGTTTCTAGCACGCAATCAGTAAAAACTGACAACTTGTATCAAACACATTGCCATGCAAATTTGGCAAGCAACTGAAGGTTCAAAAAAAATAATAGCAAGTGAGACTCTCAATATTTAACATTGAGAAACCTAAAGTCAAGTCTTCTCATCCATGGTGTAATAAAACAGAAAACTATGAGGATGGAGTACAGGGGACTAGAATCAACAACCCGGAGTGGAGTTCTTGCTGAATTTTGGGGCACATGAAATACAGAAAAAACTCCTCCGAGGGTAGATGGTTCCTGTTCCCCATACTGTACCTGAGTTGTGTTTCTTGCTTGACTCTGTTTTGCATTGAAACATTTCATTCACATCATAACGTCACTCAGACACGTATTATCCAATCAGATCCGTTCTCATGTGACATTCTTGTGTGTAATTGTCCCCCGACCCTTCGGGGGACTATTGTAATCAGCAGTGTCCGTCCGTCTGCCCGTCTGTCCGTGCGTGTGTCTGTCTGTCCGTCCGTCCGTCTGTCACACCCTTGTCCGGATGATAACTTTAGTTTGGATGATTTTACTGTAACAAATTTGGTATGTGTCTTACTTGGGTGGAAATGCAGGTCAAGTTCGAAAATGGGCATTCTCCACTGATATCTACTGGCTTTATTCCCCTTTTACGACTTAAAAAATACAGTTTTTGTGTTGTCCGGATGATAACTTTAGTTAGGATCATTTGATTGAAACGAAATTTGGTATGCCGCTTATTTGGGTGGAAATGCAGGTCAAGTTCGAAAATGGGCATGCTCCACTGATTTTTACTGGATTTATTCCCCTTTTTCGACTTAGAAAATACGGTTTTTGTGTTGTCCGGATGATAACTTTACTTTGGATCATTTGATTGAAAGGAAACTAAGTATGTGGTTTAATTGGTTGGAAATACAGGTCAAGTTAAAAAATGGCCATGCTCTGTCTATTTTTACAGGAGTTATTCCCCTTTTTCGACTTATAAAATACACTTTTTGTGTTGTCCGGATGATAACTTTACTTTTGATCATTTGATTGAAATTAACACCCTTAACCTCTCATAAAGACCATGCTCTTGGAACAAATTGCATCCTAACAGCTCCCTTGAATTTGCCATCTTGGTCGGGGGACCGGGGGCGTTGCCCTTGTTCAGATTTCATGCATGGTGTCCCTACAACATTTCTCAATATCTGTATTGTGTTTTGTAATGTTGAATATGCACAGAAATCATGATAATAATACAGCAGATGCTCTGCAAATGTAGTCCTAGTAATAGTGACATGAGGGAGTCATAAAATTTTAGCAGTTGTTTCTGGTCAAGTGTCATTTGTCTGTTGACCAGAAATAACTGCTTGAGCAATATTATATGTTCAAGACATTCTCGCTTTTCCCTGACTTTGAAGAATTAATAATGTGTTATTTAAAAGCACAGATGCTATTGAAATGTGTGTGAACGATTGATCATTCCTCTAGATTTTTATTTACCACTCCTACTTGGAAAATTAAAAATTGTTTGTCTCATATTTTGAAACCTGGTATGAAGAACATCAAACACTAAGAAGTAGCTGCAAGCATTGTTCAATCAGAGATGAGAGAGTTCAGTAAATTAGCTGATTTCAGCCAATTTATGATCAAAATTCTGAATTTATATTTTTATGTGTACCCATACTATGTATGGTACACATAATGCCAGCATCCGGGGTGGCCATCCGTCGTTCATCCATCCTTTGTCTCTGTCTGTCTGTCTGTCTGTCTGTCTGTCTGTCTGTCCACCCGCCCGCCCGTCCGTCCGTCCGTCCGCCCGCCCGTCCGTCCGTCCGTCCGTCCGTCCGTCCGTCCGTCCATCTGTCCGTCCGTCTGTCCATATCCATTTCTTTGGCATACGATAACCTGAAAAATATTGCTTGGATTGTCAAGTTACTTTATATTTGTGTTCAGGTTACTGATGTGCCGAGCTGTATAGTTTTTGGTGTAAATCTGATAATTTGATCCTGAGATATTAACCCTTTTATCCTTCAAATTGAAAATTCCTCCAATCCCTTTGGCATTCGATAACTTGAAAAATATTGCTTGGATTGTCAAGTTCCTTTATATTTGTGTTCAGGTTACTGATGTGCCGAGCTGTATAGTTTTTGATGTAAATCTGTTATTTTGATCCTGAGATATTAACCCTTTATCCTTCAAATTGAAAATTCCTCCAATCCCTTTGGCATTTGATAACTTGAAAAATATTGCTTGGAATGTCAAGTTACTTTATATTTGTGTTCAGGTTACTGATGTACTGAGCTGTATAGTTTTTGGTGTAAATCTGTTATTTTGATCCTGAGATATTAACCCTTTATCCTTCAAATTGAAAATTCCTCCAATCCCTTTGGCATTCGATAACTTGAAAAATAATGCTTGGATTGTCAAGTTACTTTATATTTGTGTTCAGGTTATTGATGTACCGAGCTGTATAGTTTTTGATGTAAATCTGGTATTTTGATCCTGAGATATTAACCCTTTATCCTTCAAATTGAAAATTCCTCCAATCCCTTTGGCATTCGATAACTTGAAAAATATTGCTTGTATTGTCAAGTTACTTTATAGTTGTGTTCAGGTTACTGATGTGCCGAGCTGTATAGTTTTGGGTGTAAATCTGATAATTTGATCCCAAGATATTAACCCTTTATCCTTCAAATTGAAAATTCCTCCACTCCCTTTGGCATGAGGTAACTCAAAAAATATCAATCCGATTGTCATGTTACTTTATATATTTATTCAGGTTACTGATGTGCTGTGCTGTATAGTTTTTTTTATGTAAATCTGATAATTTGATCTGGAGATATTAACCCTTTATCCATCAAATTAAACACTCCTCCAATCCAATTCTATATGTACCCATACCATGTATGGTGTACATAATGTCGGCATCCGTGGTGGCCCTCCATCATACAGCTTTTTACTAGTTGCGCAAATGTGTACACATCTGACGATTTTAACGGCCTATTTTTTATATTTCTGTAAATCTGCATTAAAATGGTCTCCAAGACCATTTTCATGCAGACTTATAGAAATAAAATGTCTAGGTACCAAGTTATACCTTAACTGTATGTCCGCTTATTCTCTTGAATCAACATTATGTTCACAAATTTTCAGGTTAAATTATGTGAGCTTCAGCTTATTTCAGTTAATTGGATACCTTCCACTCTCATCCCTGTTCAGTGAAATACTTCTAAGGACTTCCAACTGAGAGTAAGTTAAATTTGTCAAAAAGAAGTATGGCTGATTTATAGCAGCCATTATCTGGTTTGATAATCTGAAATGAATGCATGCTGAATGGGTTAAATTACCTTACCTTTATTTCCACAGAATTAAGCCTTTAGATTGTCCTAATTATCGCACTTAAGACCTATCAGGCAGGCCATTAGAGAAAATTTTGAAAACATGGACCCTGTGGAAGCCATTTTCTCTCATTTGTGGCCTCAGATAGTACTTTGTCCCATACAATTTTGATATTAGGGGTTTGTGGAGTCAGTTGGGGATACCTTTTTCTGGAAAATAACTTAAATGAACATATTTTGGGCACAGTATCATATTTTGTGCACAACCTTTTCTGTTGGTAATTTTGGGGATTTGAAGGCTTGACAGAATATCAATATCACTTGAAATTTCAATTTTCTGTTTTAAGGTTGGCAGATTACTTTTGCGGAGAGTCATTTCCGATACATTATCCATTCCCTTCAACGAAATAAAGTTGAGTAGAACAGAGAAAGGAAAACCATTCTTAATGAACGTCATTCCTAATGATTATAAAGATTTTAGTTTCAATATATCACACCAGGGAGGCTATGCAGTTCTTGCTGCTGAGCAATTCCATCCATGTGGTGTTGATGTTATGAGGGCAACAGAACAAAGTGAGTTCATACATTCAGCTGTTGTTGCATTAGGCAACTTTAACCCTTTACCTAATGAATTGGCTGCATCTGTCCATGTAATTTTAAAATTATGTTGTTGAAAAAACTCTTTTTTTCAAAAAATGTCATCAAAATTATATTATGTGACCCTGGCCTTGAAATGAGCTTGTCAAGTTCCTTCCAATGAGGGACCACATGATACGGTTTTGTTGAAATATTTTGAAAAATGAAAATCATTGACCCTTTAACCAATGAAATGCCCAAAACAGGCCAGCATAATTCACAAAAATCACCATTCAGTTTTCATTAGTTTTGGTCAAGTTGTGATAACAAGCGAGACCTATAGTTTGGCTAAGGTTGGTGTGCATTCCCCACAGCATCTGGGCAGGATGTCCGGATGTCCTTGCACTGTTAGCGCAGTAATTTGAGCAAATGTTCTCCAATTTAAGTAATATTTTGCCCTACAGGTATTTTGCATTAATATCTCAAGCAAGTTCAAAAAACTGGCCCAGACTGTTTTTTTGTTACAGAGTTCTGGGCCTTAATTAGTTTATTTTTACAAATGTTTAGCTTGTTAGTGCAATAACTTCAACAAATGTTCTCTGATTTGACTAATATTTGCAATACAGGTCTTTTGCAATAATATCTCAAGCAAGTTTGAAAACTGGCCTGGCCCAATTTTTCAGTACAGTGTTATGGAACTTAATTAGTAATTTTTTACGAATTTTGAGCTCGTTTGTGAAATAACTTGAACAAACGTTCTCCGATTAGACTAATATTTTCCATACAGGTCTTTTGCAATAATATATCAAGCAAGTTCGAAAACTTGCATGGCCTGATTTGTCACTATGGAGTTATGGGCCTTAATGAGTCAATTTTTACTAATTTTGAGCATGTGAGCAGAATAACTTGAACAAATGTTCTCCGATTTGACTAATATTTGCTATACAGGTCTTTTGTAATAATATCGCAGTCGAATTCGAAAACTGGCTCAAACTGGTTTTTCGTTAGAGTTATGGGTCTTAATTAAGTAATTTTTACAAATTTTGAGCTTGTTAGTGCAATAACTTCAACAAATGTCTCCAATTTGACTAATATTTGCCATACAGGTCTTTTGCAATAATATCTCAAGCAAGTTTGAAAACTGGATTTGACAACCGACATATGATTGATTACCAGATTATGGTCATGCAAGCACTCTCCGATTGCCACCACAACTCGACGCATGCATCTCTGATGCGCACCTCATGTTTAATTTTTTGTCTCAAAACACTTAGGACTCCTCATTGGAACAAGCTCATTCAGTTCATTTCAATGAGGAGTCATAAGCTATGTTTTTGATACAAAAAAATGAGTTATTCAAGAAGTTTGTTTGTGAGTGTCATCTGCCTTTCATGCTAGGTAAAAGGTTAAGATAAGAAATTATGATATTCCTTGGGTAAAGGTTTAAATGCCATAGCACAGTTCATTGAATATATCACTTCTTGGAAGGGGAGGGCTGTGATTAGTTATTCTGTCTGGCTACTTACATGTAGAAAGGAAGAAGATAGGGATTTGTTGATTTGATACCAATTTAATACCAAATGCTTTCTGTTTATAATGTGTAGAAACAGAGGAATCCTGTCAACCTCTTAGGGCCTAATTTCAACTTTGACAGACCTTGAGATCTTCCATCCAGTTTAACCATTTACCTAACCTACATTATAATGATCATATAGGAGTGCTATTCACAAAAATCATCATTCAAAATTTTATATTTTTTAAAGATTTTGTGCTTCTAAACATAGTTATGATTTCTCATAGGAATGAGCTTGCCAAACTCAATCCATTGATGGACCATAAGGCCTTAAAAAGTTAAAAATCAATTTCTCAGGCTCTCCAGCATGGTCATTTGGCTGCCACATGCTCTCTTATTACCAATTGATGCAAACTTTAACCCTTTACCCAACGATTTGCCTACATCCGCCCGCGTAATATGCAAATTCAGCAGCTGAAAAAATATTATTTTTCGAAACATTTTAACAAAACCATATCATGTGACCCCTCTTTGGAACGAGCTCTTCACGCACATTCCAAAGAGGGGCCACATGATATGGTTTTGTTGAAATTTTTAAAAAAAATTCAAAAAATGATATTTCAAATAATAAATTTTGATATCGTTTGCCTTGGGTAAAGGGTTAACAAAAATTAATTCATTTTTGTCTGATTAATTCATTCATTTACGGGGGTTTAATGGCACTTTCAACAGTCAAGGTTACATTGTGTCAGATAGTGGAGGAAGCCAGAGTACCCAGAGAAAACCACCAAGCAGCAGCAAGCAACTGTGAAACTCCCCAACATACTAACTCCAAACAAGCAGATTTATCATTGGTTTAAGACAAGTGCACCATTGATGTGCAGTACACCTACCTTAGTACAATGTGTCCCCATGCCCTCACATGGGCAATCAGGACTAAATGCATTGCTCAAGGGCAAAACACACTTACTTGGTGGGGATCAAACCATGAACCTTTCGGTTTGAAATCCATTTCCATAACCACTGAGCCACAATACACCTAGTTTATGTCTGATAAATTACCAAAGTTAATAAAATGGATAAAATATACCTCTGCATGTGTTATTTTGTAGATTATGAGGCCTAAAATATAAAACAGACCAAGTATATGAACCTTTGAGGGTAAAGAAATAATAATTGCAAAAATAAAATGAAAAAACGCTACCGGCACTTATTTTAGCTCTACTTTGTGTAGCCTAAGCTAGGCTTCAGTTTATTCAAGAAACCTTTGCAGGTATGGATCTCTTGTCCTGTTAGGTAAAGGGTTAAGATGAGAATCCTTTTTTTATTTATATTTTATTCTGTTTAGATGATTGAGTATGTTGTGTGTCACTGCCTGTAGCTTTGACCTGTTTATTCATTTTTGAAGCGAAAAAGATTTGAAGTCTTCTTTTGGAAAAATTATGTTAATACAGTAGAATCCTCTTAATTGAATATCCATTTTGCCAGTGAAAATTATTCAATTAACAGGAATATACAATTAACAGGGATTTGGTAAGTTTCCTGTGTTTTGGAGGTAAACTGAGCATTTATTCTATTATATCTTGTTTGACAGAGCTCATAGAGCTCTGTCAAACAAGATATAATAGAATAAATGCCTGTATTGAATGTATTGAGGCCAAAAAGGTTAATAAATAAGGGGAATTTGGTGCATGTCACAGTCATTTTTTCGACATATTACAAAAATTTATATATATTTAACAGGAGTTTACTCTACAACCCATATGCAATTAACAGATCAAATTTGTACTGAAGGTATGGTAAATGGTTTTGTGTTTGAAAAATTCTATTCAATTAACAGGGATATACAATTAAGAGATATTCAATTAAGTGGGCTCCACTGTACAATGAAACCTGTCTGTTGAAAAACCATCTTATCAGTGAAAATTATTCTATTAACAGGAGTATTCACTTTGTATTCTGGAGATAAACTGAGCATTTGTTCTATTATACCTTGTTTGACAGAGCTCAAATGAACTCTGCCAAACAAGTTATAATAGGTTAAATCTGTATTGGATATACCGAGGCCAAGTAGATTGTACTGAAGGTGTGGTAAATGGTTTTGTGTTTGAATGTTATGTTCAGTCAAGAGGGTTATTTTAGATATCCAATTCAGTCTGCTCCCCTGTAAATTTATATTTTGTTCCAGTAAAGAATAATTAAGATTAAAATGCCTCAGACTTGTTAAACTTCTCAATCATGGATTTCTCTGGGTGATGACACTGTCCTAATATAGGCCCCATTCCTATCGAGATCTGGGCACATGTAATGGGAAAATGCTGAATCACCATCTTTCTTGTGCTCCTTCAACAAAGTCTTCTTCACAACTTTTGGACTAAATTTAAACTAATTTGGAACAAAGCATCTTAGTAGAGTTTTTTTCCAAAAAAGTTGCTACTCCCCACGGGGTGGGCTAGTGGGAACTCTAAAAGATGAAAACCCCCAAAAATTGTATGGACACATTTTTAAGACTTCATAGACCAGAGCTTTGTTTTTGCCTAAGAATTTTCCCTAGCTATAGCACCATCAGAAAGGAATGGCCAAAAAAATTGCTTTTGGTTGTATCATGGGAAATCAAACAGTTGCTTTTGCTCTTCTTCACTTACTCACACACTCCTCTCTTTTGACATCTTGAGCCAGGTGAGCATTTTAGGCTCACTTGAGCTAGAGCTGAAATGGTTAACCGGTTAATCAATTAACCAACGATCAACATCATGATCAATCAAAAGTCCTTGATTGATTAACCATTACCTTTGGGGGGCAAAACCACAGTTATAACATGGGTACTTTAGGGAATGTTAAGAGCTATGCCTCTATTTAAATTATTGAGTTTGGTTTATGACCTGCCTGCAACTTCACTGGAAAAGATCAAACAATGCCATCCAGAACCTATTCCGTGTGCAGACTCACTGAGAGAGATAAGACAAGCACACTACAAGCGAGTCATCGTTATTTATACACACCCCCACATCACCAAAACTTCAAAGCTGCTGGCAGTCTGGAACTTGAAGACAGTGCAGACACACATAAACCATAGCCTTTCCAGTGAACAGAGCACATCATACTGTGCATGTTTCCTTGGGCCCGGTGCAGGAGCAAGGTTGCAAGGACGATCGTGAGCTCCTAAAAATCGAAGGTCTGCTGCAATATACTAACCTGGGATTATGCACATTAACTGCTCTTTTGTTTCTGCACATGCCTCATGGGTAAATCTTAGGCCATGAACGATGTTTCTCTTTCTTATTATTAAGATTCTGGTGTGATACGGAATAGAATACAGCATACAAATTGCATGTTGATGTACTTGTTCACTCACGTGAACGTTACACTGTATCAGTAGCCAGAATATGGGACATTATTAAGACTGTAAATCATCAACAGTGTGGCAGCAATTCAGTGATCTATTGGGACAACTGATCAATCGGTTAACCAAGGTTAATCCATGTGATTAACCCCCTGCACACTGATGTCAAAATATCTAAATTTCAGGCAGAAAAATTTTTCCATAATGCAACTAGAAATTTAACCAATTCAATCTCGTTTGACAGAGCTCATTGAGCTCTGTCAAACGAGATTGAATTGGTTAAATTTCTAGATGCATTATGGGAAAAAACAGCTTCCTGAAATTTTGGTATTTTGATATCAGAGTGAAGGGGGTTAATCGATCAAGAAAAACCTTGAACCATTTCAGCTCTAACTTGAGCCTCTTGTGTATTTTTTGTGTTTGATAACTGGTAGAATGCCAAATTACTTTTGGTTTGAAAAAATTGTTCACATGTTCTTACCTTGTTAAAATTCATTGGAGTGTGCTAGGCACTTATCCATGAAATTTAACCCTTTACCTGACATGAAAAGCAGACAACACTGGCAAAAAAAATTCTTGAATTACTAATTTTTTGTCTCAAAAACATAGGTTATGACCCCTCATACAAGGGGTCATAACTTATGTTTTTTGAGACCAAAAATGAAAAAAATAATAAAAATTAATTGGCGATTTTTGTGAATAGCACTGACCGGTTTTGGTCATTACGTTGGGTAAAGGATTAAGAAGCCAAATTCACACAGGCTAAATAATTTCACTTCACAGATGTTATGGAGCACATCCACAGAATATAATGCCTTTAAGTTGTAGCACCTGCATTTCAGAAAAAGTTCAAACTTAACTTAACCATTTGGAAAAAGTCCTAACCTGGATAACCACACAGTTAAAACTAATGTGGAGCTAATATTCAAGCCATTTAGATTGTTGATATTGCAATGATACAGACATAGTTGCATTCACAGTCACATACAAGTCAGTGTTCAGTACTGTAAGAACTCCAAACATGCTCATATTTCTTTCTACAGCCATACACCTGGATGCTATTTGGTAAAACATCAAAGACTTGCAAACGTGCAATGTCTGTTTATCAACTGCGGAACACAAAAGAGTACATTTTCCACCCTCAAAATAGCTATAGTTTTTCATAAAAAAAAATTTTCATAAAAGGCTTACTACAAGCACACCAAGAACTTGTAAACTTTCATCTCTTGGGCTTCTGGGTTCTGCCCTATGGTTCACAAGATGAAAGATTGCAAGCACTTGTTGTTAGAATTAGTGAGTGGAAAATATATCCTATCGTGATTTAGTAGAAATCCATTGAATCCACCCTCCATGTATTGTAGTTACTCATGCACAAACTGTCCCAGATGCAGGAAGAGCGAGTGTTGTTTTCATTCTTTCATTTTTATTATAATTGCTTTTTTATTATCTGCAAAGATTTTTAGTTTTCTGGCAATAAAATCGTAAGCTGATTAAATTACACTTTGATTAATTGACCCATAATTGCTTGCTGACTGACACAACAATACATTGGAAACTGATCTCAGATGTACTGGAGAATTAAAAGCCCAAGAAGATTACTTATATAACTAGACTTTATGATTCTGGAGAATCATGGCTTTTCCCGATGAGATTCCATGATTCTTCATGACCCCACAGTGTCTGATGAATTGTTTTTAACTGTCTCACTGAAGTTCCTTCATTGATGTTATGAGAAATGTGAATATAGTAGTCTCAAATGACTTGGCTCGATCCTAATTAACACCATAATTATGGAAACACTGGAATTACCAGCGCGACTGAAGATAACAATAGCAGCTCTGGGCATCTCTTGCCCTGTCACCTGGACTGTCCGGGAGACAGGCAAGAGAGTCCATCTGAACTTGGAGTTCGTCATTGAAGAGCACAACACCGCCACACCTTCTTCGGGGAGAGGTAGCACCTTTTGTGAGAGGAACCCCTCTCACACTGGTCCTCACCCGAAGAAGCGTGGACCTGGCCCTGAAAAGAAGAAGAGCAAGAAGAAGAAGAGTCTGTCCACCAAGCGCCGGGATTCCAGGCGCCTGGAGGCCTTCCGGAATAGGAAGAAAGAGGTGAGCGAGAGGATGGAGGTCCTGGAGGCAGCTGCCAGTTCCCGTCCTAGTCCCACTAGTACACCCAACCAACTGCCAGCTCCTGAGCCGGTACTGTTGGATGAGGAACGTCTGGTGGAGACTGAGGAGGAACCAGAGGTTGCCTTTTCACCACCTTCCACCACTCACTCCTCACTTCCTTCTCTACCGGACAGCCCGGGTGTGTCAATCTCAACAACACAGCCACCTAAGTCTGCAGTCACCGCCGAAGAATTAAGGAGAATAATATAGATGGGAAGGCGAGCAGTTAAGATGGGAAACCGAATCGCCTCCGAAACCCACGAGTTCAGGGAACAATCCAAGGCAGATCTCAAAAAGAAATTAGACGCAATCCATTCACCAAACTCAACACTAAACTCAACATCGTCGACTTCCACATCACAATCTCAACCAACTCCAAAGAAAAAGAGCCGGAAGAAGCCTAGATGGGGTTAAGCCACCTCCCTCCTTCCTTTTCCTCCTCCACCGCGCCTTGACGTCCTACAACAACAACAAACAGCTAACGAGGGTCGAAAGGGGCTTGTCCTCCAAATCGTCCCTGCGCGTCAAACCATTTCGTTCGTCTCAAATGACTCAGTTGATAAGAAAATTGTTTAGGTAAAAAACATCATTAACGGTGGAGTGGGCTAATATCAATATCGTCGTCCGACAAGTTAATGACCCACAAAAGGAGTTATGTTTGTTTCACACATACCCACTGAGTGCTGTGTCTATTTGAAAATGGTCCATTTTATCTCAAATGCATCCAAAATATTGATGTCTGGCAGCTTGTAGAGGGTTAACAAGTACTAACAGGAATATTTTTCCATGCAACTTGTAATGTCACACTAAGAACTGCAAATGGCCATTTTTTCTTTAAAATCTTCCAAGATGTTTTCAGAGAAATCCCTGCGCATATGCTCTTTTCCAATTCAACGTGACGAAATGCGACATTCATGTCGCTCTTCATGGAAAGTGATGCCACAACTATTCATGAACAAGGAGTGAAAATTTCATGGAAATCTGCCTAGAATTGGTTGAGATATGGTGTTTTGGAGAGAGGAGGTAATTGTTTGAATTTGGTCCTTCCTTTTCAAGCCAGTTCGAAAAAAGACGTCGGGAATGGGCGCAGAATCCTTCAGTGCCTCCTCGCTGGAGTAAGTCCACTTAAATGTTACAATTGTGTGTGACTGGTGGAGAGTTGACTGTAAATGGAAGTTGCTTCTTTAAGACAGCCACCAGGGACCCCAACACAACCTTTAAACCTACGAGAATCTCAGAAGTTTAAAGTCAAGAGAAATTGGTGGTGATTGGGTTTCTGGCAGGCAGGAAAAGATTGACGAAGATTTGCATATTGGACATTAAAATAGCACTTCAGACATACACGAACGGTGTTCAGACCGCTGGAGGCAGCGACTTGAAATTTTCAGAACTTGTTCTACGAACCCTGGCTGACATTTTGGGATCTGTTTGGAGTGTCCGGACCACGTGGAAAACACCACGCATCGCTTGGAATGTGAGAGTACTATTCGTCCCGACTCTATCAGTTTCGAATGGACACCGGCAGTGTTGTAGACGACTGTAGAGCTGCGATTGAGCATAACGTCCCAGGTTTCGGTGCCACATTGCCTAACCAGCCCTAAAAGAGCGGCGGGGGAGGGGTATCCTGACACTATCTTTAAACCTTAGATAATCCTCAGAAGTTGAAGTGAAAAGAAATCGGCGGTGAGTAGGTTTTTTGGCGGGTAACGATTAACGAAAATTTGCCAATTAGACATTAAAATTGCACTTCTCACAAACATGAAGCGTGTCTAGATCGCTGAAGGCAGCGACATCTAATTTTCAGAACTTGTTCTACGCACCCTGGCCGACATTTTGGCATCTGTTGCGAGTGTCGAGGCCACGCGAAGAACACCACGCATTGCGTGGAAAGTGAGAGTACTATTTGTCCCGACTCTAACAGTTTGGAATGGACTTGAGGACTGTTGTAAACTACTGTAGAGCAGCGATTGAGCATGAAGTCGGAGTTTTTTGTGCCAAATTGCCTAACCGGCTCCAAGGTATGATTTTTCGTCTGTACATCGCCCAGATCGACTGTAGTTTGTACCGTTACTATACGTTGAAGTAGCCTTTTGTCATTTTCGCCACTTTTGCCCCAGATTTGAGAGTACCTTCCTTCAACCCCATTTTATAGCAAAATCTAGCCATGCTCCCAACAACGCCCTCTCCCCGTCGGCCCGGGTGCTTCTAAAAATAGAAAGGTCAATGAGTAGGGGCCCGTTAGCAAACAAACGGGTGCACGGCAGGTGTACTTGGTGAAAAAACAGTTGTGTGAACATCCCCAGAAGTGAAAACCTATGCTCAGTGGCTGTAATCAAGATGTTAATTTAGACTCCCATTACGGCCAAGATACTACAGAATGCAAATGGGTGGGTGGTGGGCATCATCACTGGATCTAATGTTGTATTTCATGTTTTCTTTATATTCTATTTATTTTTTTGATATCTCTCTCTCTCTCTCTCTCTCTCTCTCTCTCTCTCTCTCTCTCTCGGTTTAATTTGTGTTTGTCTATAATGTTTATAATATTTAGATTTTGCTAGATTATGTTATTTATTTATGGAATACGTTCTGCCATATTGTAAATTATTAGTCATAGTCACTGTACAGGAACGGAGGGGCTTCTAAGTGGTAAGCACTTGTCCTCCAATCCTGATTTGCATTGTCAAATGGCAAATAAAATATGTTTAATCTAATCTAACAGTAGGTGTGTGTGTGTGAGGGGGGGGGGGGGCATGTGTCCTACGTAAACAATCAGCAGGGGGCAGGTGTCCTAGGTAAAATAAACAGCATGGGGGGGGGGGGGGGGGGGGGGGGGGGGGGGGATGTCCCCGCTAATTAATTTTAATAGCAGGCAGTTGTTCATGGGGCAGGTGTCCTATCCCACTGGTACTTGGCCTTGATGGAAATAACATTTCAACAAGAAACAACGGGAAACTTATTTGCAATAAAGCTGCAAATATAAACTTGATTTTAGGACCATTCCATGGACATTTTAAAGCCTACTGTGATATCAGCGTTTCTTACTCTCGTACTTTCACTACACCGCAGTATTTTACCCGAGTCGAGTTCTGACGTCATGCAAGTTTGACCGACATGCTTTCAATTTTGTTACTGACAACAACATATTTATAATTTCGTGCTTACTGATCCGAATTTTGAAAACGACACACGCAATCGCGAAAGCGTTTTCTGAAAAACACGATTCTGTAAAAGGTTTTAGTGAAATTTGATTATTTTTTTTATTTTCAATTTCGATGGCTCTTGTCGAAAAGGTGCTAATCACTGATCGTCCCAAACGAGATCAAAGACACGCCGTAGTTTAATAACAGACAGAGAATCTTCTAAGAATATACATGCGCAATCCTAAAATGCAATAAATCAAGTGTTTTTTCATGTTTTATGAGAGAAATATGTCCAATTGTATCATTGAATCATTTTTAGGTATATGTGGGTGAGAAATTTTCTATACGGACAAAATACAGGCTAAATAAAATATTTGCCATCATTTTCCGCAGACGTATTTTTGCCTTTGCTTCTTGGGGAAATTTCTTGCTGCTAAATACAACGAAGGTGTGTTATTTGATGTGGTCAGAACCGTCAGGTGGTCGGGTCCGAAACCGCACCTCGCAGAAGATTTAGTGGGGGGTGTCGATTTTACAAGTAATGTCGGCAGCGTACACAGCATGGGCTGTCTGTCTTTAATCCGACAAAACAGGGTTAAGGCTTGGTTTTTTGAATACCCTTATTTATTTATTTATTTATTTATTTATTTATTTATTGGTGTTTAAGGTCACGTACTTCTGCACAATGGCTAATCGTGACCGTGACAGTTTTAGAGGTGGAGGAAGCCGGAGTACCCGGAGAGAACCACCAAGCATCGACGAGCAACTGTCAGCTCCTCAACATTCTCACTCTGTTCAGGCTCCGCTCAGGCAGGGTTACAGAGGTTGAAGACATGTGTACCATCGACGTGCAGTATGCCTTAGTACACGGGGACATCGTGCCCCCATGTCGGCAACCGGGCCAAAGTGCCTTGCCCAAGGACACAACGTGAGTCGTCCCGGACGGGGATCGAACTCGGGACCTCTAGCATAGAAGTACAACAGTCTACCACTGAGCCACCACGCTCCCTTGAATACCCTTAATACTATCATACATTATCCCTCAGGAATTCTAAGTCTGATAAAAGAGGTCATGTTTATCTATTGCATACCCATTTTGCTGCCCGAAAACAGCCGATTTTATTAAAATTTTGACGTTTAGCAGCCTGTAGATGGATTAACAAACGACTAGCGGAATATTCTATCTATGCAATTTGTAAGACCTGCCAATGTCAAATTGTTCTTGAAAATCCCCAACAAGCAGTTAGCGAAATCCACGGAAAATGTAAATTTTAAGCGTTTAAGGGGCATCTCTCCTTATCCAGTTCAAAATGGGTTAAGTTTCATTCTTTTAGATACCCTTACTACTTACAAACCTTAAACACCAATTAGATTCCATGAATTTTCTTGACCCCCACAGTGTCTGATGAATTGTTTTTAACTGTCTCACTAAAGTTCCTTCATTGATGTTATGAGAAAGGTGAGTAAAGTAGTCTCAAATGATTCGGTTTGGTTTTGATATAAAAAATGTTTAGGTAAAACCCATCATTAATGGTAGAATGGGTTAATATCAATATCAATGTTTCCCTATCAGTTTTGCGTCCGGTAAAAGAAGTTACGTTTCTCTGTGGCATTTCCGTTTGATGTTCTTGGTGTCCAAAAACAGACTGTTTCCTCAATTTTTTTTTACATTTAGCAGCCCATGAAGGGTTAACAAATGCCTACCAGAATAATTGATTCATGCAACTGGTCATATGACACCAAGACCTATCAACGGCCATTTTCTCTTGAAAACCCCCCAAAATGTTTGTAAAGAAATCCAGGGAAAACGATTTTTTAAGCTTTTGATGAGTATCCCTGTTAACGTCCCCAACAGGGGTTAACGCTTGGCTTTTTGAATACCTTTATTACTTACAAAAATGGTCCTCTGTGAATTCCACTTCAGACAAAGGAGATTATGTTTATCTCTCATGTATACATTAGGTGATGTGCATGTCTGAAAACAGTCCCATGTTAACAACATTACGATGCTTGGCAGCTTGTAGATGGTTAAAAAACGCTCACCGGAGTATTTTGTCCATGCAACTTTTAATGTCACATAAAGACCTACGAATAGTCAATTTGTCTTGAAACCCTACAAGTTACCGTTAGGGAAATTCACAGAAAATGGGAATTTAAAGCTTTCAAGGGATATCTCTCTTTAGCCTGCCCAAAATGGGTTAAGACGTCGACTTTTGAATACCCTTACTACTTACAAAAATGTTTCCATATAAATTGTATGCGCGATAAAAAAAGGCACTTTTCTTTGTGGTGTACCCTTTGGGTGCTGTTGGTGTGCAAAAACAGCCCATTTTATCGCAATTTTGACCTTCAGCAGCCCGGGGAGGGTTAACTAATGCTGACCGGAATATTTTGTTCATGCGACTTGTAATATCACACCAAGACCTGCAAATAGCCGATTTTTCTTGAAAACCTACAAGATGTTGTTAGAGAAATCCACAGAAAACGGGTATTTTAAGATTTTAATGGGTATGTCTCTTTAACCATCCCAAAATGGGTTAAGACGTCAAATTTTGAATACCCTTACCACTTTCAAAAATATTTTCCGATCAATTTTGCGTCCGATAAATGAAGGCCCCTTTCTCTGTGGTATATCGTTTGGGTGCTGTTGGTGTCTAAAAACATCCCATTTTATCACAATTTTTTTTTTGGGGAGGGTTAACTAATGCTGACCGCAATATTTTATCCATGCAACTTGTAATGTCACACCAAGACCTGAGAGTGACCAATTTTTCTTGAAAATCTACAAGACTCGTTTAGAGAAATCCACGGAAAACATGAAGTTTTGAGCTTTTTGGGGGTATTGCTGTTTAACCAGCCCAAAACGGGTTAACACTTGGTTTTCTGAACACCCTTATTACTTACAAAAATGATCTTCGGTAAATTCCACTTCCAATAAAGGAAGTTATGTTTACCTCTCGGGTATCGTTTGGGTGTTGTGGGGGTCTGAAAAGGGCCGATTTCATCAAAATTTCGATGTTTGGCAGCCTGTGGAGGGTTACCATATGCATCGCCAAATATGTCGTGTGTATCAAAGGTTGTGTCATAGGCAGGTCTAGTAATGATGGATGTTTAAAAAAAATCCTAAAGACGTGTTTCGAGAAAGTGCCGATAAACCCCAATTTTGGCAGTTTTTTTCCAATTCTGGCGAAATAAGGGTTAAATCGAAAATTCCGCTTCGGTACATTTTTAGATTTTTTGCCACTCTATGCGTGTGCCAAATTGTGTGAAAATCGGTTCGAAAATGGCTTCTGAATCGTACGGACAAAAATGTGTGGAAAAAAAAAAAAAAAAAAAAAAAACCCAAAAAAAAAAAAAAAAAAAAAAAAAAAAAAATAATAATCCGTAGAAAAACAATAGTCTTTTCCAGAGGGAAAAGCCTAATTACCTCACTTATGAAAATAGGTGGGAAATCCCCTGACAAGGTCATGGTTTGTCTGTGGCTTAATCGTTTTTAAATGTTTTGTTTTATTTTGATCTAGCATCTTTTGTGCCTACCTACAGCAGTACAGGTATGTTTGAAGCTTGCACATTACTTTCTATAATTAACAATGTTAAAGTTCTGTATGTCAAAATATTCTGTACTGAATAAAATCATTGTTGACCAGTTTAGTCTTCGAAGATTTTATTTTTGGGAGAATTGTTTGCGTGCATATTTTTGGATTACTCTTTTTCATGAGGGTTACAATCCAAAAGGTTTACCACATGCAAATACCTGCTAACCTGATGATGTCTCTCTCTGATAAACCCCACTGAAGTCAGCAGTTAAATTAGTGGATATTCAGATAATATCCAGTTGGAGCTTGTGGTTATCCGGTTGAAAAATATGGTCAAGTATTTCAGCACTACATAAAACAAAAATAGCTTCTTGATTCCATGTTCTTGTATTTCTTTTTCATTAGTGAAATTCCACAGTGTTGTGAGGAGGAAAGTGGACGGAGGAATTTTAATGGAGTTGCAATCTGGTTAAAATGCTTTTTTCACTTTTTAATCATTTTGAGCCTGTTCCATCCAAACAGTCATCAAAGGCATCTTTTTTCAATTTTTTCAATTTCTTAACATCAAGGTTATATGTTTAACATTACGCACATCCTTCCCTGTTCATTGTTTCCTTCCTTGGTTTAATGCTTTTGTTAAGCCTCGGAAGGTTTGACAGTTTTTCAAAGCTTGGGTCATTCCCTTTGTAATATGACTGAATTCAGCATGCATTTTTATTCAGATAAAGATTTATACACAGAACATAATGAAAAAAACAACAAAAAACTGGATTGATGGATTTATATAGCATGCAGGTACAGTGGAGCCCACTTAATTGGATATCTCTTAACTGAATAACAGTGTTAATTGAATATAATTTCCCAACACAAACCATTTACCATACCTGCAGTACAAATTTGGCCTGTTAATTGAATATAGGTTATAGAGTAAACTCCTGTTAATTGAATTAAAATCTTGTTACCTGTCGAGAAATTATCCTGACTCTCCACAATTTTCCTTTTTGGCCACAGTAGATCCAATTCAGACATGCTCTGTCAAACAAGATATAATGGAATAAATGCTAAGTTTATCTCTAGAATACAGGAAAGTGACACAATCCCTGTTAATTGAACACTCCTGTTAACTGAATAATTTTCACTGGCAAAGTGGCTATTCAATTAACAGGTTCCACTGTACTGTATCTATGGCCAAAGTATACTTTACCATCCAGTCATATTGGTCTTGCCGTCACATTGGTCTTGCAGATTGATTTCTTTTTTTTCATTTGTTGAACCCTTCCCCTGCCATGTCCACTTGCCCATTTTAACCATATATTTTGTAGTCTTTATCTCTTCTTATTTATGCAGGCATTATCCAATTTATAATGTAGATGTAACCTTATTGTCAGATCTAATTAACGTTTGATAATACATCTATGAAGTCTATTCTCTAGGTAATCAATGATTTTTTTAATCCCCAATCAAACAAAGGGTGCAAAACTGTCTCCTGTATGTTACCACAGAAAATGCATAGCTCTGCTCTGTCTCTGAAAGTTTACATTTAAAAAGCTTTGAATTAGTAAATAAAATATGGTGCAAGATTTTATACTGTTGGCTTTTCAGATATGTATTTTCAGTTAGTCAGAATTAATGTCTGTATATTAGGTGCCAGTCATATGGTTGTAAACTAAGACCAGATGTTTTTTTCATTTTTCTTGAGTTTGAATGGATGGCGTGCTGAACATTTTTAAAAACACTAGGTAAAGGGTCTGACAAACATTTTGAAAATTTTTTATGGTGTCTAAATTCAGACTGGGTAAAGTTTTTAATTTTTCGCATTCTTTTACACTAGTTTCAGTGAAGTAGATATAGCATTGAATAGCCCATAGCACACCGTGAAAGGTGTTCTTATGACATATTCTCTTAGAACTCTGCATGGGATGGAAATTTTTTATCAACACTAAAATGGTCATTGACAAAACGATTTCTTTATCACACAACGTTTTGAAAATTTTTGTTGTTGTCAACCTTTATGTTTTTATTGTAAAAAAAACGGTTCTGAAAGAATTTCTGTTGGAGTGTTGATGGTTTCTGTGTTCAAAAGAGACCATGCTTTTATAACATTACTACAGATAGAGTTGGTACTGTCACTTACTTTTCTTAGCCCTTTATTCATGTATCAAATTTGTTCACTTCCAAAAGATTTGAAATTGTCTAAGAACAATGTTTTCCAAGATGCTAGCACAGTAGGATTGATTAGCTTTTTTAGCTAGGACATGTGAGGAGCATAACAATAGGATTCAGTATGCAGGAATTTTATACTACATTGTCTGTTGTGTTAATGATTATCTTATGATTAATTTTATCAGACCACAAAAAGTCATAGAACAAAGTCTGAATTTTTTACAGACAGTAGTTTTTCCAAAGATTGTCAGATGTCTGTGAAAGATCAATGGTAAAGCCATCTTTCAAGTTTGTTAATTCTTTTGAAGTAGTTTCATAAAAAGTAGTTTTCTTTAAAACGGTTGTACTCAATTCAAAGTATTGTAAATGGTTCTCCATGGTTCTAAGTTATTTTTTGTCTTGTTTCAATTTCTTCTCCTTAGCCCCTTTTACATCCAATCCATATAGTTTGATTTTCATCAAAATTTGCTTTTAGGTCTGAGGTCTGATGCTTCCAAAAACATGTCTTCTGACTGCAGGGCTTCATTTAGTGAGTGGTTGTCTTCCTGAAGAAACAGTCTTATATCATTTGCATATTAGTTTGTTAACTGGTTGAGTGCTAGAAGACACTATCAGGGACAAATATATTAACCCTCCCCAAATGTCCAGGACATTCCCGGGAATCTAACGTTCCCGGCATCCCAGAAAAAGATCTCCTTGGGTGGGCCAAAAATCCCAGAAAATATGTTAAAAACATTTGGCAGTTTTGAAATGATTTGAGTGTCGATTTGCGATCAGTTTCAAAAGATATATAGTCTTGGCATTACCTTGTTCGATAATCATTAAAATGATCGTAAAATTCATTATTAAAAGCAAAAGATGTTTGTATTTTTTATTTGTAAAATGTACAAAATTTGTCTTGATCAGCTGTTTTCATTGTGGTGATCACCAAACTTTCAGATGTTTGGTTTGTAAAAAAAAGTTTTTTTTCAACAGAGAATTCCTCTTGAATAGTGTTAATTCCTCTTTAATAGTGTTCATTTATATTTTTCCTGCATTTTTGAAGATTGAAAAGAGAACCTAAATCACAATTCAGTTGATGGGAGCTGCCATTTTTAACTTTGAATTCTGGGAGATAATGGGAAAGTTTCTTTGATCTATTTCTAGTGATAAAAATATCTGTCTGGGAATCACTTATTTCTTTCATGTAAATCTTTGAATCAAACAAGCCAGTGTTTGGGAAGTTGAACTGATGACAACTCTTATTTAATTCTAAGTTGAAGGCATCTTTTGGAAGTGTTTTTATTTTATTATTATTTTCTTTATTATTATTTCTTGCCAAACGATATTAAAATGGATAGGATCTGCAAAGAAATTCTTTGTGTCTCTTCTACATTTTTCAAGAGGTGCTTTGTTGAGTAATATCTTTTATATGCATGAGAATTTTCTTTAATTTTTATTTCTTTCAACTCATGTCTGCTGTTCAGCAGCCACGATAGGAGAGCTGCAAGAAATTGTTTGAAGTTGAATAAATGAAATTTCAGAACATTTGCAGAAGTTAATTATGCCTCATTATTTTTTATAAATTATTTGTCTTCAGATTATTGCTACAGTCATGGATTGATTGTAGTAGAAGAGCAAGAATTTTTTTTTTTACGTTTGCCATGTACATGTGTTGTATTTGAAACTGAAAAATGTTTGGTTCTATTTTTTTTCATTTTTCTTTGGGGAGTGAGGATGGTTTTTTTTGTTTGGGAGGGGGGGGGGGGGAGTGTTCTGAGGGGGATATTGGAGAATTTTGATTACTGTTGTGATTCCAATGTTTGTGAATAGAATACAATTTGAATAAGCCATTAGATGGGATACAGAACCAGCTGAGATTAGTAGTAGTAAACTCCAAAATGAAAATATTTTGACCATATTTTTATTTTGTAATGCAGCATGTGAGCTGCATTAGTAGTTTTGTAGTATCTCCTGCAGAGAGAAGTCCTCTCATTGAGGGTGAATTTAGTGGAAGTCGACTTGTTGCATACAGCATTTTCTGTTGCATGAACTTTTCCCTGAAATCCATGCCATTTCCCTGAAAATCAACCTCAATTTCCCTGACAATTTTTTCTGGAGGTTAACATGTCTGATCAGGGCTTTCAGAAAAATGAGGTACAAGTGCAAAAGCCAACATTTTCCTTGCTCATGTTTCATGTTCAGTCACACGCTAATAATATTTTTTTTATATAAATTTGTTTTATTATAAATTTTGAATAACAATTAAAGATCACCAAAGATAATCTAGCTCTGAAGCAGTTGAATACTCAGAGCTATGCATTTCTATTCTGTTGATAATGGGATTGTATTTTATGTTGCATAAAAAATTTTTGCACAAAGTATGAACATAATTGAAAATATTTGTGTAAAAAGTTTCTTACCACTGAATAACTGATGAGCCAAAAATTTAAAGTTTTTTTTTTATGAAGGGCCAACCTGAAGAATCAAAAGCTTTTTCGAAATCTAAGAGGATTAGTATTCCAGACAAATCATCTTTTGCGCTTTTCAGTTAAAACCAGTATCAGTCTAGGAGACTCTTTCAGTAAATCTGCCTTTCGAAGCCTAGTTGTATATCAGAAATTATTTTTGGTAAAAGTCCCTAAAAACAGTTTGCAGTGACATTTGAGCCTATTTTATCATCCACTGGTCTCCAGTTTTTTAAGTACAGGTTTGATTTATTTGGTTTGAGTACACAGAATACTATTCTGGCCCTTCGTGTGATAGAGAGTTCTCCAGAGATATATGGTTCAGATAATGTCTTTCCAGAAATCCAGGGCTTTGTTATTTTTCATCCTTTTTAGGGCAAGCATGGCTTCCTGTTTGTGAATTGGTCGTTCCTGATTCTTCTTTGGCAAAAAGGTTCTGAAAGGGGTTATTTTTGTCAAACGGTTTGTGTTCAATTTCTGCATTTCCAAGTGATGTGGACAGTAGTAACCAGGACTGATTTTCAAAATTTTTTTCTGTTCTGGCATTAATTTCCCCTGTATCTGTTTCATTTTTCTTCAACTTAATTAAATTTGGTACAGGATTTTCTGCGTAGTGAATTCAGAATGCTTGTTTGTGCCGACTCATTCATTATATGTCAACATTTTTTTAAAACTTATGGGTTTTTTTCTGAAATATTAACTTTTTCATTTGATGGACTGGAAACAAGTAAAAAACACCTGGTATCACCATATATATTTTCAGGAGGTAATAGTCTGGAAGACTTTTTTCAAACAATGAAGAGGCAATTTACTAACCAGGAGTGGAGTCATATAAGATCAGGAAAAAATGATAACGAACAGCTAAAACACTTCTATAGGTACTGGGTATGTATATTGCTGTCGCATGTATTCACCAGAGCTAAAAAAAACCTCTCATCTAAACGTCCACGGCAAGAAAACATCTCTATAGGAAAGTGGTTTCTTATCAACCATTTATTCACTGGATGAAAAGATTTCTTAAACAGTAAGATGTTAAGATTTGTCTTTTGTTTTGTCCTTGTTAACAAAAAAGTAAATAAATCAACATATTTATACAAAAAAATTAAGTTCACCGCATTGTAAAGGATGCAACAGAAATAAGTACTCTGCATGCTCTGAACAATCAGTGTGTATTACAGTGGAGCCTACTTTATTGAATTGAATATTTCTTAATTGATTAACCCTGTTAACTATTAATCTGCAGAGTATTTTTCATCAAATACAGTTCAGCTACTTTGCAGTACTCATGACTAGATTTGATGAAAAATTCATTAAAGTTTGACTCAAGAAATTGCTGATCAAAAAGTTGTAGGGGGCTATTGTTTGATTGTGGGTGATCAGCATTGCACTTGTTTATTCTGTTTTGAGAAATGAAGTGAGAGAATCAAAACAACAGAGTTCATTGTGGTCCTTGATGTGAAATAAATTTTTTCAAGTCCTTGAAATATGACTATTGGCATTGAAAATCCTTGATTTTTATAATCCTTCAATGTGATGCACAGCATTTCCCAATAGCACGCACTTCCATATTGTATCAGATAATTTTAAGTAACTGGTTTTACTTATTTTGTAGCTACAGTACAGCCACTGGGGACTGGTCACTTTCCACAGATGGGCAATATTTCTTGGATGCAATAATATTGGATTCCAAACACTAATTTTTGGAATAATCATCAAAAATTTAATTAATGATGCACTGGTGCTTCATTAATTAAAATTTCCCTCATGATGATGTTTATTACCTGGAAAATGTATGTGTGGACATCACTGCCCAGGCATGGATTAGGACCAGTCCACGGCAACTGTACAGAAACTGATGTCTGTTCTTGATTTGAGGATTTAAGAGTTAAAACATTTCCTTTTCAGCTGATATCTACATTCATAACAATCATATGCTGTCACAAGTCCAACTCAAAGTTATGAAAATAGCTATGAACAGTGTTGAAAATTACCAACAAAATGGCTTGATAGGGCAATTGAAAATCCTTGAATTGACACCTTTCATGAGACAATAAACCCCAGCAATACTATTAGTTACTCCCGTCTGTTCTTGTAGTATGGGTTTTTACCCAAGTGAAACCAGCCATATCCCATGAGGCCAAAAGTTTATAGTAAGCATCTTGCTTTGGGTTGTAAAAACCTGTACTGCATGAACTAACATGGGGTAAAGATTTTATCTGTTGACATTTCTTTGTCATCGCAGTTTCATCATCAGAAAACTGTGCAAATCTCTTCACAGGCATTGTTTTGGAAGATATTTTGTTGTGAAACACTTCTGCATTCAGAGTGAGGCAATAATCGGGAAGTTAATTTTTAGAAATGGAAAATAAATCTGTTTCACTTAGGTATGTTTTTTCTGTACAACCATGCCAATGTGATACCGGAAATTTCTCAGTGGTTTGGTGAAAATATCGTGAGATGGCACTGTCATGTAGCTATCTAACAATCAGATTTAATGTAGTTCACAGATAAAGGTTTATACCATTGTATAAAATGAACCATTCGCTGGATTAAATGAACAAATGACTGGCAATATATTTTTCAGTGCTTGAAAGAAAGTTATGTAAAAACCCTTGGTATTGGTATTGGGTTTGAAGTTCAAAGACTGGACTTCCATATTAAAGATGAGCTTACAGACACGGGTGATGTCGTGTGTAATACCATGGTTAAGGTAGATGGTACACATGAACGTGATTGGTTGTTTGAAGAGAGCTACATAGATGACCATTGTGTGGCTGTTGCAATACAAATGAAGGTAAACATTTTAAAAATACATGTATGCTAACATAAATGACTATTGAGTATCTCAGTATTCTGTTTTTCAAATTTTTATGCCCTGCCATAATATGGCTGGGGGCATAGAGTATTACTTTGTATGTATGTTATTCCATAACTATGTGCTTGTTAGCATGATAACTTCAACAAATATTCAATTGATTTGATATATGATATGTTTCCTGCTCTTAACCTTTTTATGATCGAGTTCGAAATCCAGACCGATCCGATGATCAGGGGTAGAGTTATGGCTCCTAATTCGTCAATTGTAATGAATTTTTGCTTGTTATCACCGTAACTTCAACAAATATTCATTGATTGGGCCAATATCTGGTATTTGAATTTAAATGAAGAATCTACAGGTTAGGTTAGAAAATCAGCCAGGCCCAACAATTAGGGGCAGAGTTATGACTCCTAACTTAGTCAATTTTAACAAAGTTTTCAAAACAACTTCAACAAATATTTATTGATGGGGCCAATATTCAGTATTTGAATTAAACTGAAGAATATACAGGTCAACAGAATGGAATGGTCCAAAAAACATTGCTATCAGTTTTATCATCGAGTACTTTTTCTGGACTTTTGAAAAAATGCTGAGTCAGCATTTTTTAACACTGTGGGTAATGGGGAAAACATTTAAGACTCTTCTTCTCCCAAACTACTGCTCCAAAAGCTTGCAAATTTCACAAAAAGCTTCTTTGGAAGATTGTTTCACATGTTTATTGAAATCAAATCCCTGGGTCCATATTTGGGCTCCAATGGGAGCCCATATGTTTCAGTTAGTGCAGAATGAGGAATATTCTTTAAAAATCTTCTTCTTCAGATCCACCAATCAGAATCTTTTGATATTTGGTATGCAGCATCCTTAGGGGGTGAGATTCATGTGTGTCCAAGCCAAGTCTCTGTGGGAGCCCGAATTATAACTTAGTTCAATATGAGGAATTTTCTTTAAAAATCTTCTTGTTCAGATCCAGCAGTTGGAATGTTTTGATATTTGGTATGCATCATCCTTAGGGAGATGTGATTCAAGTTTGTTCAAGCCAAGTCTCTTGAGTCCATATTTTGGCTCTCTGTGGGAGACCAAATTGTAACTTAGTTCAATATGAGGAACATTCTCTAAAAATCTTCCTCACATCCACCAGTCAAAATCTTTTGATATTTGGTATACTGCATCGTGAGGGAGGTGAGATTCAAATTTGTTAAAGCCAAGTCCCTGGGTTCATATTTGAATTATAACTTAGTTCATTATGAGGAATATTTTTTTAAATTTTCTTTTTCAGACCCACCAATGTTCTGTTTTTGATATTTGGTATATGGTTTTCTTAATGGGGCAGATGCAAGTTTGTTCAAATCAGGACCCTTGGTTGATAGTTGTCAGTGTCGGGTGAGCGCTCTCAGGTCCCTTGTCTATTTATCTACTTCTGACCAACTGGTATTGTCAGTACCAATCAGAAATGGTAAGCATCATTCATGGCTTTGAAAATCATATAAATTTTAAATGCTCCAAATTAAACACCTTTAAATGGTTGAGTGCTGGAAGTCACAAGCTGGGTTTTCAGAAAAATGAGTGTACCAGAGCAAAAGCCGATATTTACCTCACTCATGTTTCATATTCAGTCAAATGCAAATAATATTTTGTTTATATAAATTTGTTTTATGGCAAATTATTGGATAGTGAATGTGGGCACTCTCCAATAATTTGTAATAAAACAAATTTTGATCAAATTCAGACTACAAAAATATTTTAGCCCTTCTCAACCAGTTAAAACCTAGGAGACTTTAATTTCTTTAATTCCTTGACAGTCCTGGAATTTAGGAATCACTTGCCAAGGACCTGAAAATCCTTGAATATAGGAGTGATGCTTGAAAAATAAGAGTTCATGCGATCAGATGAGATTTAGTTCACCAATATTCAACTTGCCTCACAGCAAGCGGATTATTGCTGAAATGGATCTTCTCTGCCAAATAGAATATGTGCCTGATAGAATGAGAATTATCCATTAACCCTTTACCTAACACAAAGGTTATCAAAATTTATTAATTTAATTAATGTTTTTTAAAAATTTTTAAAAAATGTCAATAAAACCATTTCCTGTCACCCCTCTTTGGAACAAACTTGTCAAACTCCAGGGCTTTAGATTTGTCTCATTTGGGGACACTAGATTCAAGTGAAATATGTTCCCAAAATATGAGAAACTACATGATTATCCAATTTACATACAATATAGGGCTTTCTAAGACCTATTTTGCATGGTGCTAAAGTATTTCTTACCAAATATCTTCAGTTTAGAAAGTTACAACAAGCTGTTGGTAGCCATCTCCTAACTTGGGGACACCCTTTACCTGCTTGAATTTGGGTTAATATAAAGGCCTGCAAGCACATTCCAGTGAGGGGTCATATGGTATGGTTTAGAAATGTTTTTAAAAATATATATAAAATAAAAGAAAAAAACATTTATTTTTTGTAAATTATGTTGGCGGATGTTAGGTGAAGAGTTATTTATTTATTCATTAGGGTTTAATGACACTTTTGCCAGCCAGGGTCAGCTCGTGTCAGACAGTTTTACAGGTGGAGGAAGCTGGAGTATCAAGTGAGAACCACCGAGAATCGTCGAGCAACTGTGATGCTCCCCAACATACCAACGCCGCACAAGCAAAGTTAGCATTGGTTGAAGACAAGTGCACCATCGATGTGCAGTATGCTCTAAATGAGTACACAACGCCACCATGCCCCCATGTGGGCAATGGGGGTGAAGTGTCTTGCCCAAGGGCACAAAACGGTTGCTGCAGGTGGGATTCGAAACGAGGACCTCTTGGTTTGCAGCCTGCACCTCTAGCAGCTGAGCCACTGCGCCCCCTAGGTAAAGAGTTAAATTACATATGTGATTGTGATATGACATCAAAATAATTAATTGAATAGCCACTTTGCCAGAGAATATTATTAAATTAACAGGGATTCAATCATTTTTCTGTTTTCTGGAAATAAACAGAGCAGTTCATCTATTTTGTCATGAGCTCTGTCAAACAAGATGAATATAACAGATCAAATGCTTTTATTACGCGCATGTTCTATGTAATCCCCACCTACAGAAACACTAAACCATGTGGAAAACGAAAATCTGTTCTGCACATATGAGCGGAACAGAAATCGTTGACAGACTATTTTTAAATAGAAGCAAAATTTCACTGGAAATTTCTATAATTCGTGTAATGCAATTACAGTTTGAATCACTAGTGATAGCTGAAAATTGTCCCCGAGTTCCAATGTGTTCTATGTACCAGTAGGAACATAGAACACATTGGAACTCAGGGGACGAGATAGTAACATGCGTTCCCCTCGCAAATATGGTTGGTGATAAAATGTGTTGTTTTTGTTGGTAATTGTCAATTGAATTGCTGCTAATAATTGTTTTATATACTTGAAGGTATGTAATAAACACAGAACAACACATGCATGTGAATGGTTTTATCGATATGGCACTTGTGCCATCGCAGAAGGATAAAACGAGAGACTGCAGGCCTGGAGTTTTAACCTTCTGCGCTGGAAATTGTGCTATATTGATTAACCCATTCACATGCGTGTGTTGTTCTATTTATGTATTGGGAGTACTGATGCCAAACAGGTCTACAAACATGGGGAATTCAGACATTGCCAGGGTACCTTCTTGACATATCGCAAGATTTTGTATTCAGTTAACAGGTATTGCTATAAATTATATGCAATTAACTGGTTTAACTGGCCAAATTTGTACTGAGGTATCGTAAATGGTTTTGTGTTTGGTAGTAACATGGTTATTCAATTAAGAGATATGCAATTAAGTGGACTCCACTGTACATACCGAGTAGAAATTCCCTCAGATAACTTGTTTGTGTAACCTTGATTTTCCCCCATAAACTCTTTGAACTTCTCATCTTGAAAAATGTACCAGAATTGACTACTTATGCCAAGCTCTCTGGCTACTGGTCGAATTCTGTAAGAAATTTGATGCTGTTATGGCCTAAAAGCAGTGTAGGCCTCAAATAGGTCATCGCATATACTTAGATTCATCCATCTGGAATGTATCAGTTGGATGGAAAAGCGAACCTGTGGTTCGCTTTTCCAACCAACTGATATATTCCAGACGCTCGAATCTGAAGAATTTCATGAAGATTCAATTTCTGTGAATCAAAAGCTACAAATGTTATTCAGTTGACTTGATTAGATTGACATCTTGATGACATTACATTCAGAAATGATGATTCACCACAGCCATAGTGCTGTTATTATTTGGGTAGTTCCACAAATTATGTCAGTATCTTGATGTTTTCAAGAGGAATTAAATACTTATAGATTGGGATGCAGTACAGTCACCGTAGACTGTTCGTAATCCATGCATGGGCATTAATGCCCATGGATGCATTCAGCAGGAAATAAAAATCATCAACAAAATTTTAATTTATGAAGCACCGGGTTATATAATTAGTGTTTGGAATCCAATATTATTGCATTCGTGGAAATATTGTCCATCTGTGGGAATGGACCAGTCAGCAGCAAACAAACTGTATCTATATCTGTGGAAGGAAAGAATACCTGTATATCTTAGTAAAGACATATCACATTATTTCAATGGTAGTCTACATGCAAATTTTGATAAAAAGTGATGTATCATTTATTTATATATTGGGGTTCAACAACACTTTCGACAGCCACATTTTTGTGGGTGGAGGAAGCCAGTACCCAGAGAGAACCACCGAGCAACTGTTATACTCCCCAACTTACTAACTCCTATTAAAAAGGGAGTATCTTCAAATAGTGCATAGAAACCTACAGTACACATATATATGTACGCAAAAATGTGTATATACGTGTGCGTGCATATTGCACAGGTTTGTGTGCATATATATGCATGCATCTTCTAAGTATAATGATCGATACCAGTAGGTCAACATAATGAAAGTGTCAATGACACTGTAGCTCAACTTGTCAAGACATGTACATGTATAGTATGTGATACAGCAATGACAAACATCCAGGTAATGACCTGATAACAAAGGTACATATAAAGTATTGTAACGGCCTGTACATAAATACTGACCATAGCCTGTAACAAATGTATAGGTAAAGTATTGTAAAGGTGGGTGACAGTCAGATGCTAAACTAGAAAAGAAATCTTTGAGTCCCAGAGTGGGTCTGACTGAACCCCAAAATATTTGTTCTCGTAGCACAGTGATAACAAAGGCACCCCAAAACACACTCATTCCTGTCCCAAGGTGAAAACAAAGGTACCCAAGAAGTTTCGTGAAGATCAGTTCATAAATACGAGCTGTATAGAAGTTGTGACAAAAAACTGATTGGACCTAATTTCGGTACAAAATGGCCACTGGCAGCCATCTTGAATTTTGGACCGCACTCAGAAA
Source organism: Pictodentalium vernedei (assembly GCA_031216915.1). NCBI lineage: Eukaryota > Metazoa > Mollusca > Scaphopoda > Dentaliida > Dentaliidae > Pictodentalium > Pictodentalium vernedei. The sequence continues at coordinate 311,191,851 of CM062297.1, read as the reverse complement.
CACTCGTTCTCGTCCCAAGGTGATAACAAAAGTACCCAAGAAGTTTCGTGAAGATCGGTTGATAAATACAGCTCTAACCCGAGCCATATTGACATGTGCACTTACAGTGTATAAGTAGCACTACATAAATCAAAATTCATCTAATTTGCATAATTTCTGCACGAGAAAAAACCTGTACTGTATGTGATGTATTCCTTTTTACTAAACATTCATACAAAAAATTATTCAAATCAGAACTTTCATACAGAAGTTCTGTACAAAAGACTGATTGCACTAATTTTGGTACAAAATGGCTGCTGGTGGCCATGTTGAATTTCGGACCACACTCAAAAACACCCATTCTCATCCCACGGTGATAACAAAGGTACCCAAGACGTTTCGTAAAGATCGGTTCATAAATACGGCCTCTAGCCTGAGCCGTATAGAAGTTGTGTACAAAAAACTGATTAGACCTAATTTCGGTACAAAATGGCCACTGGCAGCCATCTTGAATTTTGGACTGCACTCAGAAACACTCGTTCTCATCCCAAGGTGATAGCAGAGGTACCCAAGACATTTTGTGAAGATCGGTTGATAAATACAGCCCCTAGCCCGAGCCGTATTGACATGTGTACTTACTGTGTGTAAGTAGCACTGAAAAATCAAAGTTCATCTAATTGACATAATTTCTGCACGAGAAAAAAACCTGTATTATATGTGATGTATCCCATGGTACTAAACATTCACACAAAAAATTATTCAAATCAGAGCTTTCATGTGGAAGTTCTGCACAAAAATCTGATTGCCTCTAATTTTGAACAAAATGGCTACCAGCGGCCATCTTGAATTTCAGACCGCACCCAAAAACACTCATTCTCGTCCCACTGTGATACCAAAGGTACCCAAGAAGTTTCGTAAAGATCGGTTCATAAATGCGGCCTCTAGCTCAAGCCGTATTGGCATTTGCACTGACAGTGCTGAAAGTAACACTAAATACATCAAAGTTAGTCTAATTTGCATAATTTACGTATTATATGTGATGTATCCCATGGTACTAAACATTCATACAAAAAATTATTCAAATCAGCGCTTTCATATGTAAGTTCTGTGCAAAAAACAGATTTCTGCATCGTCGGTACAAAATGGTGGTTGGCTGCCATCTTGAATTTCGGACCGAACCCAAAAACACTCGTTCTTGTCCCACGGTCATAACAAAGGTACCCAAGGAGTTACGTAAAGATCGGTTCATAAAGACGGCCTCAAGCCCGAGCCGTATTGAATTGTTGACAGACAGACGGACGACGGACGACTGGCCATGGCAAAAGCTCAAATTTGGCTTCTTCAAACTTGAGCTAAAAATCCTATTTGTATACTTCAGACTTTGAAGGCCCATCATCATTATCAGTATTATTATCAACCCGACAGAAAACAGGATGCAACTCACAAAATCACAAATTGCTAGCACAGCTATATTTGTAATATATATCTTATTTTCTTCCTGAGCACATCAGAGCACGCCCCCTCCCCATCTCCAATATCTCCATGATTTACTCCGTAAATCAACATTATATATATGGTAACAATCAAATAAGTTGATTGATTATACTATTCTTCAAATAGCACCAAACTGTGTAAAAAAAACTCCCAGATGCCAGCCAGGGGCAATTGTAGAGAGTTGCTGTAAATATCGTGGTATATCATCTTCTTGTAAAAAAAAATCTAAAAAAAAAAACAAAGCTAACTAGTTTTAGATTTTATGAAGAAAAAAAAACAAAACAATGGGTGGGTGACTGGGAGTACTTGGGGTTCGTGGGTGGGTGGCTGTTGGGTTTTATTTATTTATTTATTTATTGCTTTAAACTAAGTTTGAAAAAATTTCATTTGATTTCTAGGAAAAGGAGAAAATTCCATCTGAAAGGTGGAGATGCATGGGGTGGATGTGGGCAGTGGGGCCTATTGAATGAAGGGTTTTTTATGCAACACCACTACTGAAGATTTTGTCAACTCATTTAAAAGTGAATTCGCAAGTGAAACTCTATTTTCAAATGAATACCACCAGATTCCAACATCACATGGATGTGATGCACAATGCTCTTGATTTTCTGGTCTATTTTTACATTCTATTTACGTTCAGTTAATAGCCAGAAGCACTTCTGTTCAAACTCCTGGCATTCGAGGCAGCACTTTGTTAATAAGACAGCTGCATACCTTATGTGGTAAAAGACTGTTTCTGTTTTTTATCAAGGAGGTAATTTTGTGGTGTTTGGTAGATTTGTGTGTCGACAAGTTGTTTCATCATATCATGGATTTCGAGTAACCAAATTCCATTGAAAAATTTTTCCACTTGATAAGAGTGATTGGGACGTAAATTTGTGGGTACTAATTCAGTGACTTTATTCTGAATTGAGTTGGGCGGTATTGAAACTTCAAGTTCGGTTTTGGTACAGTGGAATCCTGTTAATTGAATAGCCACTTTGCCAATGAAAATTATTCAATTAACAGGAGTATTCAATTATAACAGGGATTTGTCACTTTCCTGTATTCTAGAGATAAACTTAGCATTTATTCTATTATATCTTGTTTGACAGAGCTCCATGAGCTCTGTCAAACAAGATATAATAGATTAAATACCTGTATTGGATCTCCTGAAGACAAATAGGTCTATAAACAAAGGAAAACTGGGAGAGTCAGAGAAATTTCTTGACAGGTTTCAAGATTTTTTATTCAATTAACAGGAGTTTACTCTATAACCTATATTTAATTAACAGGTCAAATTTGTACTGAAGGTATGGTAAATGGTTTTGTGTTGGGAAATTTTATTCAATTAACAGGGTTATTCAGTTAAGAGATATCCAATTAAGTGGGCTCCACTGTATCAGTATTTTTAGAATGATTTACCTCAGTATCGATATGGTATTTGGTATCAACAGAAAGCATATATTCACTTCAATACCAATATCACATAGTATTTTTTGGTTTACTCCTCAGCTATAGTTCACCGTTTTACAGGAGATAAAGCCACCGAAGTGTCAAAATGTTGGAAGCAACACCAGCACTCACCAATTCTCATTTGATATAACAAAAAGGCTGAGAGAAAATATCGTCAGGGTATTTTCTCTCAGCTTCTTTGTTACATAAAATTGACTGGCGGCAGCTGCCTTTAGAAATACACAGTCCATGGGCTCTTCTTGTCACTAATTTCGTGTAATGTTCTGTTACCTTTCACTTTTCAACTAAAATGTTGGGAATATTTTTCAAAACCAAAAGTTTGGTATTTTGAGATTACCTCGGTATGGTAAATCGGTATTAACTCAAAACCGATACTAAACGGTATATGTGGTATACCACCCATCTCTATTCTTAATCACAAATTTTGTTTCTTAAGAATTAAGATGTGGAACTTTAAGTGAAAGCAATATAACTTACAAATCAGAGGTTACAAGACTTGGGATATTATACAGGATAAAGGATAATCAATATATCAATTCTCTTTCTTTTCCAGAAAAGTGATAAGGAACGAAGATATCCTTCCAAATTTCAAATTCTTACATTCAAAGATGTTGTAAAGAACACAATTCCATTATCCAGTCCAGATGAAGGCTACTGGCTGAAATTTTCCTCTAAAAGTGAGAATGCAAAACAAAAACAGCTGTGACACTATGTTCTTTGTTGTTGATATAACTCTCTCAGCACTTACTGGTATACTCTGGCCCTGCTCTCTACATTTTATAAAAGGAGTAATTGACAGATTGATTGCGAAAATTATAAGTGGACCAGTGATTGACCATTCATATTTTCACTATTTTTTGGTAAACTACTTTAGGTACAGATGAACTTGTATCATAGTTTCCTCACTTAATACTGAAATTGCAAATTTGGCTTCATGGTGACGGAAATACAGTGGAATCCTGTTAACCCTTTGAGACTTAAATTATCCTGACGTTGAAACATCACTGGGAATTCAGTTTCTTCAACGTTTTTCAAAATGCGACGTCAAACATTGGAAAGTACAAATAACAAGATATTTTTCACATTAGTCATTATCAGGTTGAGGGCTAGATTATTTTTGATGTCTGAATTTGTTATTCAAAACTTTTTAGCTGCGACTGTCGGTCTGTCTGTCTGTCGGTCGGTCGGCCGGTCGGTCGGTCGGTCTGTCTGTGACCAACGAGTTTCAAAACTCAATAACTTTTGAAATACTTGATGGAATGACTTGATATTTGGCATATAAATGTATCTTATTGATGTCTAGCCACTGTTGAATACATGTGTTGTTCCAGATATTTTTCTTGGAGTTATGGCCCATGATGAACTTAGAATGTCGGTCGGTCTGTCTGTTACCGAGTTTCAAAACTCAGTAACTTTTGAAATACTTGATGGAATGACTTTATATTTGGCATGTAAGTGTATCTTATTAAATGCATGTGTTGTTCCAAATATTTTTCGTGGAGTTATGGCCCTTGATGAACTTCGAATTTTGTGAAATTGCACCACCCGTCGTCGATGTCGCAATTTTTTCATTACAAATTATTGGAGAGTGCACTCTCCAATAATTTGTAATAAAACAAATTTATATAAACAAAATATTATTTGTGTTTCACTGAATATGAAATATAAGCAATGGAAGTGTTGGCTTTTGCTCTGGTATCCTCATTTTTTGAAAGCCCTGATAGTGACTTCTTGCATTCAACCAGATAAGAGGTCTTGACAGCAGGATTATATTAGTATTTTGAGCTGCGATAACATTTGGCTCAACGGTTTTCACTGAGCACAATTTGGGAGAAAATAGGAATTGAGGTTAAAACTTCAAAAAATCGAAAATATTAACAAAGAAATGACCACAAAGTATTGAGGCGCTGTTTGATTTCGTACGGCATAAGACATAGAAAAGTATCAAAGGGTTAATTGAATAAAAGGGGGCTCGGTGGCTCAGTTGGTAGAGGTGCAGGCTGCAAGCCGAGAGGTCCTTGGTTCGAATCCCACCTGCGGCAACCGCGTTGTGTCCTTGGGCAAGACACTTCACCCCGATTGCCTACATGGGGGCACGATGACGCTGTGTACTGAGGCGTACTGCACGTCGATGGTGTGTATGTCTTCAACCAATCTAACCCTGCCTGTGCTGCAGTGCAGAGTTCAGAGTTACGATGTTGGAGAGCTGACAGCTGCTCGTCGTTGCTCGGTGGTTCTCTCCGGGTACTCCGGCTTCCTCCACCCGTAAAACTGTCACAGTCACGATTAGCCATTGTGCATAAGTATGTGACCTTAAACACCAATAAATAAATAAATAAATTGAATAAAAATCACTTTACTGAATAAAAATCACTTTGTCAGTATAATATATTTCAGAAAGTCTAAAGAAAATTAATCTTTTGATTCTCAAGCACCGGTGCATTCATTTCATCGTTCCATGTTCATCATATTTATTTTGGAGGCCAAATTTAAAATGTGTAAAACTATCATAGGGTGTGATTTTTATTTTTAGCGGCATCACATCGCGATTTGCGATGCAATATGTCATATACATTGATACAGTATTGTTATTCTCTTTGCAAAATGTGACACGATTCTCATATGTATGTACAAAATAAATATTTATTTAACTGGTTGAGAGCGAAATTAGTTTTAGTGGTCTAAATTTGTTCATCAGAAATTGTTTTATTACAAATTATTGGAGTATGCTAACAGGCACTCTCCAATAATTTGTAATAGAACAAATTTGTATAAATAAACTATATGAGCGGGCCATATTATGGTATGGCAATGTCTGTCTGTCTGTCCATCCGTCTGTCCATCCATCTGTTTGTTAACTTTTGCTTGTCCATGACTTGAAAACAATACATCCAACACATACTGGTTTTTTTTTACGGTTATTGAAAATCTGGCTCTCCTTGATCCATGCGATAACTTGAAAACTACAGATCCAACAGATACTGTTTTTTTTGTTTGTCCATGCGATAATTTGAAAACTACACATCCAACAGATACTGTTTTTTTATGGTTGATTAGTCATGACGAGAGGATGGTTCCTTTCAATAACAAGCATTCTGGCATATCCAATATGGCCACCAAGGCTGCCATCTTTGATTTTCAGGAACTTTTGCTTGTCCAAGTGATAACTTGAAAACTATAGATCCAACAGACACTGCTTTTTTATGGTTGATTAATCATAACTGGAGGATGGTTCCTTTCGACAATCAGCATTCTGGCATGTCCAATATGGCTGCCATGGCAACCATCTGAGCCTTTTAGTGACTTTTGGTTCTCCACGTAGTAACTTGAAAACAATGTATTCAACTTTAATAAGCCAGGAATGTACAATTATTTTTGAAGGAATTATTGACCTTTTGTTCAACTAAAAATTTCTTCACAAGTGCAATTTCTTCATAGGCGGCCGTATATTGATCCACAGCCTGGCGGTGCACTTGATTATGTTTGACTGAATATGAAACATGGGTAAGGAAAATGTTGGCTTTTGCACTGGTACCCTAATTTTTTTTTGAAAGGTCTCATTCTGGCTTCAAGTACTCAACCAGTTAAAATACTCATTATTATTTTTGATCTCCATTTTAGTTGTTTTTGATTTTGTGTTGTATGATCACTGTTACATAAAAAACTAGGATCTCACAACTGGACTTTAGGCATCGCTGACCATTCCATCAGGAGTAAAAAATAAAAATGTAAATCGCCCTCCCTCATTCGTTTAAAAAAAAAATTGCCTGGCAACCAATTATTTATTTCTTTTCAACCTACTCACAATTGTTTACAATTAGCTGTAATGTAAGTGCAAGCCCTACTTCAGAACTAACTCAAGGTCCTGAATATGAATATGATAAATGAAATCAAGCTTCCCGCCGACAGAAAACAGAACAACAATGGTTGTGTTAACATGCGGGGGAAAAACAAGACTATGTGTGAGAAAACAAGCAAAAATGATCAAAAATATCATCTATTAGTAAATAGCTTGAAAAGGATACAGTCCACTTGCACATAAACAAACAAGATAGCACCATATAAATAAGTTGTTCACGACGATAACAGCTAAATAATAGCATGAGTCACAAAATTTCCGCCCAGCACAATGGCGGAAATAAAAGGAATTGACGTCACGTTTGTTGCGCATGCACTCGGTAAACGCAAGATGTGTGCAGAGAGAGTACCTGTAATGTCGAGCACCATTCTTGCTCGACCCTTTTTCGATCTTTTTCATGCTTTTGCACTCTGTTACTTTTCCAACTTGTTTGGAAAAGTTTCTTAAGCTTGATTTAGTTCTGAAGTAGGGCGTGCACTTATGTTACAGCCAATTGTAAACAATTGTGGTAGTTATGTTAAGAAACAAAATTTACTAAATAATTTTTGTTTCGCCTAAACAAAAATATTCATTTTACAGAAATTTTTCTAGTGATAAACTAAGCATTTATTAGCTCGACTGTTTACAGTGAGGGCTGGAGTCATGACTTTTGTCCATCTGTCCGTATGTTAAGAAACAAAATTTACTAAATAATTTTAATTTTTGTTTCGCCTAAACAAAAATATTCATTTTACAGAAATTTGGTCATTTTTTTCTTTTTCCAGTGATAAACTAAGCATTTATTAGCTCGACTGTTTACAGTGAGGGCTGGAGTCATGACTTTTGTCCATCTGTCCATCTGTTAACATTTAGAGTTTTGGTTAAAGTTTGTGGTTCAAGTTTTTTTTACTGAAGGTTCAAGTGGGAGTTTTTTTTCCTGTTCAGTCATGACTTTCTTCTGTCTGTCTGTTAACATTTGGAGTTTGGGTTAAAGTTTGTGGTTAAAGTTTTTTAGTCAACCTTAAAGTTTTTTGTTTTTTTTTAAATTGATATTACTATTGATTGTATCATTTTCATTTTGTTTGTATTTTTTTATGTTTCCTGTTATTTTGGGAAATATTTAACCCTTTTTTGTATGGCAATTTAACTTACAACTTCCAGGTTAAAGTTTTAGGTTAAATTTTTTTTTTTTCTGGGGAGGGGGGAGTGGGGTGGGTGGTGTTTTAAAATTACACCTTGTTCTTATTTGGGACAAGGTCTACTATCTACTGAACATTTCTACAGTGATTTTCATTAATATTGGCATGATTTTAACCCCTTTTAAACATGTTTTCAGACTTACTTTCTTTGTATTTGAAATTAGACTTTGCCACATACTTTCTTACTCTAATTCTTGCATGGTCAGTACAACTTAATGATTCCATTTACATCAATGATTTCTTTTATCGATTTTAGGAAATATTTAACCCTATTTTGCCAATCAATTTTACTTAGTATTCCCAGCTTAAAGTTTCAGATTAAAGTTCTGCTTTTTCAAGGTTCTACCTTTCATTCTCCAAACACTCTTGTTACAATGTCATTTCTTTTTTTCATATCAGACGAGGTCTACTGAAGCTGTACACCGTGGTTTCAAATAGAATTGGCATTAATTTAACCCCTTTCACAACACTTTTTGAACTTAGTTTCTCTAAATTTCAAATTAGACTTTTACCACATACTTTATTACTTTTTATCGCCTCCCACAAGGGAAGGATATTGCACAGGCTCACTCCGTCCGTATATCTGTCAGTCCATCCATCAGTCTGTCCATCCGTCAGCCTATCTGTATGTCCAAACTTTCTTTATGCCATAACTTAAACAAAAGTCAACGGATTTCAATTCTTTTCAGTACATGTCTCTAGGTCAAGTTTAATCACCACAATTATCCAATGAAAATTGTTGAAGTTACTTCCCTGCTTAGCCACCCACTCCCTCATTAGTGCTTTTTACAAATTGGAAAAAAATGGACATTGTTACCCCACTCTCAACATCTCCACCCATCTCCTCCTCACCCAGGACCATTTAAGCAATATTTTTTCTTTGGTACAAAATGCATTTTTCGCCTGACTGTTTATAGTTAGGAGGGGGGGGGGGGGGGGGGTGGCATCTTGTCAGATCACTGAAGTTTAGCAATGTCGAGCGCAGTTTGTAGTTGGATGGGTGACCATTTCAGTGACTGATTCGCACTCCCGCATTGTGTCCTTTGGCAAGGCACTTAACCCTGATTGCCTACATGGGGGCACGATGATGCTGTGTACTAAGGCCTACTGCACGTCGATGGTGCACATGTCTTCAACCAATCTAACCCTACCAGTGCCACGGTGCAGAGTTACGATGTTGGAGAGCTGACAGCTGCTCGTCGTTGCTCGGTGGTTCTCACCAGCTTCCTCCACCATAAAACTGTCACGGTCCCGATTAGCCATTGTGCAGAAGTAGTATGTGACCTTAAACACTAATAAATAAATAAATAAATAATAGTTAGGACCAGAGTCATGACTTTCGTCCGTCCATCCATCGGTATATCCATCTGTCTGTAAACAATTGGTTTCCGACCGATAACTTCAGTTTGGATTATTTGCTTTTAATTAAAGTTGATATGTGTATTTTCCAGCTAGTAATACGGGCCAGCTCCCCCCCCCCCCCCCCCACCCACCCCCCCACCCCCCCCCCACCCCCCCCTCCCCACACACACACACACACACTCCCCATTTTGTGTCTGAGCATTGCCATTGCTGGGACTGTCGGGCTGCATGCATGACATCACTCAATAAGATATAATAGATTAAATTTTTGTACTGGATGTTCTTGGATCGAGTGGGAATTGGGAATTCAGTGGTTATCTGAGTAATTGATGTATTACCAAATTATTCCTCTTCACCCTATATGCAACTAACAGGTCCAACTTGTACTGTTTATTTATTGGTGTCTTAGGTCACATACTGCTACACAATGGCCAGTTATGACTGCATCATGGAGATAAAGTCAAATCCAGCCAATCATATATATCCATTCTGCCCATTTTAGAGGACTTCAGTCCCAGGCATTGGTGTACAGATTCTATTTTACCAGTAAAACTGAGCTTGTTTACCACATTTAATACTAGTAAGCACTTCTTCACTTCAAAGGGTTCGCATGTGGACAAACTTGTTCAGAAAGATTGGTAAGTTTTTTGGAAGTTATATGCAATTAAAATGGTTATTCAGTTTAGAGATATCCAGTGAAGAGGACTTGCAGTGCCTACCAGGTTCTAACATACCGAAATGAAGCTAGTCTTTTTCAATTGTTCCAATGCCAGAATTAATGTTGTATTATAATTTGAAACATGCAAACATTTCTTATTGATGACAGCATTCCATCAGCCAAGGTATTGGAAATTCCAGAAGATTTTCACCTGTTTGTCTATTACACAACTCAACTGGATGATGACATTTAATACATTTTCAACAAGATTACTGATCTCTTAATTTATTGCAGCCAGGCATACCTCTTGTCCCAGTATTGAAAAGAGCTTGATTACCACGTTCAGTTGAGGGGTAGTAACCCATGTTTTGAGAGCAAAAACTGAAAAAATTAAATTTGTAACTCGTGCTTATTTATTATTTCTTCGTGAACATCTTGATTTTGTATGTGCTTCTTATCAATTGATGTGCAAGTGGACTTTATCAAGCTCTAAATTGATTATTATATTATTATTATTTATGGTCATTTTTGGTTGTCTTCTCATTTTATGTATTGCTTTTCCCACGTGTGTAAACACGGCCATTGTTGTTCAGTTTTCCGTCGGCGGGAAGCTGGATTGTTTTGATCATCTTGGGGATTTTTTCCCAGTTGAAATTATTATTATGCCTAAAACAATTCCTTGTACCTCTTGTTTGCAGGTGAAACATGTAGATCATTCTTATGGTACTTGTGTCACTTGCAACAGTTGCACACAGGCCTATTCCTGTGGTATTTGTGGGGTTTGGTCCTCTAAGTTCTGGGCATCCGTGAACAAGGTGGTTCTCTCCAGGGCTAGAACCCCTCATTCTCGGGGTAAGGGTAGCCGTGCCTCTTCGGACATTTCTGGGAGTGCATTGTAGTGACTCTGTCATGCAGGATGTTGATCAGTCTATTTCTGTAGCAAGTTCCTCTGCAACTGTTGAAGGTGCTGGTGCTGTGATGCTTGAAGTGGAGACTGTGGTCTCTCTTCCTTTGGCTTCTGATGTCACCCTTGAGGCGGCTGTTTTCATCGAGAGTTTCTCCGAGGTCAGCTCGGTGACACTCTCCAATTTGCCTCCTGTGCCGTCGACAGTTGCTGGGGAAGTTGTTCCAGCTGATCCTATCTTGTAGGATATTGGCCCTTCCATGTCTTCTAGGGAGGGTATACAGTCTTGGGGGTCCAAGGCTGTATCTGCTGGTGTGTCTCTGGGCTCTCAGCCTCCCATGGCTTCTCAGCGAAGCTGTGCAGGTTTGCTGTCTGCTCCGTCTCATCTGGCTAGGTTTGTTCCTTGTTTGTTGGGCTGTTCGGTTGCTTCAGCAGCGATTCCTCGCCCCTCGAGTGAATCGTTTGTTGTTCTGCCTTCCCCTGCTGGTGCGTCGACTAGCAGGATGGGGCTGGGACACTGGCATCCAGGGCCTGCTTTTCGGCAGAGGTCAGTGACAACTCTGCTTAGCTGTCACTCTTGGAACCTTCCTCCAGTGATTTCTCACTGTGTTCCAAGTCTGGCTGTCGATTGATGCTTGTTGTCGGTCTCAGAGGATGAGCAGTTGGGGCTTTCTGTTGTGCAGAGGCCAATGGCAGGTTCCTGTCATTTTTGAGACAATCCTCTGGTGTCTTCTCATCGTGTCCCAGGTCCAGCTACCAATCGACGCACGCCATCAGGCTCTCTAGAGAATTTGCAGGCAGGGCCTTCTGTTTCGCAGAGGTCAGTGATTGCCCTTGGGCGTCACTCTTGGGTCTATCCTCCAGTGTCTTCTCACCATCTACCTACTCTGTCTGCTGATTGACGTTTGTTGTCGATCCCTTTTGAGGATTTGGGTTCTTCTTCTAGAAGGGTCCATTAGGAAGACACTCCGTTGGGCGCTGCTGCTATGACAGATTCTCAGGGTGAGCTGCGTCAGGCCATTTTGGCGCTCACTGGGTTGCTTTCTAGTCACCCTCAAGTTGGCTTCCCTGTGCCTCCTGAGGCACAACCTCCTTTGGTCGGTCCCAGAGATTCCTTGCCTGACCCTTTGGATGCTGTTCAGTATTCACAGGAGGTTCCTGCTGGTCAGCCCGAGTTGGGCTATGTGTCTTCTGCTGCAGAGGATGACGATTTTCTTGAAGGCGAAGGGCCCCCTCGTCAGTCTTTGGATTTTGTCTTTGGCTTATTGCCAGACATTCAGCCTTCAAACCAGCCTTCAGTGACTGTCCGGCCGCGGTCGTCTGTGGAGCACCGTAACCCTGTTGAGCCTTCTAGCTCTGGAGTTTTGCGTCCTCTGCAATTGGCTCAGGTTGTTGAGTCCTTCCAGGGCTTGGACGCCAAAATGCATTCCAAGGCCCTGAAGGGTTCTTTCTTTTCCCGATCTCATGCTTTTCTGCTTCCGTTGCGGTTTCGTGTTTACAAATGCGTCTGTCCACCAGTCTTCCAAGGGCTGACTACTGTGCACGAAGATTCTTCTTCCCTCAGGTTGACTAAGCCTATGTCGGCAGTTCTCCCGATGTCGGTCGTTGAATCTAATGTGGGCCTGTCCTGAGAGATGCTGGGTATGTTATCTCTTGCGGACCATGTCGTCGCTGCCCTGGCCACATATTTTCTACCAGAGGAGTTTGACGATGCTCAGATGCCTTTGCGTGTTTTTGGCGCAGGCTCTTATGAACCTGACACACATTTACGCCTGTAACATGGCTAATTTGAAGCTTGCACGCTGGGATGCGGTGTTGGATTCTTCTCCATCCCTTCCTTCTGAGCAGAGTGCTGTTCTGAGGTCTGCTTCTTCGGGTGGACCTCAGTTGTTCCATGGTTCCATGGACGCTGTCAGTGGTGAGGTTTTTAGTCATTCGAAGGACCAGCTTTTGTTATTACCAACCTGCTGCTGTGGGTGGTGGTCATTCCAGGCCTGCCAAGCGCCCGCTGCATCGGCGACGTTGGCCACGCCTTTGGCTCCGTCCGCTCCTTCTGCTCAAAAGAAGTGCCGACGCGGCCAGGCTTGCTGGCAGCCTCAGGGAGGAAAGTCTCAGAACTCTGTTGCTTCCCGAGGGGGTGGTTTCTCCTCCCAGGAGCCTTGTCGAGGCCGCAAATGAAGGTCCTCACCTCCAGTTGGGGGAAAGGCTGTCGCTGTCGCTGTTTTTCGACCGCTGGACAGAGATATCGTTAGACCATTGGGCCCTTGATGTCATCCAATCCGGTCTGCGACTGTCCTTCCATCGGCACCCCTGTTTATCTCTTCCGATTCTTTGCGTTGGGACCTTCTGGTTTAGGAGATTGACAATCCTTACAATATGCATGTTTTTTTTACAACTTGTCACTGTTCCAGTTACACAATATTTTTTTTTTTTGGAAAACATCTAAATACATTTATATTTGTAACTACACTATATGTACATGTATATTGTGAATAAAATAATTGTATTGTAAATATTGCATTGTATCTCCTCTCCCAAGGGGTGATCGAGGTGGTCAGAAACACCCTTTCATCAGGGTTTTACTCGAGACTTTTCTTGGTGCCGAAGAAAAATGGCCAGTTTTGTCCTGTCATCGATATCAGTGTCCTGAACGAGTCCATTATAGCACCTTGTTTCAGTATGGAGACTTTCCGGTCGGTTCGACGTTCAGTTCATCAGGGTGACTTTGCAGCCAGTATCGACCTGAAGGATGCCTATTTCCATGTACCCATTCATGGTGTCACGGAAATACCTGCGGTTCTCGTTTCAGGATCGAGTCTTTCAATTCAAAGCTCTCCCGTTTGGTTTGAACCTGGCTGACCCGACTGATGTCTCATGCGCTTGCTTTTCACCACTGTGACTTCATCGGCCCACCTGGACGACATCCTCCAACAGCACCCAGGCCTAGCATTCGTAAAAATGCAGGAGGGCTAAAAATCGCTCCCCTTGCATGGCGAGGGGAGTGATTAGCTCTCCTCAAGCTTACAGAAGCTAAAAGTAGCAAAATGAAGTTTTACTATTAATGAATTCTGCCTAGTGGGCTTTGTACATTTTATTTGGTGCTGCCAACAAGGTAGTCTCTGTGAGATGGCTACACTTCCCCCCCACCTCCCCCCACACACACACACACCTCCGGGCCCGGAGGTGTGGCAGGGGCAGGGGCAGTGGCTGTCTCGCAGAAACCATCTCACATCTCAGAGATCTGAAGTGATATCGATCTTAGGAATAGGCTGTTATGGTAATTATTATTTTTTAAGGCCTGGAGGGCTAGTTTTCACACTCCTTAATCTGTTCAGGGCAAGTAGTAGGCGAGCAAATAAATCACTCTCCTGAAAATGCCAGGCCTGAGCACCACAATACTGTAGTCCGATGTCCGGCAGTTGCTTGGCCTACTGGCAGCGCTGGGTTTCAGAGTCAATTGCATGAAGTCTGATCTCCTTCCTTCTCAGCAATTTAGGAATGGATTTCGACACTCTTCACAATGTGGTGTTGGTTCCCAATGCTCGGGCAATGATTCTTTCTGCCTTAACTCGGAACCTGCTCCAATCTTCCTCGGTCATCCTTCAGATGCTGGGCCTTTACGGTTCGGTGACAGATCTCATTCCGCTCGGTCGCTTGTTTGTCCGACCTCTCCAACACTTCCTGTTGGATCATTGGCGTCCGAATGAGGATCCTCAGGACCTGGAACTTCCTATTCCTCTGTCCCTGCTTCATCACTTCCACCCGTGGGCCGATGTTCCCTGATTGACTCAGGGTGTCCCGTTGGATCTTCCTTACTGCAGATTCCAGCAATCGGGGCTGGGGTGCGACGCTGGATCCTCTCGGTCTGTCTACTAACGGTGAGTGGGACAGCAAGCAGGTGGCCCTTCATATCAACCAGAAGGAGCTTCTTGCTCTTCTGTTGAGTTTTCGGCTTTGGATCTCTCACCTGTCGGACCACACTGTCCTACTTCTTTCGGACAATTCGACAGTGGTGGCCTATATCTGGAATCACGGAGGCACACATTCGATTCCCATGTATCGGCCATCTCGGGGATCTTGTACTGTTGGTGCGGGATGTAAACACTCGGGTGACCATTCGGCACATTCCCAGGCATCTCTACACCCTAGCAGACTCCCTGTCCCGATGCAACAGTGTCCTTCCCACCGAATGGATGCTGCATCGGTCGGTGTTTCAGGTGATTTGCGAGTGGTGGGGGTGTCCTCTGGTCGACCTTTTCGCCACTTGCTGGAATCTTCAGGTAGAGGCGTTTGTCTCTCCTAGTCCAGATCCACTAGCTTTTGTGGTAGATGCTCTGTCTCTGGACTGGACAGGTTGGATCGACTATGCTTTTGCCTCAAGTATTGGCGAAGATTCGTGCTTGCAGTTAATTGCAGTATCATTCTGATCGCCCCTCTCTCCACAGAGGATGTGGATCAATCTGCTGGGGCCTCTGTTGGCAGATCGGACGAATCGTCTACCTCTACATCGCGATCTTCTTTCCCAGGAAGTATCACAACAACCTGGCGAGCCTGTCTTTTATCAGGTCCTGTCGCTGACGTAGAGGTTTTTCGAGACGATCAGTGGAGTGCATTTATGCATCGCGGCGACATTCCCCCGGCATGACTTATGCTGCTAAGTGGAAGGTTTTCTGCTGCTGGTGTACAGCTCAAAATGTGGATTACCGTAATCCGTCAATCGCTCAAATTGCAGATTTTCTGGTATACCTTTTTGACTCCAAGGGCCTCCCGTCTATTACTATAAAGGCTATCTGTCTATGCTGTCTGATACTTTCTCGTATGTGAGAAAGTGGTGCATTGGTCATGATCTTTTTCTCTCCAAACTGATTCGATACTTTTCTTTGAAGAGGCCTCGAGTTTTGCGTCTTACACCCAAGTGGAACTTGGCATGGGTGTTGCATTGTTTGGAGGGGGCGTCATTCGAGCCTTTATCTGAGACCAATTTGCATTTTCTCGCCTATATTACTGCTTTCCTTCTGCCAGACATGTCAGTGAGCTTCATGCGCTATCCGTTGATTCTGCTTTCTTCAGAAATGAGGCTAACAGTGTCACCTTCACTACTGATTGCTCTTTTCTGGCCAAGAATCAACTTCCTGATTCGGTATCTCCTCCCATCTGCATTCTGGCTCTCCCTGCTGTCGATGGCCAGAAGCCTCTTCTTTGTCCTGTTTGTGTGATCAAGACTTACATTACTCGCATTCGGTTCATTTGGAGGGGACGGAAGAGATTCTTTCTGTCTCTCAATCCTAGGAGGCAGTCTATCTCTTCCCATTCTATTTCCAGACGGATCTGTCTTGCAATCAAGTTGGCTTATTCCAGCTTGTCTGCTTCGGATCTTGTTTCGAACCGGTATAATGTTCATGAGGTCTGTGCCATTTCTACATCTTGGGCGTTCTCCAATTCTGTTTTGCTCTGGGATGTTTTGAATGCAGCTTACTGGAGGAATGCTTCTACTTTTTCCCCCTTTTATCTCTGCCACCTACAGCAGCAATCTGATGACCTTTTTTCTTTTGGCCCTCTTGTTGCAGCTCAGGCTGTTGTGCACCCTCGTTAAATTTGTTTTTATCAGGCTTATGCTCCGCTTAGCCTTGTTCTTTTCAGGTGCCTTCTTTCTTTCTTTGTTTACAGGTTTTGCTATTATTCTCTGCCCTCCTTGCTTTTCTTTCTGCTGCTCTTGTTGGTATTGGTTATGTGATTCACCACCTCCTATTGTTTATTCAGGTTGAGAAGAAATTAAATTTTTTTAGTAAATTTTGTTTCTTAACATACCTACCACAATTTTTTACCGGAGGCCCACCCTCCTTGGTGATATCTTGGATATTGATGCCTCCCCGCTAAATCACAAATTTCTCGTTGGCCGAAATACAGAATTGACGTCACGGTTGTTGTGCTCGGTAAACGCAAGAGGTGTGCAAGAGAGAGTACCTGTAATGTCGAGCACCGGTCTCGCTCAACCCTTTTTTGATTTTTTTTCATGGTTTGCACTCTTTCACTTTTCCAACTTGTGTGTAAAATTTCTTAGCTTGAGTTAGTTCCGAAGTAGGGCTTGCACTTATGTTACAGCCAATTGTAAACAATTGTGGTAGCTATGTTAAGAAACAAAATTTACTAAAAAATTTTAATTTTTTTTGTTTTTTTTTAACTCTTCAATTAAGTTTAGCTGAAGAAACTCATCTGTACAACTTTCTTATTATTTGGTTAACCCTTTACCCAATATGAAAAGCAGACAACACTTTCAAATAAAATTCTTGAAGCAGTGGGTTTTGGAATTTTTTGCATTTAAAACATAGCTTATGACCCTCATTGGAACAAGCTCGTTGAGGACTCATAAGCTATGTTTTTTTGTAACAGAAAATAAATAAATAAGAATTGAATGTTGAATTTTGTGAATAGTGATTGGGTTTGGGCCTTTATGTTGGGTAAAGGGTTAATATCAAGAAGGCACGACGAAGGTAACATCTTAATAATTGTCATGCCTGCACTTTTCAGTAGAGTCCCAGCTGATTGAAATTTTCACCAGTGAGACAGTTAAACCTGTTACCAAAATAAATGGCCAAGTCATCCAAAGCAACAAGAAAAACCAGTTTTCTTTCATTTACTTTTGCTTTCAAAACATGGCTTATGGCCCATTACTGGAATGATATCAATGAATTTGTTACTAGTAGGGTTCATACACTATCTTTGGAAAGTAAAAAATGGACTTTAGTTATTTATTAAGGAATATTGGCAGTGTTGTCTGCAGGTTTGTTTATTGGTGTTCAGTACTTTCAACAGCCAGAGTCACACCATGTCGGAGTTGTCTGTAGATAGCATTAGTTGAATGGTAAAGGCTGATCTACATGCTAAACTCATTATAATCTTCTCAGTTTTTAAATTTAGTTTAAACAATATTTATTCAATAGAATGTTAATGTTACATTAACACTATAAATCTGACAAAAGCAAAAAACAGTAAACAACAAAACACAGTGTAACATATATCAAAATTGCAATAGACATTGAGTACTGTAGGGATTTGATAGTTAGCTTGTAGCTTTGTAGTTTTTAAATTTAACAGCGACATGTATGCAATTTGAGTCTTGTTGTGGATCAAAAACAACCAGAGATGGTCTGTCGTCTGGTATTCCCCCACCTGGCATACTGCCTAGTGAGGGTGACTGAAGAGGGGCATTCAATTTTTCTAAATAAAAAAAAAAAATCCAATATGGCCACCAGTTGGCAATCTTGAATTTGATTGGGAAAAAAATTATGTCATGCACTGCTCCTCATTGTGTCGATCATTTACATTGAGTTTCATGAAAATGCAGCAACAACTGTAGAAGCAGTTTGCTCCACAAGTATTTTGCAAAATCCAATATAGCCACCAGTCAGCCATCTTGAATCCAATCGGGAAAACGATTATGTCACACACTGCTCCTCATCATGTTGATCATTTTTGTGAAGTTTCATGAAAATGCGACTAAAATTGGTGTGTGAAAAAAATTATGTCACGCACTCCCCCTCATCAAGTTGATCATTTTTGTGAAGTTTCATGAAAATGCGGCTAAAACTGTGGAAGTAGTTCGCTCAACAAGTTTACAAGTTCAATCGACCAACAGACAAGTTGACTGCCGCTCCTAAGAAAAGCTAATATACCAAATATCCAAAGATTCTGACCGGTGGATCTGAAAAAAAACTAGGATTTTTAAAGAATATTTCTTCTTATTGAACTAAGTTATAATTCAGGCTCCCACAGGAAGCCCAAATATGAGCCCAGGGACTTGGCTTGAACAAACTTGAATCTCATTCCCCCCTAAGGATGCATACCAAATATCAAAACATTCTGACTGCTGGATCTTAAGAAGATTTCTAAAGAAAATTCCTCATTTTGAACTAAGTTATAATTCGGACTCCCACAGTGAGCCCAAATATGAACCCAGGGACTTGGCTTGAACAAACCTGAATCTCACCCCACTAAGGATAGAGAACCCAGATATGGACCCAGGGATTTGATTTCAATAAACATGTGAAACAATCTTCCAAAGATGTTATATGTGAAAGCTTTTGGAGCAGGGTTTGGGAGAAGAATATTAAATGTTTTCCCCATTACCCAGTGTTAAAAAATGCTGACTCAGAATTTTTTCAAAGTCCCGAAATTGTACACCATGATAAAACCGCCAGCAATTTTTTTTTACCATTCTATTCTGTTGTTCCTAATTATTTATTTACGGGTGTTTAAGGTCACATATGTTTGCACAATGGCTAATCATGACCACAACATGAGTATCAACTCAAGACCAGGGGTGAGTGTTAATAAGCCATGTTGCCCATTTTAGAGGGGGTTTGCACCTCACAGGCATTGATGACTGGGTCCTATTTTACCAGTAAAACAGAGCTTGTTTACCACAGTGAACAGGCACTGCTTCATTTGCCGGGTTTCCCGCATGGATGTCGATCCTAAGGAAGCTTCACACCAAATAAGAATTCTTAATGCCGTGTAGTTTTGGAGATATGGGGATTTTAAATTTTTCCTATTTTGAGCTCCTGCGGTTCCCATGGGGTGACAGGAAAATTATTTTTGCCATAAATTAAGTACTTATGACCCAATAAGCCCTCATATCAAATTTGGTTCAAATCAGCCTCTCGGACTGGAAAATAGAAATAAATTTTGGGTGGGGCGAAAATTCTTGCCCCTTTCATAACGACAGCAAATATAGCCCCACAAAGATCTCTTGAACAAATCAGAGTCTACATCTCAAAAGGAAACTGCACACCAAACATCAAGTTTCTGCTACTGCTGGTTCATGAGATGATTTTTTAAGATTTAGGCATACTTTTTGGGCATGGCCCTACTGAGGGGTGGGGCAACTTGATTTGAACAAAATCAAAATGCAATGTCTCATAACAAACAACCATCTCAAATTTCACTTAATTTGGTTATGTGGTTTTGGAGAAGATGCAAACACCATGGTCACGGACAGACGATGGGCAGTGAGTGATCACTATACATGTAGCTCACCCTGACTGAAAGTCAGGTGAGCTAAAAATTAGTACATCTTCACCCTATGAACACATCGAATTCAAGTCACTCCAGGAAAGAGGCTCTTTGCCAATACAGTTAACTATGCCTAAATACAATTTACAAACTGGTTGGAAAATTTGTACCTAATATCAACAACAATCATCCCTCACTTCAAATGCATGCCCATGGGAATAACTGGCACACACAAACTTTGTTTCAGGTGCACGCCATGCCATGTGCCTGTGATTTTCAAATGGCAAGGCCTGGTTTTGTGACCGAACAATGCAAAGTGTCCACAGTTACGATGTATCATCACTATTATGAGGGATCTTTGCAGTCATATAAACAGTTAACGATCGTTTGCACATCCGCGACTTCCGTTGGCACTCGATGGTGTTTGTTTATGTTTTCCAGAAATCAAGTGGCAGTGTTTGTAACTGTCTTCTTTCCATTCTTTACTGAGTTTGCATCATAGACATTGCAATAATACCAGCGGATGAAATTATTGGATATCTGGTTGAAATCCAGTTGTGCCCAACAATTAGCCAGTTACAAAAATGGGCCAACCATTTCAGCACTAATTACATGATGAAGGTACCCTCAATTAAAAAACATTGGAAATTTTCCAAGTCGATAAAGGGCAATAATTTCGTGAAAAAATATTTTTTCTGCAAACTTTTAGATGTTGCTTAGCTTCATTGTGTGTGTAACCTTAACCTAAGGTATCAACTCTCTACATTACAAACTCAGGAAGGGAGGACTTTATTACACCATGAAGGTACCCTCAATGAGGTATCCTTAATTAAGAAAAAAACACTGGAAATTTGATAAAGGGCAATAATTTTGTTAAAAATAATTTTTCTGCAAACTTTATAGATGTTGCATATCTTAAAGGCAAGTGTAACCATACCCTAAAGTTTCAACTACCTACAATAGCATCTGTGGGAGGAGTTGATTACACCATGAGGGTACCCTCAATTAAAAAAAACATGATTTTTCCATGTTGATAAAGGTAAATAACTGTGACAAAAAACAAACAGTGGTCTGACCTTCTAATGTGCTGAATGCTGTTTTGCATTGTTCAAAATTTTAGATGGCTGTCTTGAAAGGTGTGAGTGTAATGTATGATACAACTTCAGGATGGACGGACTGACTGATGGAGACCAGGAATACTGGCAGGGGTATAAAAAAATGGAAAACAAAATCAGCAATTGGGTTATAAATTTGGTGATTTTTTTTTCATTTACTTTTAATGGAGCTAGACAGTTTTCCTGAAATTCTACTTGATCTCAATCTATAGATCTAAATGGCTTTGTTGTGATCTCTGGCTGATGACATAGTTGGCCCTTGGTATGTGATAGACCAATATGGGTGGGGGCGGGGGGGGGAGAGATATCTACATGGTGTGGGTTCCATCAAGACATTCTTATCACAGTTATGGCCCTTTTTAGTCTCGGAAAACTGTCCATATGGACGTTTTGCACTGTTGTTTTTTGTCCATGGGAATAATTTTTAACTCAACTTGACAAAGTCAAGCTGAGCTATTGACATCACTTCCATACGTATGGACATTCACAATTTTCTTTGGCACACACATTTATGATCGATTTTCTTCCATTTCTGGCAAAAAATGTTGTCGCTGGCAACGTTCTTTGAACTTAGTTTAGTCAGACTACAGGGCACATTTATGATCGGATTGCTTTGAAACCTGGTATGCTTGTTTGGGGTGACCTCTAGATGGCAGCTATCGATTTTCATCCATTTCCATAAAAAAATGTTGCCGTTGGCAAGGACTATTGAACTTAGTTGAATCAGGCATCAATATATTCCTTTGGAACACCCTACAGGGCACATTTATGATCAAATCACTTTGAAACTTGGCTTGCTTGTTTGGGGTTACCTTTGGATGGGAGCTATCGACTATTTTCGATTTCCATAAAAAAATGTGAGGTTTTTGCATATTTTGTTTACTCAAAGGCTGGTCATGGGAATGAGGTTGAATTACCATATAAAGCAAACCATGTAATCATGTATTGGGAAGTGGGGGTGGGGGGGGGCAGCTGTACATATTTTTTTCTGTTTTATATTTCAATCCCTCTGAAAAGAAATTAATCTCAGGAAGAACTTTTCTGGCATAAATATACCCCCTTACAAGTTGGTAAAGAAACATCCTTCAACCCTTTTGAACCAGTGGTATCTTCCCTGTAAGTCCAATGGCTGCAAATGGAAGAGTATATTCATTACTAGCAGGGTTACCCGGCGTTGCTTAGGCTGAGGAGAGTATTAAAATGAAAGTGTCAAAGACACTGTAGCTTAACTTGTTCCCTGTGTACTACGTTTTTAATAAAAATAATATGAGGCGTACACTGTACTAAAGAGCAGAGGGGTGGGTTAATATGACCTCACAGTTAACGTATGTGGCCCTCCAGTTAACATATGTCAATAAAAGTTACCAAGTTACAGTGAAATTATTCCAAAATGAGTCATCCTATCAAGTACATTGAAATCCCTTCATAAATATGGCTTGTAGACTGTGCTAAAGGTTTTTGGGCTTCAGGCCTGTGCAGCCATGATCGACCGATTGCAACTAAAAGGGGACGTCCTCATCTCAACATTATACCGAGTCATTCTACCAAGTTACAATGAAATCCCCTCACAAATACGACTTGTAGCCTGTACTAAAGCTTTTCGCATTTTGGGCTTGGGAAGCCATCATGGTTGAATGATCGCAACCAAAAGGGGGCATTGTCATCTAGGCATAATCTGGAGAAGTTACAATGAAAGCCCTTCATATACATGACCTGTAGACTGTGCTCAAGGTTTTTGGGCTTCGGGCCCCTGAAACCATCACAGTTGACCAAACATGACCAAAAGAGGATATTATCATCTAGGCATTATATGGAGTTAACCTAACAAGTTACAATGAAATCCGTAAATACAACCTATAGACTATGCAAAACGTTTTTGGGTTTTGGGCAGCCATGAAGGCTGAAAGATCGCGATCAAAAGGGGACATTTTCATTTAGACATTATTTGGAGACAAAGTTACAATGAAATCCCTTAATAAATATGACCTCTAGACCGTGCTAAAGGTTTTTGGGCTTTGGGCCCGTGTAGCTGCCACAGTTGCCCAATTGCATCCGAAAGGGGACGTTCTCATCTAGACATTATATGAAGTCAAACTACCAGGCAGGTTACAATGAAATCCCTTCATAAGGATGACCTGTAGACTGTGCTGAAGGTTTTCGAGCTTTGGGCTCGGGCAGCCATCATGGTTGAATGATCGCAACCAAAAGGGGACATTCTCACCTGGGAATCATCTGGAGTGATCCTATGAAGTTACAATGAAATCCCTTCATAAGTATGACCTGTAGACTGTGCTCAAGGTTTTCAGGCTTTGGGCCCCTGTAGCGGTCACAATTGACCAATCATGACCAAAAGGGGACGTCATCATCTAGGCATTATATGGAGTCAACCTAACAAGTTACAATGAAATCCTTCCATAAATATGACTTTGCTAAAGGTTTTTGGGCTCGAGCACCCATCAAACCTGAATGATCGCAACCAAAATGGGACGTTCTCATCTAGATGAGATCCTCTACCAAGGTACAATGAAATCCCTTTACAAATATGACCTGTAGACTGTGCTAAAGGTTTTCGGACCCTGTAGCCATCACAGTTGCCCAATCACGTCCAAAAGTCAAACTACCAGGTTAAAATGAAATCCCTTCATAAAGATGACCTGTAGACTGTGCTAAAGGTTTTCAAGCTTTGGGCTCGGGCAGCCAGTATGGTTGAATGATCGCAACCAAAGGGGGACATTCTCATCTGGGCATCATCTGGAGTGATCCTATGAAGTTACAATGAAATCCCTTCATAAATATGACCTGTATCCTGCGCTCAAGGTTTTCTGGCACCTGTAGCTGTCACAGTTGACCAATCAAGACCAAAAGGGGATGTCATCATCTAGGCATTATATGGAGTCAACCTAACAAGTTACAATGAAATCCTTCCATAAATATGACCTATAGACTATGCTTAAGGTTTTTGGGCTTGGGCAGGCATCAAAGCTGAATGATCATAAACAAAACGTGACGTTCCCATCTAGACATTATTTGGAGTCATCCTACCAACTAACAATAAAAGCCCTTCATAAATATGACCTGTAGACGGTGCTAAAGGTTTTTGGGCTTCAGGCCTCTCTAGCCGTCACAGTTGCCCAATCAGGTCCAAAAGGGGACTTTCTCAACTAAACATTATATGAAGTCAACCTACCAAGTTACAATGAAATCCCTCCATAAACATGACCTGTAGACTGTGCTAAACGTTTTTGGGTTTTGGGCTTGGGCAGTCGTCACGGTTGACAGATCGTGCCCAAATGGGGAAATTCTCCTCTAGACACCATATGGAGTCATCCTACCAAGTTACAATGAAATCCCTCCATATTAAACATGACCTGCAGACTGTGCTAAAAGTTTAGGTTTCGGGCTTGTGCAGCCATCACGGTTGCCAGATCATGACCAAAAGGGGACGTTCTCATCTAAGCATTATACAGAGGCATCCTACCAAGTTACAATGAAATCCCATCATAAATACGACCTGTAGACTGGTTTTCAGGTTTTGGGCTCGGGCAGTCATACCGGTTGACCGATCAGGACCAAAAGCAGACGTTCTGATCTAGACACGACACCAAATCTGCATATCTGCAAATTTCATGACAATCAGACAAGAACTATGGGATGTAACCTGTGCTAAAGGAAAATGTGAACAGACTAACAGACTTCTGCACGCGTGATGGCAATAGCATATCTTGACTTTGTCAAGTTAAGCTAATTACCCCTAGTAGATCCCTTTGAAGACCTATATCAGTGAGAAAAATTTGGTCATAAATGTTGGTACCCCTCTCCATCCACACCCCACCCCCATCACTTTTTTAAACCTCACCATCAGATTCCTGGTAAAAAATTACCCCTAGTAGACCCCTTTGAAGACCTATATCGGTGAGAAAAATTTTGGTCATAACTTTTGGTGCCCCTCTACACCCCCACCCCGGCACTTTTTTAAACCTCACTATTAGATTCCTTATAAAAACGTACCCCTAGCAGACCCCTTTGAAGACATTCATCGGTAAAAAAAATTTTGGTTATAAATTTTGGTGCCCCTACACCCCCACCCCACACACTTTTTTAAACTTGACGATGACCTCCGCCATAAAAAAGCACTCCTAGTAGCCCCATTTGGACAGTCGGGTTGACCCCATATTCATGTCTATTGCAGACAGACAGACAGACATTCTAAAATATAGTATAGAAAAAGACTTGGGGTAGACCAATTAATATTTTCAAAGTACAACCTTTGGACTGAATGTTGGAAATACTGATTGGTCTACCCCCACACATTCAGTTAACAGCCATCCTTCTTAATAAAAATTAAGAAGTATCATGTTCCTGGGCTGGAAAAGTTTCTCTCAAGTGGAAAGGGTTAAGAATGTTCAATTTGTCATGAAAAGATAAACTATCTAATTAACACCTATTTTTCCTTGAAGGGTTTTACTGACATTTTTGTGACAATATGCTTAAATGTTTTGTTGTCACATTGTGACTTGACTGTAGACAATACGGTAGAGTATGGACTGGGAAATAGCAATTGTTAAATAGGAAATTAAAACAACTAAGGTGTAGTATTACATAATTTTATTCTCTTCCCACTATGGCCCTATTATAACTGAAAGAGTAACATCCTTGAAAATTATAAATTTATAGTAATTTCTATATTTTTATACTTGCCAATGGCCCAGACATACCTAGTGCTAACTCTAAAATATCAAGGGCCAAACACAAATTTTGCCCCCCCAATCCCCAAAATTTGCATGCAAAACCGAAAATTAGAAGTCCTATCTGGTCCTCCATACATTTACTCTCTGTGCATGTGCAGATGCCAGGAAGTGACTGGAATTGGCGCCAACATCATTCTTTGTAAAAGAGAGTATTACATTATAATTCAGCATGGAGGTATGAGTGCTTGTCTGGGCCATTGGGCCATTGGGAAGTATAAAACTATAGAAATTACTAAAAATTTATAATATTTTTATACAGTACACCAATGGCCCAGACATGAATCATAAAAAAGGTGGAGGGCCTAGGATGTCATCATCTAGGCATTATATGGAGTCAACCTAACAAGTTACAATGAAATTCTTCCATAAATATGACCTACAGACTATGCTAAAGGTTTTTGGGCTTGGGCAGCCATCAAAGCTGAATGATCGCAACCAAAAGGGGACGTTCTCATCTAGACATTATTTGGAGTCATCCTACCAAGCTACAATGAAATCCCTTCATAATTATGACCTGTAGACTGTTCTAAAGGTTTTTGGGCTTCGGGCCCCTGTAGCTCTCACAGTTGCCCAATCGTGTCCAAAAGGAGACGTTCTCATCTTGACATTATATGAAGTCACACCTACCAAGGTACAATGAAATCCCTTCATAAATATGACCTGTAGACTGTGCACAAGAATTTCGGGCTTCAGGCACCTATAGCCATCACAGTTGACCAATCACGACCAAAAGGGGATGTCATCATCTAGGCATTATATGTAGTCAACCGAACAAGTTACAATGAAATCCTTTCATGAATACGACCTATAGACTATGCTAAAGGTCTTTGGGCTCGGGCAGCCATAAAGGCTGAATGATCGTGGCCAAAAGGGGAGGTTCTCATCTAGACATTATTTGGAGTCATCCTATCAAGCTACAATGAAATCCCTTCATAATTATGACCTGTAGACTGTTCTAAAGGTTTTCAGGCTTCAAGCCCCTGTAGCCATCACAGTTGCCCAATCGTGTCCAAAAGGGGACATTCTCATCCAGACATTATATGTGCTAAAGGTTTTCGGGCTTGGGCAGCCATCATGGTTGAATGATCGTAACCAAAGGGGACAATCTCATCTGGGCATCATCTGGAGTGATCCTACGAAGTTACAATGAAATCCCTTCATAAATATGACCTGTAGACTGCGTTCAAGGTTTTTGGGCTTCGGGCACCTGTAGCCATCACAGTTGACCAATCATGACCAAAAGGGGATGTCATCATCTAGGCATTATATGGAGTCAACCTAACAGGTTACAATGAAATCCTTCCAAAAATATGACCTTTTGCCTATTTTAAAGGTTTTGGGGCTTGGGCACCCATCAAGGCTGAATGATCGTGATCAAAATGGGACATTCTCATCTAGACATTATTTGGAGTCATCCGACCAAGTTACATAAATATGACCTGTAGACTGTGCTAAAGGTTTTGGGCTCGGGCAGTTGGCAGATCACGCCCAAATGGGGAAATTCTCATCCAGACATCATAAGGAGTCATCGTACCAAGTTACAATGAAATCCCTCCATATTAAACATGACCTGCAGACTGTGCTAAAAGTTTTTGGGTTTCGGGCTTGGGCAGCCA
This sequence comes from Pictodentalium vernedei, assembly GCA_031216915.1. NCBI lineage: Eukaryota > Metazoa > Mollusca > Scaphopoda > Dentaliida > Dentaliidae > Pictodentalium > Pictodentalium vernedei. The sequence continues at coordinate 311,164,471 of CM062297.1, read as the reverse complement.
TCACGGTTGACAGATCATGCCCAAAAGGGGACGTTACAATGAAATCCCTTCATAAATACGACCTGTAGACTGTGCTAATGGTTTTTAGGTTTTGGGCTGGGGCAGCCATACTGGTTGACCGATCGCGACCAAAAGGGGACGTTCTTATCTAGACATGACCCCAAACCTGCATATGAAATTTCGTGATGATCAGACAAGAACTGCGGGGTGTAGCCCATGCTACAGGAAAATGTGACCAGACTCACAGACTTCCGCACGTGATGGTAATAGCTTATCCTGACTTTGTCAAGTTAAGCTAAAAACAACAAGCACTCAGGTATTAATTCATCATTAATAAATGATGCTTAACGCTATTTCAGAACGTCAGAAGTTTAGGCTATAGTGACGATCCTGGTAATTAATATTGCCCGCTATATAACGTACACCGCAGATGTACACAGATACATCATAAACCGGTAATATAAAATATAACATACACATGTCCAATCGAGCCGCACTGAATGATCCCTAAGAGAAAACACAATTCACAGGCTGCCTCTGTACAATAAATTCCAGTAACAACACTCTCCAACGTGTACTAATTGATATCTACGATCGTGAAAACATGTGTGTGAATTGAGTATACATAATAGAAACTTGGATCTAGAAATGGAAGTAGGTATGATTAACAGGCTCCGACATGGACTGCCCCCGAAATAGATTATAATTTCAAGGTCTTCAAAATACAATAAAGCATTAGCCTAATAATATAATGCGCGAGAGCATTTAAATTTAGCATGTAATCATCTGAACACCAGTTAACTGGTTATGCAGCCTGCGAGGTACTGAGAGTAGCAATTAATTGTGATGATTTTTAAATCAGCGCTCATATTTAACAAATCTACAAGTCATCACAGGAGACTAATCCAACTTAAAAAGCAGATATGCCCATGAGGTCGCCATAGAACACGACCCAAATGCATAGTATGTATATATTAAAATATATGAGGCTTACGGGAAGAAAACTATGTCTTGCCCGGAAATTGCCTCTAAACACACAGGCAGTGTGTGTGTGGCGAGGGGGGGATGGAATTCGAAGTCATATCGAAGTTTCCTCACCCACATTATTTAATTGTTCCAGTGCGAGTTATCAAAAAATATAGGAACCGCGATGGTTCGCTCACGTCTAACCGACTCCATTATGCCACTATGGGTGGAGAAGGACGTGAAGAATAAAACTTACCCTGAAAGAAGACCCTTTCATGGAGGAAGCTTCCCATAACAGGCACTTGAGAATACTGATCCAAGGTTTCTGTGACAACAGAGGTGCTACTAGTAGGATACTCAACAAAACTGTTTAATCTTAAACAAGATCTATTGAATTAAATGAATAGGAGGATGCGCGTATCCTATCATTCATCCCCATGAATTCTGCAAAGCGTCTACTACATGCGCTCTATGATCTGGGCATGGCGAGACAAATGATAATTAATTGTTCCGGTGAGTCACAAACTGAACTATCATTTTGTGGGACAACCAGAGAAAACAGCCATTTCGGACACATGGTCCTGGGAGGAAAACTTTCCAAATACTCGCATGTTGAGCGGCCAATACATATGAAACAGGCAACCTTTCCGAGGAGTGAGCCTGCTAGTATGTTCAGATGACCCAGTATATGACAGATAGAGAGTTAACATGAAAATTCTTCTCCGTTAACAGAAATGAATGGGTGCCGCCCTGGTTTCTGATGTACTCAACCATTATCGAGTTGATCAACAATATCTGAACAAGTGTGTCCGCACTGATGTAGCGGTAACAATATTGACAACATTCTTGATGTTCATGTGTTTCTCCAGGAACCGAGGGTCCCAAGGCCCCTGCATTTCAAGTCTGTCAGACTCAGGGTCATGCCCCTAACTATTGACTCGTACCCGTCATAATTGTGAAAGCTGGATCTGACAATTGCATCAGAACTCTTTGAGTTAACCACTGAATATCTGCCCCAAAATGGACCTTTTGCTTACTAAATCCATTAAAACAATACTGGTCCTAAGTGAATGCGTTTTCCCATTCCAGTTCTGGTTAAAGCATAACTGGAGGGGACGTGTGCGTAAGCAACCCATCTAAACAAGATGCATAGCCGCTCCGCACTATCCCATCAGTCGCATAAAATATCTCGCTGTTAATGCGACTGATAGTAGACGAAAGCGAGCATAACAACTGACCAATTTCATTCTGGATAATGGCAGACAAACCAGATTGTTGTGAATTATTACCGAGTTCATTAATCGAGTGACAGCCCAGGGCACTATCTTTAGACCGAAGAATATCACTCGGAACTGTAATACTATCCCTTGAATAATAAACTGCAGGTACTTTCTGAATGCTGGATATACCAGGACATGAAAAAATGAATCTTTGGATCTATGCTTGTAGCATAGTCAATCACTCGAATGCTTGCTTTTACCGACTAAATGATAAACATAAATAAACTTTTAGAGCTTTGATAAACTTGTTATCCAGCTCCTGTCTATTATCAGTCGTAATGAGCTCTATGGCTTCGGTACGAGTAACAGGTGACTATAGAATCCTAGAAAATCTTGATTCTTGACGACCTCTATTACTTTCATTGTCAAGAGAACCTTCACCTGCGATTGGAGAGACTCTTATGCAAGGATTTTATGGAAGCATTGCGCATCAGACATTAAGTCAGTTGTGGTTCTCTCGGAAAGATAGCCGTAGACCGTCCAAGACCACACTTCTCGCCTACTGTCTTCCGTAATAGTTATCCAGTTTGATGCAAATCTGGATAACCATCCGTCAACTGCTAAGCAATAAAGGTCCTAACCCTCCCAGTAGAACTTGCAAGGCCTATGGAAGGAGAAACTATGTCTCCTTCGCAAAAAGCCTTGAGCCAACAATTAGACCTAAGCCCCCTATCCGAGTCGCTGTATGACGATCCCTAGAGTAATTATAGGAGAGTTAACTACACCCTCGCGAGGAGTCCTATTTAGACGACTTTCTGTCTAGGACAGCCTCCCTTACGTCTTTCTGCTATTGCAGGTCGATTAGATGCCGACTTAAGGAGCCGAGTATTGATGCTTTCTTTGTAGTTAGGTCATAAACCAATGAAAGCTTATCATCAAAAACTCAGTGTCCGGAAACCGGAGCAACCCGAAGAGAGTTTTTCACCTTGTCATCTATTAAGGATGACGACGCAAGGGCTTTGTCACGTCTGATTAACTCCAAATTAGCAACTATTAAGACAGAGTTATACGTGATAAATATAATAGCCCTGGAAAGGACTCTAATTGAGGTACGAACGTCCTCAAATTCCTTTCCGTAAAGATGTTGCATAACAGTTCTTAAAGGTGATCTGCGTAAGACGGTGAGTCTCAATTCGCTCTGAATGAAGAAATGCTGTCTCAATTGTGACGGAGCGAATAGTGAATGATGAAGGTAAGGCCATAGCTAGGTCCTTAGCCTGCTCATTCAAACGCAGAGTAACTCTCAATACATCTTCCCCGTTTTCCGAAAATCGGTAAAATTACGGAAGATGATGACAAGAAACTGTCTTAGTTCTTCCCACTGGATAGTTGAATATGGCGTCGTCTAAAAAGCCAAAGGCCTGCGACACCTGTCTACACTTCACCAGAAAAGACATTTCCTCCTCTTTTTCTGGATGAAGTCAGCGTCCAACAACGCTAGCAGTTTCTTGCAAATAGTCACAACATTCTGATTCGCTGGAACAAATTCAGGGTAGTGTTGATGGATTAAATCCATCTCAACCATGTGTTGTTCCGAAAGGGAAGGGTAATCCCCCTCCATATCCCTTTCATCATTCGTCTGAATCAGTTGAAAATCACGGTCAGCGGCCTCTGAACATGCAGATGACTGGACCGACCCAGCACCATCCGACAGATCAGGTGCTGAGACTGCCGTCGACTGCTCCTACACTTGCTGGGATGCTGCGATGAGCTGCACAGTCTGCATCAGCAAATCCGTAACGGAGGCCTGAGGAGCTGTGGTCTTCTATTTTGGCCGTCGACTGCTCCCGGGACAGTGTGTCCGAAACTGAATAGCACTACTTTCAAGCTGTCGCAGCATTCTGATTCTCAGGAACAAACTCAGGGAAGTATTGATGCATTAGATCCATCACCACCCTGTGTTGTTCCGAAAGAGAAGGGTAATTCTCCACCAAATCCCTTTCACCATCCGACTGAATCAGATTATACTCACGCTCATCGGCATCTGAACGCGCGGATGACTGGACCGACCCAGCACCATCTGACAGCTCAAGTTCTGGGACTGCTTCTGCACTTGCTGGGATGCTGCAATAAGCTGCGCAATCTGCGACAACAAGACAGTTATGGAGGCCTGAGGAGCAGCTGTCTTCTGTTGCTTGGCCGCCGGCTGCTCCTGGGACAGTTATCCGAGATGGCCCTTTTTTGCAGACGTCCCAATGAATGAGGCCTCGTCTCCTTGGCTACTGTATGGTGTGACTTCTCTGTCAAAGAGTGGACCTTCTCATTGATGCAGGATGGATATTGGAAGTCACGTAGCCAAGGTGCGGTAGTGTGTGCTTGGTAGATGCTGAAGAAGCCGTAACTATAGCCGACCCCGGCTGTAAACTGAACGGAGCGTCCCGGACGGGAGGCATGGATGTATGCTCCGACTGACGCAAGTGCCGAACCACAACATCTGGCCCCAGATGTTATGAAAGAGAGAGAGGGGGCTCTCTCTCTCGCGGTCCTTCAGACATCGCCGAGCTTCCTGCAGAACTTGCCGACTTCTTCCTCTCCATCGTTCGTCGCAGTGTGAGCCTGTTATTTTATAGTGCTCGCTCTACCCTTTCTACTCTCCTCGACCTCAATGGACACACCCGGCATCACAGTACCCTCGGACGGTTTACCGCTTCACTGGTCAAGTTAGCTGGCAACAGGGAACTGAAACCACGCTGTGGTTTATTGTCCTATCTAATATTCATGAGCACTTTAGCTGCTAGCTCTGATTGACTTTCTAAATGCAACGACCGAAGCACACTCTCTGACAGCGTCACATAAACATCACCATGTTCTTGTTCCTCTGTAAATAGAAACTAAAAAAAACTAGAGTGACTTTTTGGCGAAAGGATCGGCGGAGGCCTCTCACTGCGAGAGGACCGGCAGTGGATCCTCGCTAACAACATACCGTGACACCCGTCTCCAACGTTTGTCATCCCATGCGACACATGTTGAGCAAGAATTAGTGGGAGTACGACTACAAGCAAGGCAACCAAGATGTAAATCAGAGTAAAGACTTCCTCACCTTGCTTATTGAGCAATAAGCTTTCATAATGAAGCAAAGTAAGTTGACTGTACTCCCACCAACTCCATATTAAATATTATAAAAAGATACATAACAAAAAACATCCAAATTATAAATCAAAAAATAGTTTACAGAAAAAAAAATTTCGGAAAATTTTCACAAGAGCCCAAGTTCCCAAAGGGAACAAGGTGCCCAAATGTATCCCAAAAGAGCCCAAGTGTGCACAAAAGTAAATTTTTCTATCCAAAAATTAACTGCTACTCTACCGGACTGTTTAATGTATCTTACCACAGACCTTCCATATAATAAATAGGAAACTACATGAATATAAAGAGCGTTGTTAATGTAAACAACGTCAGAATGAAAACCGAAAAAGAGACCCCAGGCAACACAGCCCGAAGTCAGTAACAGATTTTTGAACAATCCGATGTAAGGCAAGATCTTTATCAGAAGAAAAAACGATACATTGGATATATCATGCATGACCAAAATGCCTAAACACCCAAAGGGTGAGGACGTAACCCTGGAGATATACAGAATAAACATTCTGTGTAACATGTTAAACTTTCAAGAAATTTTATAAAAAAATTTCATTAAAACAAGCCAAGAAGCTTGGGAATTTAACTGGGGGCAATCAAGGGAGGGTAGGGAAGGAATACTTAACAAACAGTGGAAAAATCGTTATCAACAATGATGACATCAGGCACATGTCCTGAAATTGGGGAACATGAATTAATTTTTATAAATATTATAAAATTACAGCCCTGAACGTTTCAAACCACTTTTCCTTCCTTCATCCAGTTGTGTCCTTGGATCCACCAAATTAACCATTGATTTGTGTCTGGCATCATTATAAACTTGAAATTTAAAAGCACAAAAGTCAGTTTGTTGTTATCTGACAAGGACCAAACAAAGAATGATGTTTGCACCAATTCCGGTCACTTCTTGGCATCTGCGCATGCGCAGAGAGTAAATGTATGGAGGACCAGATAGGACTTCTAATTTTCGGTTTTGCATGCAAATTTTGGGGATTGGTGGGGGCAAAATTTGTGTTTGGACCTCGATTTTTTAGAGTTAGCACCAGCTATGTCTGGGCCATTGGTATGCTGTGTAAAAATATTGTGTGGAAAATCTTACAAAATCTGAAAAATAACTATCAACAAAGGAATGTTAAAAAATTTATAGTAATTTATATATTTTTTATACTTACCAATGACCCAGACATAGCTGGTGCTAACTCTTAAAATATAGGGCCAAACACAAATTTTGCCCCCCAATCCCCAAAATTTGCATCTAAAACTAAAGAAAACATGTCCTGAAAGGCCCTCCACACCTCGCCCCCACTGCGCATGCGCAGTGTCAAGGACGTTCCGAAATTGGCGCCATTTATCATTCTAATAACCAGTGCCTGGTAAGCGCTATGTACTCAGCGGGGAGGCAAGAGTTCCCAACTCCTGGGAGGGCCATCCCCGTCTGGGTCATTGGTAAGTATAAAAAATATATAAATTACTATAAATTTTTTAACATTTTTATACTGTACCAATGACCCAGACATAGCTGAATAGTAAAAAGGCTGGAGGGCCAAGGACATAGAGCAAAATGGAATACGCTCAATAAAATAAAATAGAGTCATCCCCAGTAGGGAAAAGAAGTAATAGGCCTTACATGTATCTTTCTTATTTATGATAAATTAGAAAGATACAACACCTTCCAAAAATTGAGCTTCATACATCCATGTACTCTATTAATATCCAATAATCCTTATACTAATAATTTTTAAAGTAAGCCAATAATAAAGTAAGTCTAGAGAATAGAGACTCTTATACTCCTAAAAGTGTGTGAGAATTGCATAATCATGTCCGTTGACATATGCAATATTCAAAAGCTATACTTTAAAAACTAAGACTTGAATGAATTTTATAAACTTAAACTTCTCACTAAACAACCATCCCAATAACTGCTCAGAATTACTAACTCCGGAGGAGGTATCCCCTTGTTTTCATAGTAAAAACAGGTGACCCAAGGGAACACCCTCCCCCCCCCCCTTTTTCTTGCCCTGGGTCAAATAGCCCAGAGCGAAGAGGGCAGCCGAACGGAGACACTGCCGAAACAGACAGCCTACCTAGCTATAGTAGCAACTGTTAAGTGAATGACATTCTGAGCAGTAGATAATAGACCTAACAATAGAGGCCTCCAGAAATGGACTCGATATTACTGAGATAAAATTCATGAATGGATGGCTGAGCGCAATGAGCAGCCTTCAAAAATCTATAATAGCAACACTATTAATGTAAGCCCAAGAAGTAGAAGAACTCTTACTTCATGAGCCGAAATCTTAAGCACAACTGCTAAGCCAATGATATACCATAAGCAGTACGCTAGTTAATAGAATCCATTAACAATAAAATGGAGCGTAACGTCCTTCTACTAGACATCAAAGACAGAAGAAGCTTACGCCCTTGTAATAAACAGATATCTGTTTATAAATACATAAACTGTACCCGGAAAGAGTAAAGGCCTATGCCCATACGAAGACGGAAGGACCTTAAAATAATAGGTTCCGGATAATAGGAGCCTAACTCTTATGCAACAATCCAACCTAAATAGTAACGGAAGTATTGATTCCGAAACTATGAAAGTGAAAATCATCCATCGATAGTGCATGAAACTCACTGACTCTACAGTAAAAGAGAAACCAACAGAATTACTGTCTAAAAGGTCAGAATTTGAAAACTACTGTTTCCAGAGGCTCAAATGATTACTTAGCTAAATAAGAACCGAAGTTAAAATCCATATAGGAATTTAATCTAAGGATTCTAAGTCTATTTATCAAAAAGTTACTAACTGACTTAGATAAAGAGACAAAAGACTCAATTGTAAACTAACGTAGAGTGCATAGGTATGAGGTAACATAAACCTATAACCTAAATAACAACAGGCTGCAGTAGATCTTGTGAAACAAGTATACTAAAAACTAGCAATGCGTAGTATGGAGGGATCAACCATATGAACATAATGATCCCTACACCACGACGGAAGAGCCTCCACTTTAGTCGCATAGAATAGCGAAGAAGAGGATCTCCTATAGTAAGAAATCGCGTCCAAAGCTCGTCCAGTACAGTGCTTACAATGCAATACGGACCACACAACGGAATACATGAAGGTTGCGACCTTGCTGGTTGTGATAAAGATGACACGATTTACCCAGTGAAAAAAGATCCTCACATAGAGGAAGATTTCACGTTAATATCCACAGTAGACAAGAGAGTAAATTACTCATGATCTCTGTGAAGATAGAGATGCTATCAACAGAAATGTATTGTGGTTGTTTATCTTAGCAATACCTGCTAAAACAACAGCGCCGGAGGATACGCGTATCCTATCATACCGTCCTATAGATCAATAGAGCGTTAACAGTATTAGCTCAGAGATCTGGACAAGCCAACACATACGTCTGCAATTGATTAGCAAGCTGTGTCATAAATAAAACATCATTGGGCGCTCCCATAGATAGCAAATCTGATTAAATACTTGTTTGTTGAGAGTCCATTCTGACAGCAACAAGCGACCCGTAAGAGAACGGGAGTGCGATAAAACAATCAGACGACCCAGAATATGACGGACCAAAACTGAACTTGGTGTACTATAACCAACAGACGGATTCTTTCCATTAAATTGAATAACGGAAACGAAAGAGTGCCTCCCTGGTTCCGGAGATACGCCACTACTGTCGAATTAAAGGACAGGAATTTGGGCATGCGTTTCTGAATAATGTTCATGCAATGACATAAAACAAGCCTAAAAAACATTATTCCGCGGAAGTTAAACTGATAGCTAAAAGACTGCGGAACCCAAAGACCCTGGCACTTCGAATCCGTAGGGATCAGTATATATCCCAATCTGTTTGACTGGCAATCGTCATAACAGCCACACTAGGGTCCGGCAACTGCGGCGGCACTCTCTGAGTCAACCACCGAATGTTTGCCCCAGTCTGAATCTCTTGTAACACTAGATAGACAAGAGAATGTATAAATCAAGCAATTCATGGATTGCCGGAAAGTTGCCGTCGAAGAGAAGCTCCTCCGAGAACGAAGCGACTCTGAGAGAGTTCTTAACCTACTATCCACGCGTGGATGTAGCTAGGGCTGCATCACGTCTAACCAACTCCAATCAGCCACTGAAGGGCGGAGTTATACGTGAACAAACTACTGCCCTCAAAAGAAATTACATTGAGAATAATATCCCGTAAATCTTTTCTTGAAGACGTAATGATAACGCCTCAGTAAGGCGGATTACGTATAATAAAGCGCCTAAGTTAAGTCTACTATACATAATGTCGTTCCCAACATTGAAATTGGAAAAGACATAAACGGCGAAAAAGAATATATGCAGTCTTTAATCACACCGTCTAGACGCATATGAACTCTCGGTATGCCCTGCTCTGCCAAAATAAACTATATGTAAAAAAGATAAAATGGCAGAAATGAGCCACGCGGACAAGAAACTAAACTATCATGCTTAGTAGCAGGCTTGTATATATATATATATAATATATAGCGTCGAAAAATAAAACACATGTTGTAATGACAATATTGGACTGCGTCGGTAAGTCAGGGACAAAGTCCCTGTACCGATCGAAAAATCCGAGTCCAATGACGCTATAAGTCTCTTATCCAAGATCGCAGTAATGAAGTCCGAAAAATAATCACTGGAAGAAATGCCAGAAGATATGAAAGGCATCTTCCGATACTACTAAAGGGAAAACTCGAAATCTTTCGAATCCCTTTCGCCATCCTGTCGGACCCTATAAAGCGTTCGGTCGTCCGTAGCTTGATGCAACCGCGGACCGCACCGACCCAGCGCCGTCGGATAATTCCTGATTCGACCGAGAAACCGTCAATTGCTGGGATGCTGCGAAACAACTGTGCTAACTCGGATAGCACGTCCGTCACTGAGGCCTGAGGAGCTGCGGTCTTACGATGCATTGCCGCAGGAAGCTCCGAGATCGTTACCCCGTGCATACTTCCAATATGCGAGCGAACGGAGTGTATAGGCCTCGTGTCCCTTGGCTACCGGATGGCGCGACCTATTCGCTGTGGAATCACTGAATGCCGAAACTGATCGGATACTCGAGGTCACGTAGCCAATGTGCGGTCGTGTGCCCTGCTGTGAGGATGAGGAAGCATTAAAGACAGTCTCTCGGACTGTCAATATAACGGAGCGTCCCGAGCAACGGACATATGCTCCGAATGTAAAATATCTGAACCACAACATGCGGTCCCCTATGTTGTTGGCTTCCTCCGATCTGTCCTCAATCTGCCGTCACTGGGTGAGTACTAAAGTAATTAAAGTGCTCGCATCACCCAAATCTCCTTCCTAGACCGCAACGGACGAACCCGGCAGCCGAACCATTCGATGAATGTACGCTACACCGGGTGAGCTAGCGAATGTCACTCCGTAAGCGATAGACATATACCATGAGCACTTATTGCCGCTAACTCTTCATTAACTATGACGACAGAGGCACACTTTTGAAAGACATCTCCATAACTCTTCGAACAAGAAACCAGAAATGCTTGGATAGCAAGCATAAAATAATAATATATATAGCGTCGTTCAATAATTTGAAAGTTTGTGTGACATTATTGGACTATGTCGGAACTGAGGGACGATGTCCCTGAACCGAACCAAAAATTTCTAAGTCCACCGACGCTATCAGTTTCTTATCCGGCATCGCAGCATATGTTGTTCCGAAAGGGAAAGCTTGAAATCCACCGAATCCCTTTCGGTATCCCGTCGGACCGGATGAAACTTTCGGACGTCCGTACCCGCTTCCGCGGAGCGTCCCGACCCAGCATCGTCGGATAAAATATATGCGACAGATTCAGTTGATGCTGGGATGCTGCGATAAACTGTGCTATTAAGGAAAGCACGTCCGTTCCCGAGGCCTGTGCAGTAGCGGACTTACGATGCATTGCCGCTGGAAGCTCCGTGTACGTTGACTCCCGCACACTTCCTATGCGAACGTCCGGAGTCTGCAGGCCTCGAGTCCCCGGCTACCGACCCAGCGCTGTCGGATAATTCTCGATCCAACACCGTTTCTGTCGGCTGCTGGGATGCTGCGATAAGCTGTGCTATGTGCACAAGAATGTCCGGCGTCGAGACCTGCGGAGGCGCAGTCTATCGGTGCTTCGCCGAGGGCAGCTCCGCATCAGATGGCTCCCGCATACTTCCTATGCGAACGTCCGGAGTCCATCGGTCTCGAATCCCTGGCTGCCGGATGGTGTGACCTGGTCGCCGAAGAATCCTTGATCGGCGAAGCTGGTAATATATCGGCGGTCACGCAGCCAAGGTGCGGTCGTGTGCGCTGACGAGAAGAGGAAGCCTTAGCAGTCTCAGCGGACTGCTTATACAACGGAGCGTCCCGAGCGACGGACGTATGCTCCGCTAACAACACATTTGTACCACAACATCTGGGGCCAGATGTTGTTGAACGAGAGAGGGGCCTCTCTCGCTTGCCGTCCGGATGGACCGGAACGAGCTATGAACCGGACTAAAAGGCTTCCTCCGTTCTCCCTCCGATCCGCCGTCACTGGGTGTGCATTAAGTTAATTTTATAGTGCTCGCATCACCCCAAAATTCCTTCTAGACCGCAACGGACGAACCCGGCTGCCGAACCATTCGGTGAATGGACGCTACACCGGGCGAGCTAGCGGACGTCAAAGGCCGTCGAACCTACTAGGGTCCTCTTAGGCAATTGGCGTATTACATGAGCACTTTTCCGCTAGCCCTTCATTAATTGTGACGACGGAGGCACACTGTTGGAAGACATCACAGATACATCACCCTAATCTTGATCGTCTGAAATAGAAATTGATAAAGTAGAGTGACCCTGCGGGGAAAGGACCGGAGTGTCCAAATCCCCAACAACATACCGTGACATACGCTTCCCATATTGTCATCGAAATCATACGATACAGAACAGGAGTTAATGCGAGTACACTGACCACATATAGAATGATAATAAGGTCAGAGGAAGACTTCCTCTTAAAACAATTGATCAATATCCTTTCAATGTGAAAAGAAAACAAGTCCTGGTACTCGCACTAACCCCTGGCAATCAAATACATAATAATAATATGATCCATTAATATAGAAAAAATAATTGAAATCAAAATATTTTGAAAAAATATTTTTTCAGAACAGCCCAAGTTTCTGAAAAGTAACGTTGAGCCCCAATGGATCCCAAGCCTAAGTGTGGACAAAAATTTTAAAAATATTTTAAACAATTTATTCAACACTTACGAACAATAATAATGTATCTAGTTATGATTAAAATAACATAAAGATATTATTATTTAGAAATCCCCCCTCACACAGAGGGCTGTTGTAAATGTAAACAATGAGTGTAAAAACACTAAAATAAGACTCCAGGCACCCAGGCCCGAAATCAGTTACCAAAAATACACCATCTGATGCAAAACAGAGACTTCCAGGGAAGAAACTGCAGAACATCAGATGGTAGATGCAGAACACAACGCCTAACTACCCGTAGGTGAAGACGTAAACATGGGGAAAGAACAGAATTCATTCTGTTATTAAGCTAAAACTCCCAAGAAATTTTAGTAATAATAATTACAGAAACTATGCCAAAAGCATGGGAGAATAGCAAGGGGGAACTTAAAGGACAGGGAGAGAGGAAAAACACTTGAAAAAACAGTGTAACTAAATAATCAGAATGACAACAAAATGGCTGCTGCCTTGAAAATAGGTAACTTAACATAATTTCATTAAAAAATTTTAAGTTACAGCCCTGATAATATTCTGTCACACATTCTTTTCCTCTCCTCCTTTTCTATCCTCCTTAGAATCACCATTTCACTAATATTTATGTGTCTGGCATCATTTAAACTGAGATTTAAAAGCACAAAGATCAGTCAGATGTTAACTGATGAAGGGCCAAACTTAGAATGATAAATGGCGCCAATTTCGGAACGTCCTTGACACTGCGCATGCGCAGTGGGGGCGAGGTGTGGAGGGCCTTTCAGGACATGTTTTCTTTAGTTTTAGATGCAAATTTTGGGGATTGGGGGGCAAAATTTGTGTTTGGCCCTATATTTTAAGAGTTAGCACCAGCTATGTCTGGGTCATTGGTACAGTATAAAAATATAAATATTTTAAAAAGCCAGATTTTTACAAAATGCTAATTCTGATTTCCTCAAAACTAATTGGAAATTCTGCAGAACCACATTTCTCATAAAATAAATTATAAAAAGGAGGTGAGGCAGGGTGCAGTGGCTGATTAGTTATGGAATTGGATTTCAAACCAAAAGGTCCATGGTTTGATCCCTGACAGGGCCAATTGCACTGTGCCCTAGCACAAAGCACTAAATCCTGATTACTCACATAGGGGCACAGTGGACCTGTGTACCAAGACATACATCACGTCGAGGGTGCACTCGTCTTCAACAATGATAACCCTGCTTGTGCGAAGTTAGTACATTGGGGAAACTGACAGTTGCTTGCCTAATCATTGCTGTGGATGTCTCTGGGTACACCGGCTTCCTACACCCGTATAACTTTCCAACGTGAGGTGATACTGTCAAAAGTGTCATTAAACACCAACAAATAAGTGTATAAGTTATAAAAGAATCACAAAAAAATATACGTCCATCTTTTCTAAATGATAATACAGTGAAGCACACTTATTTATGTCTTGATTAAATAACCCTGTTAGTTGGATTTAACTTTCTAATACCAAACTATTTACCATACTTTCACTATGAATCTGACCTATTAATTACATAGAGGTGATGGAGTTAACTCCTGTTAATGGAATAAAAGTTGTAATATATCAAATAATTGATCTGACAACCACCAAATACCCTATGTTTATAGCCCTGATTGGCCTCAGTACTACTTCCAGTGAAGTCATTTAATCTATTACACATTATAGTCACCATGGACTGGTTGTAATCCACGCATGGGCAGTGATGTCCATGCATGCGTTTACCAAGTAATAAAAATCATCATCGGCCAAATTTTAATTAATGAAGCACTGGGTAAAATTAATGAAGCACTGGGTAAAACCCAGTGATTCATTAATTAAAATTTTGATGATTATTCCTGTAATTAGTGTTTGGAATCTAATATTATTGCTTACTTGGAAATAATGCCACAGTGGCCATCATAATAATAATAACAACACTTTGGCCGGCCGCTGATTTGTCGCAGTTTCGGGTGAGAAGGCCGTTGTTACCATTGTACTCCCAACTGCCTCCTTATTCCCACACTTCTCTCCTACCAGCACTCAGAGACAAACTGCTTGATGACATCCCTTGCTCCATTCTTCCCAGTCTCAGCGATTAGCATATTAACCCTCTCCTTTGAGTCTCTCACTAACCACATGTCCTTCATTCTCCCATCCCACTTCCCCATTATACTCCCAGTGAATCTTATCCTTTTAGACTGGTATTTTGGGGATTCTGGTAGAAAGTTTTCCAGGGTCTTCAGCACGTCCAAATTACACATCTGGGACTCCTTTTTCCCAATTTCTCCCCTCAACTCAAGGGACCGCGACCTCAGCTTGAACAAAAGTGCCCCCCCCCCCCCAAAGGTGCCATCAAGGTACTCTTCAAAACCAGGCTTCTCTTGATCACGCAGACCACCCAAAGACCTCTTTGATTTGACGCCTTCTTGCCAACTGAGGTTACCATCCTCCATGACCCTTTCTTTGAGGATTTTTTTAATCCTAGTTTGCCCCAACGTCTAGGTTCGAGGTCTCCAATGAATAGTTCTCTATTAGCTCTCTCATTTGGACCATCCATCCTGTCTTGATATTTGAGTTGAAAATTCTCTGGAACATTACTTTACACCATCGGCTGTCGTGGAGATTTACCAAACAATTAAGATAACCGAGTTTCTGCAAGTCTATCCTGTCCTTGATCCTCATCCACCCAAGCTCACCCCTGATTGCTTCTAGTGCTGCGGCATTACTCGACCTCATTATCCATCGGTCTGCATCGTTCTGCAGGGTTTCCAAGCTCTTTACAGCTATCTGGTTTAGGCCATACTGTATCTTGTTCGACAGAGTTTTTTAGCTCTGACAAAGAAGATATAAAAGAGTACATACTCATTTATCATTTCAAATATTTAGTTTGAAGGTAATGTTGATTTAGCATGATATTATGAGAAAGGAAACTAGCAGCTGCTGGTGAACATAAAATATCCTGGCTAAATGATTTTTGAAAATGCACCACTTATGAAAAGAATCATTTTCTATGATTTTGAACTGTTTCAAAATTCGGCATTTTTCAAGTCAGTCATAAATGATTTTCAAGTTTAGCAAATTCACTGGCCTGGAAGAAACCTGCAATGAGACTTATTACATGCCTGTTATCTATCCTCCAGTTCCATGTTTTTTTACATATCCATACGGAACACATGTTCCATATGGATTTCTGTTCACAGGCTATTTTTTCACCTGATGTTATGGATCCATCAAAAGAACTAAACATCGCCCATTTTCATAATGGCCAATCGAAACATTGCATTCTGACCTAAAACCAATTCATAAGATCCAGTGACAGCCAATAAATTGAATGTTAATTCAAAATGTTTTTGTTCAAATCCACCAAAATTAGGCCTCTATGAATATATGAATATGACTGAATCGAATACCGAATACTGCACACTATTTGTGAATTGGCTATCTAATCGAATTAATTTCTCATAATATCGTGCTACCAATAACAACTGTTATTGGTAGCACTTCGAACTACCCAGATATTACACACAGCAAACATTGGTAATCAATTTAATAATGGGAACTGAACAATGGTTCCCCCCCCTCCCCCAATGCACATTGGTATAAACCCAGTCTCTTTGGAGTAGTTGTAGGCACTAGACAGGAAATAACTTGTAATGTTGTAGGCTGTGTAGCAAGTATTAACTGCACTGACAGGCTCTGGATATCAGAAAGTGGTCAATGGTTAATGATTAACTATTAACAACTTTCCGATTTCCAGTGTCTGTTTTTTAAAGGTTTTAAACATCGATTTATTTCATTTGCATTTTGACCACAAACATATTGAAGAAAACATGGAAGATAATCAATCGATATACGGCTTCAATAATCGAATCAAATTCAAATCGAATATGTTGACTCAATCGAATATCATTTCGAATACCAAATATTCGCATGGACCAAACCAAAATTAAACTTATTCTATAAATGAGGAGTGATTTTATAACACCAACGTTCTGACTTTGAAGTGAATATATCTGATAACACCATCTAATTTCTTGATAATACAAATAAATAACTCATTTGGACACAATTTTCATTTGTATTTTTTTTTTTACCTATTGATCTGTGATGCGTTTGCCAATCACACTGGATTTTTTGTTTTTATTTCAAGTAAACAATCAATAAATAACTATAATAGTTTTCAAAGTATGAAATTTTCTGTTTGTGATGTTTGAATTTTTAAATTAATGGATTCTATATCATAGGAGTGTGTAATAAACATAGAATGCCTTCACAGCAGCCATGACTAAATTCCATGAAAATTTTCTTCAAAATACTCAGTAGGATAAGACTTAAACGGCCAAACTATCCTATCATCAGGTCTCCTGCATGTGGAAGAAGAGATCAAGAGGAGATGATATTACATCTTCGAACATCCCAACGATTCTACAGTTTCCAAAATCAGCATGACTTGAATTGAATCGTCAAGAAAATTTCGAATCATATCCAATCTTGGCAGGCTCCTAATCTGAAGTCCAATGTCTAACCAATGAGCCACCAGCTCCGCCAGAGCTTATAATTACATATTGTGATGAAAGTGAACCAGGGAAAATCTAAAAATGCATTTATAGTACATTTCATGAGTTTTTAACAACAAATTCCAATTTTCACGCTCTTTGAAGGACATGGAATTTCAGTGTTAACCCTTCAAACCCAAAAGGCCACTTTTTTGGCCCAGGATCATGATATGATCTGAATTCATAACATAGAAAGTTGCTTAGTGAATTTGTGTGGCAGACCAATCAAGATTTTCAACATGCAACCGTAAAGCTTCACATTGAAAATATTGATCGGTCTTCCCCAAGTAATAAATATAGACTCTTCCAAATGATAACAATGAACGGAAGATACCATCAAGGTTCAAGGGATTATAATTCAAGCATTTCCATTGGTTTTCAAGAAGCCATACAAATCTTGACTAAATCTGAGATTTTTTCTTCTTGATATTATTGAGTGTTGTATACATCCTCAATACATTTGAATAAACTCAACTGAGAGGGTGAAAATTGCATTACGCCCTTAATGAACTGTCCTATTATTCTTGCACATTCTGAAGTCGTGTTACTCTTTTTTTTCTTTGAAGATTAGCAGGACTGGGCCATCTGAAATGAAAAAAAAAATATCATCTGAAGAGGTACATATGGAGAAGGTTAGGAAATATTTGAATGAAAACTTGTCAGAGGCCTCTCCACTTCAGCTGCAACAATCACAGTGATTTAACTGGTAGAGTGCTAAATTACTTTTCAATGGTCATTTGTAACGAGTATTAAAATATGAAGATATCACACTACTACAAAAGGAGCCATATTTTAGCAAGGTGTTGCAAATAAATAACTGTTTTGTTACAATTTACTGGAGAGTTCCTGTTGGCACTCTCCAATAAACTGTAACAGAACAATTTTGTGTCAATATTTTTTTTCCAGTGCTGAGCCAATAAACTAGAGATGGTCTGTCACCCGGGATACCCCCACCGTGGCATACCACCTAGTGTGGGTGACTGAAAATGAGCTTTCAATTTTTCTAAGTAAAAAAAGAATCCAATGTGGCCACCATATGGCCTTCTTGAATTCCATTGGAAAAACATGTCATGAACTGCTTATGTCACGAACAAAGCTTTGCAATGCTTTAGTATTGAGAAGCCTTTCTGCACTCAGGGGGACGAAATACACCACCCATCACCTATGCTATTCTGTAGATTATGAGGCCTAAATCATAAAACAAACCAAGAACATGAATATTTGATGCAAAGGAAATAATTACAAAAAAAAATAAAATAAAATAAAAAAAACACCCACCCACATGCAATTTTACAAAGAAATGGTGTGATAAACAGAAGATCTACTCTGTGGGGCCTTACTGTCAAGGGATCAGAAAGACAAAGGTAACAACACTAACAGTGACCGCATGACCATGGATGCCCCCGAATTATGACCTTGATCTGTGACCTTGAGCTCCATCGAACAAAACTTAAAAAATTTATAGTAATTTATATATTTTTTATACTTACCAATGACCCAGACATAGCTGGTGCTAACTCTTAAAATATAGGGCCAAACACAAATTTTGCCCCCCAATCCCCCAAATTTCCATCTAAAACCAAAGAAAACATGTCCTGAATGGCCCTCCATACTTCACCTCTACTGCGCATGCGCAGTGTCAAGGATGTCCTGAAATTGGCGCCATTAATCATTCTTATCACCAGTGCCTGGTAAGCGCTATGTACTCAGCGGGGAGGTATGAGTTCCCAACTCCTGGGAGGGCCATCCCCGTCTGGGTCATTGGTAAGTATAAAAAATATATAAATTACTATAAATTGTTTAAGATTTTTATACTGTACCAATGACCCAGACATAGCTGAATAGTAAAAAGGCTGGAGGGCCGAGGACATAGAGGAAAATCCAATAAGCTCAACTATATAAATAGAGTCATCTCCTGTAGGAGAAAAGGAGAAATAGGCTTCACGTGTATCTTTCTTATTTATGACAAATTAGAAAGACACAATACCTTTTATAATTGAGCATGATAACATCCATGTTCTCTATTAATATCCAGTATAATTCGTATACTAATTATATTTTAAAGTAAGCCAATAAATAAAGTTAGTCCAAAGAATTGAGACTCTTTATACTCTTTAAAGAAATGTCCGAGGATAGTATAATAACATCCGTTTGACACATGACATATACAAATGCTATACTTTAAAACTATGACATAAATGAATTTAAAAACATAACTTTCACTTAAGAAACCATCCCAGTAACAGCTCAGAAATACTAACTCCGGAGGAGGTATCCCCTTGTTTTCATAATAAAAACAGGTGACCCAAGGGAACACCCTCCCCCCCCCCCCCCCCTTTTTCTTGCCCTGGGTCAAATAGCCCAGAGCGAAGAGGGCAGCAAGACGGAGTCACTGCCGGAACATAAAGCCTACATAGCTATAGTTGCAATTGTTAAGTGATCGACTTTCTGAGCAGCTGATAATGGACCTAAACAATGCAGGTCTCCAGAAATGGATACAATATTTCTGAGATAAAAATTCATGAATGTGGATGGTTGAGACCAATATGCAGCCTATTAATCTATAATAGCAAAACTATACGTCAGCCCAAGATGTAGAAGAGCTCTTACTTCATGAGCCGAAATCTTAAGCACAGACTGCTGAGTTAAGGATAGATTATCCTAAGCAGTACCGATAGTTAACTGAATGCATTAAGTAATAGAATGGACCGTAATGACCCTTCTATTAGGCATCAGAGCCAGAAGAAGCTTTACGTCCTACTGATAAACTGAGATCTGTTAATAAATACATAAAGGTCTATCCGGACAGAGTAAAGGCCTATGCTCGCTCGAAGACGGAAGGACCTAAAAAAAACCATAGGTTCCGGATATCATTAGGAGCCTGATTCTTAACCAAAAATACAACATTAGTAGTAAAGGTAATAGAGTTCCCGATACTACGAAAGTGAGAGTCGTCCACCGATAGTGCATGAAGCTCACTGACTCTTCAGCAGAAGAGAAGGCTAAGAGAATCGCTGCCTTAAAAGGCCAGAATTTGAAACTGCTGTCTCAAGGGGTTCAAATGGTTGCTTTAGTTAATAAGAACCCAAGCTAAATTCCGAATCGGAATTAATCTAATGATTCTAGGTCTCTTATCGAAAAGTTTCAAACTAACTTAGATAAAGAGACATTAGGCTCCATTGTAAACTATCATGGTGTGCATAGGTATCAGATAACATAGACCTATAACCTATAACAGTAACTGGCTGCAGTTGATCTCGTCAAACAAGTATACTAGAAAGTTTGCAATATCTGGTATGTAGGAATCAAAAATATCAACATAAAGATCCCTACACCAATGACGGAAGACCCTCCACTTTAGCCGCATAAAGTGAAGAAGAGGTCCTTCTACAGTTAGGAATCGCGTCCACTGCTGGTCCTATACCGTGCTTGCTATGCAAGAAGTTCCGCACAACGGAATACGTGAAGGTTGCGACCTTGCGGGTTGTGATAGAGTTGACACGATTTCCCCAGCGAAAAAAGATCCTCTCGTGGAGGAAGTTTCCGCGGTAAGTCCCACAGTAGACATCTAAGTAAATTTATCCACCGTCTCTGTGGGACAGGGATGCTACCAACAGAATTGTATTGTGAATGAATAATTCTAGCAATACTTGCTGAATCAACAGCGATGGAGGATACGCATATCCTATCATAGCGTCCTACTAGATCGATAGAGCGTTAACTACATATGCTCAGGGAACCGGACACGGTGACACATACGTCTACAGTTGATTGGAGAGTTGTGTCGCAAATAATTATCACTGGGCGCTCCCATTGATAGCAAATCTGATTGAATACTTGTTTGTTGATAGTCCATTCTGACGGCAACAAACGACCCTTACGTGAAAGGGAGTCTGCTAATACGATCCGACGACCAAGAATATGACGAACCGAAACAGAACTTGGTGTTCTATAACAAACAGAAGGATTCTTTCCGTTAAAATTAATAAAGGAACCGAATGAGTGCCTCCCTGGTTCCGGATATACGCAACTACTGTCGTATTATCGGACAGGATTGAACATGCGTTTCTGAATAAAATTCATCCAATGACGTAGTGCAAGCCAACATAATATTCTTCCTTGGAAGTAAGGAGCTTGCCTAAAAACTGCGGAACACAAAGACCCTGGCACTTCGAATCCGTTGGGATCAAAATTGTGTCCCAACCTGTTTGACTGACATCCGTCATAATCGAAAAACTCGGATCCGGCAACTACAGTGGAACTCTCTGAGTCAACCATCGAATGTATGCCCACGTCTAAATCTCTTGTTACACCTGATAAACAAGAGAACGTGTATATCGAGCAATTCAAGATTGCTGAAAGGTTGCAGTCGAAGAGAAGCTTCTCGAGACCGAAGCGACTCTGAGAGAGTTCTTCACCTTACTATCCATGCGTGTGGATGTAGCTAGGGCTGCGTCACATCTAACCAACTCCAGATTGCCACTGAAGGGCGGAGTTATACGTGGAAAAACTACTGCCCCTGAAAGAAATCTCATTGAGGATTACATCCTGGAATTCTTTCTGTTGAAGACGTAATGATAAACGTCTCAGTAAGGTCGTATACGTATGATAAAGCGTCTAAGTTAAGTCTATATTATACATCATTGTCGTTTCCAACATCGTGGTTGGAATTGACATAGGCGGCGAAAAAGATAATTAGCAGTCTTCAGTCTCGCCGTCTTAGACGCAAAGGAACTCTCGGTAAGCCCAGTTCTGCCAATAAACAATTATTCCTCGAATTCACGAAAGGCAGAATAGAGCATTGCGGACAAGAAACTATACTAGCATGTTGATAGTAAGCTTATATATATATAGCGTTGTTCAATAATTCAAATGATCTAAGACATTATTGGACTGCGTCGGCAACTCAGGGACAATGTCCCTGAACCGATCCAAAACTCCGTGTCCAATGACGCTATAGTCTCTTATCCAGCATCGCAGCAATGTAGTCCGACGGAACTACCTCTGGGAGATAATGCCGGAAGAAATGTATGGCAGCTTCTGTTGTTCCGAAAGGGAAAGCTCGAAATCATCCGAATCCCTTTCGCCATCCTGTCGGACCCTATGAAATATTCGGTCGTCCGTACCTGATGCAACAGCGGAGCGTACCGACCCAGCGCTGTCGGATTATTCCTGATCCGACTGAGAATCTGTCGTTTGCTGGGATGCTACGATAAGCTGTGCTATTTTGGATAGCACGTCCGTCACTGAGACCTGTGGAGAAGCGGTCTTACGATGCATTGCCGCTGGAAGCTCCGTATTCGTTACCCCGTGCATACTTCTATAATGCGAGCGACCGGAGTGTGCAGGCCTCGTGTTCCTTGGCTACCGGATGGCGTGACCTGTTCGCCATGGAATCACTGAATGTCGAAGCTGGCCGGATATTCAAGGTCACGTAGCCAATGTGCGGTCGTGTGCGCTGCTGTGAGGATGAGGAAGCATTATCGACAGTCACTCGGACTGTCTATATAACGGAGCGTCCGGAGAGGCGGACATACGCTCCGAAGGTGAAATGTCTGTACCACAACATCCGGTCCCATATGTTGTTGCACGAGAGAGGGACCTCTCTCGCTCGCCGCCCGGACGGACCGGACGAGCTAGGAACCGGACTAACAGGCTTCCTCCGATCTCTCCTCTAATCCGTCGTCACTGGGTGTGTACTAAAGTCTATTATAGTGCTCGCATCACCCAAATCTCCATCCTAGACCGCAACGGACGAACCCAACTGCCGAACCATTCGAAGAATGGACGCTACACCGGGTGAGCTAGCGAATGTCAACTCCGTCGATCCTACTAGGGACCTATTAGGAGATTGACGTAATCCATGAGCACTAATTGCCGCTAGCTCTTCATTAACTATGACGACAGAGGCACACTTTTGAAAAACATCTCAGTAATTTTGCGAACAAGAAACCAGAAATGCTTGTACATAGCAAGCATATAACAAATATATATAGCGTCGTTCAATAAATCGAACGTATCTGAGACATTATTGGACGGTGTCGGAACTGAGGGACGATGTCCCTGAACCGAACCAAAAATTTCCAAGTCCACCGACGCTATCAGTTTCTTATCCGGTATCACAGCATTCTGGTCCGACGAAGAACCTCTAGAAGAAGAAGTCGGATGACATATACAGCAGCTTATGTTGTTCCGAAAGGGAAAGCTCGAAAACCTCCGAATCCCTTTCGGCATCCCGTCGGACCGAATGAAAATCTCGGACGTCCGCACCTGATGCTTCTGCGGAGCGTCCCAACCCAGCGCCGTCGGATATTATATTATGCGACAGAGATTCTGTCGTTGCTGGGATGCTGCGATAAGTTGTGCTATTTGGGATAGCACGTCCGTCACCGAGGCCTGTGCAGAAGCGGTCTTACGATGCTTTGCTGCTGGAAGCTCCGTGTACGTTGGCTCCCGCATACTTCCTTATGCGAACATCCTGAGTCTGCAGGCGTCGTGTCCCTGGCTATCGGATGGCGTGACCTGGTCGCCGAGCATTCTCTGATTGGCGAAGTTGACTGGATATCGGAGGTCACGTAGCCAAGGTGCGGTTGTGTGCGCTGACATGAGAATGAGGAAGCCTTATTGACAGTCTCTCCGGACTGTCTATATAACAGAGCGTCCCGAGCGGTGGACGTATGCTCCGAATGCGATACATTTTGTACCACAACATCTGGGGCCAGATGTTGATGTACGAGAAAGGGGCCTCTCTCGATCGCAGCCCGGATGGGCCTGGACGAGCTATGAACCGTTCTCCCCTCTAATCCGCCGTCACTGGGTGTGCACATGGATGTTTATAGTGCTCGCATCACCCAAAACTCCTTTCTAGACCGCAACGGACGAACCCGGCTGCCGAACCATTCGATGAATGGACGCTACACCGGGCGAGCTAGCGGACGTCAAAGGCCGTTGAACCTACTAGGGTCCTCTTAGGCAATTGACGTATTACCTGAGCACTTTTCCGCTAGCTCTACATAATTGTGACGACGGAGGCACACTTTTTGGAAGACATCACGGATACATCACCCTGATCATGATCGTCTGAAATAGAGATTGATAAAGTAGAGTGACCCTGCGGGGAAAGGACCGGAATGGCCAATTCCCTACTAACATACCATGACACACGCTTCCCATGTTGTCATCGTAATCAACACATACAGAACAGGAGTTAGTGCGAGTACACTGACTACATATACAATGATTATGAACGTCAGAGGAAGATTTCCTCTTATTGCAATTGAACAATATCCTTTCAATGTGAAAAGAAAACAGAGTCCTAGTACTCGCACCAACCCCTGACAATCAAAATACATAATAACAAGATCCATTAACATAGAAAAAATAATTGAATCAAAAAACTTTTGAAAAAATATTTTTTCAGAACAGCCCAAGTTTCTGAAAAGTAACGTTGAGCCCCAATGGATCCCAAGTCTAAGTGTGGACAAAAATTCTAAAAATATTTTAAACAATTTATTCAACACTTACGAACAATAATAATGTGTCTAGTTATAATTAAATTAACATCAAGATATTATTTTCAAGAAATCCCCCCTCACACAGAGGGCTGTTGGAAATGTAAACAATAAGTGTAAAAACACTAGATCAAGACTCCAGGCACCCTGGCCCGAAATCAGTTACCAATAATACACTATCTGATGCAAAACAGAGACTTCCAGGGAAGAAACTGCAGAACATCAGATGGTAGATGCAGAACACTACGCCTAACCACCCATAGGTGAAGACGTAAACGTGGGGAAAAGAACAGAATACATTCTGTTATCCAGCTAAAACTCCCAAGAAATTTTAGTAATAATATTACAGAAAATATGCCAAAAGCATGGGAGAATAGCAAGAGGGGACTTAAAGGAAAGGGAGAGAGGAAAACACTGAATAAGCAGTGTAATCTTGATAACAAGAATGACCACAACAGGCAGTTGCCTCGAAAATAGGTAACTTAACATAATTTGATCAAAACAAAATTTTAAGTTACAGCCCTGAATATTTTCTGTCACTCATTTTTCCTCTCCTCCTTCTATATCCTCCTTTGAATCACCATTTCACTAATATTTATGTGTCTGGCATCATTTAAACTGAGATTTACAAGCACAAAGATCAGTCAGATGTTAACTGATGAAGGGCCAAACTAAGAATGATTAATGGCGCCAATTTCGGGACGTCCTTGACACTGCGCATGCGCAGTAGAGGTGAAGTATGGAGGGCCATTCAGGACATGTTTTCTTTGGTTTTAGATGCAAATTTTGGGGATTGGGGGGGCAAAATTTGTGTTTGGCCCTATATTTTACGAGTTAGCACCAGCTATGTCTGGGTCATTGGTACAGTATAAAAATATACATTTGTGCGAGACACATTGCCTCCCCATAGGAAACATGTATGCCACGTTTGAACAAAATCCAACAAAGCATCTCAGAGTTATGGAGCGGACATAAAAATCTTCCTGATGGACACACAGGTGAATGGAAATGACAAATACTATATGTCCCAGAATCTTTTTTTTTTTTTTGAAGGGCATAAAAAGGAAGTGTCATCTTGCACATGCATATTGCACTGACTATCACCAACAAGTTCTGAACAAGGATGTGAGTTTCTCAATCCCCACTTCTCCCGACAGCAATTAAGCATGTTTAGCTTAAAATTATGTTGAAAAATGCTTAAAATTATGCTGAAAATGACTGGAATGAAATGGGTGGTCAACAAGGACATGATTATAGACATATTATTGACAAATTGGGTCTTTCTAGTTGTGTGTTCTTATCCACACATGAAGAAATGGAATCATTGATGAGAACAGAACATTTGTTTCAAAGAAAATATATTTTTTCACCACATATCAAAAGATACTGCCTTGTAGATCTGAAGAAGATCTTGAAAGAATATTCATTATATTGCACTAAGTTAAAATTTGAGTTCCCACGAAAAGCCCAAATATAAATCTACGAACTTGAATTGAACAAACTTGAATCTGGTCTCTATTTAAGATGCTGCATACCAAATACCAGAAGATTCTGAAAGGAGGATCAGAACAAGAAGATTTTTAAAGACTGCTCATATTAGTGCTGCTCAGTTAAGAAATTTTGCCTCATTTTCGGTTTTGGTTGTGATAAGACCCAAGTCTCTGTTTCAGTTTTTATTTGTTTTTATTTAACCAAACAGGAAAACTCAACGAAACACTGAAACTGTAAAACAAGCCACTTATTAAAACTAAGTCTTTTTGGGGAGTCCATAATATGTACCTATGTGATGTTATATGTAAATGGCAGTACAGAGGACAAGCAACATTTCCTAATAGTGTGGATCAATTCCCACTGGCCTGCTTCTTTTTCTGTTCGACGGTATTTAAAATGCATGCACCACAAATGGCAACAGTAGCTGTCAATCTTGCAGTCTTTCCATCCCATGCATATGATGTCACACTCTTCAGTCAAATACTGATGATCACACATGTTCTGAACATCTCAATGAGAATTACAAGTGAGTTGGATTCAGTAGCAAATTCTGACCTCACGTTGACTTTTAACGAGGTAAGTTGACAGACCAAAGTGTCAACAATTTAATTATTGAACAGTTTAGCACAAATTATATGCAGACTGATATCAAACAATGACACCAGCCCAGTGTATACTGAAACTACTGGATAAGGCAGGTGGGAATTGGCGAAATCCTGCATTCATCTTCAGTTTTTTTTCAAAGCCATCTTCGTTTCCAAAGAGGGTCATAGGAGTCAAATTTAATTTTCTCCTGTACTCACTTCTCACTCTAAATCATTCAAAATGCATTTTGGGGCAAAGAAAAAAAAATTGCCTTATTGGGGGGCGGGGAGCTCAAGAATCCTGGGCTGTTGTGGCAAGCACGTGGCCCCCAAAGTTTTGAGTCCCTCTCCCCGCCCGCCCCGCCCCACCTCTGCTTCTGTTGTATTCAGAAAATACTTGCGTGTACTCACTTGACAGGAGAAAAGAATATAAAATATACAAAAGGATGCAAAGGCGAATTTTTGATGCCATGCATAAAGTTCTCTTGTTAGTGTTTTTCCCTAATTTGACTCCAACCATAAACGTTTTAAGCAATGCACAGCCAAGTTGGTGAGGTTATACTTTCGTAGCCAAGTTGGTGAGGTTTTGCTTTCGTAGTACTCCAGGATGGGGAAGGGTATCAGAGGAAAGACCTATTTTAATTTTGGGCTTTCTAGACACATGTGGGGGGACAAAACCCAAAATACAAAATTTGGGGCATGTTTGAACTAGGGTTATGATGTGTGGTGGTCTGGCTTGTCGATCGGCATGTCATTATTGAAAAATAAAAAAAATATTATTTTCTGTTGATTTTATTTACATATGGTTATAATTATGATTGCTGAAAAAGTAACTGAAAATGTTGATTTGTCTCTTATTTTTTCTCAAGCTTGTCATGTGCAGAGGTGTTAAAACAGATGTTGGCTTAAAGGACAGCTCTGTGCTTTGTCATGCCAATCAAATGTTATTTCACACCTTGTGCAGGTGGTAGTTTAATCTACTATATTTAATTAATCACTTCAATCCCGACTACTTTAATGTAGTAGTAGTAGCAGAATATTTTATTTTAAGTGACACATTTCAATACACACATATAATATACATAGGTATTTACAAAATATTTATATGAAATCCAGCCTGTGAAGGCTTATGAGACACATTTTCATCAGAGGTAGGTCTTTTTTACAGTAGTTCCTAACCCCCCCCCCCCAAAAAAAAAACCAAAACAAAAAAAGCCAAACCCGAAAAACCAAAACACATGCACGCACACCAACACACACACACACACCTTTGTGGACCCCCCCCCCCACACACACACACACACACAGAGTAATATGCAGACATACGCCCACATGCACTTGCATATACTTTCGTGTACTAATTTTCTTTCACTTTTTCTTACTTTCTTCCCCCCCCCCCCACCAATGACGCACGTATATCTTTCTCTCTCTATCTCTTTCCCAGTAAAGTGTACTCTCTCTTAGAATGGCACATTCGCAGATATTTTAATTCGCTATCTCCCTTATATTCGCCCACGTATTTTTACATACACACAGGCTTAGATATTTCAATTCATAATACAAATAACAACAATGTAGAGGAATGTTGAAAAATCTCCAAATGCAAAGAGTATAAAAGTATGTACAAACTACAAACCCCTACAGAATTGGGTGAAGGATATTTGTTTCGGATTGCAAATATCTCCCGTCCCCCAACCCCCCCATCCCGTCCCCCCCCCCACCCCCTCACACTCACTCACATATCCTTTGAAACAATCATTAGTTTCAGTCACGAGTGAGATACTTTTTGGTATCCATTCAAAAACACTATATTTTCTTTTCACTATATCCTTTTTATAAGAATCTTTAATTGCGTAGCCCGACAAGAGTAAGAAGAAAAAGAGGATGGCCTGGTCGAGTTGACTCAATGTCGTAAACTGGTATCACTTTGATCATTAGCCATGCGCCATGGGTGCTTTCGTGATGCAGGAGGCTTTTTCGCCCCCACTTCCGACCCAAGAAAAACACGGTTCATCACATGTTGGCCTAAAGCTGTAAACAAACTGTGAAATTGGGAACTTCGCGAATATTAGTGGTTTTTCTCAAGTCTGGTTTATTCATTTCCTCGATCAAATCGATCGTGCAAACACAACAGTTTAGTTTCGAAAGTGACGAGGTCTTTGTACTTAACCAAATGGAACTGACTGTTCTATTCTCAATTTACAATTTCAAACCACAGCAATAGGCGCCGTCTGCCTCCTCCAAATTCCAATTTTAATTTAAAATAAAATGATCTACTACCAGTAACAAATGCAGTTGTCTTGCCAATTGACGTCACAAGACAGTATTTATTAATCAGCAGAGAAACTGACATGCAAAAGCAATTAACTAATCCTTTATGCTCGTGACCACGGTGGGTCACAGTGTTCTGAAAACTGTCTTCCACTATCAAACACTGCGGTCCACTGGAACTCAACGGTGAAGAACACACCACGGCGGCATTTTTGTTACAATCCACATTGAACGTACTGCACCAAAAAAAATTGATATTTGGTTACTAATGTTTAAGTTATTCCATAACAAGCATTATACAATATTTTTTTAACAAAAGGCAATAACTCCCATAATTTTCATTGGATATCGCTGGTCATCGAACTTGATGTACACATTGTTGCTGTAGAGACATACACTGAAAAGAAATGAAATTCATTTTTCATTGTTACAGTTCTGCCATAAACAAGCATTACACTATATTTTTTATTAAACGAAGAGCAATAACTCCCACAATTTTCATCAGAAATCGCTGGTCATCGAACTTGACGTAGACATTGTTACTAGAGACATGTACTGAAAAGAATTGAAATTCATTAACTATTGTTCAAGTTATTCCATAAACAAGCATTACATGATATTTTTTATTAAACAAAGGGCAATGACTCCCATAATTTTCATCGGATATCGCTGGTCATAGAACCTGATTTAGGCATTGTTGCTATAGAGACATATACCAACAAGAGCACCGCCTTGCGGGACATTATATGCCTGTTTTGTATTTTTGAAGGGTTGGGGTAAGGATGGGGGTGAGGGTGAAAATTGTTCGGACCAACCCCATATTCAAACTTGACCTGTATTTTGTTGTGATTAAACAACATACCAAGTTTGGAACCAATCAGAAAACAAATATTAAAAGTTATCATCCGGAAACCAAATATTTGATGCATTCTATGTCCAACAAGGGCCATAATTCAGGGGAACTTCAAAGTTCGAACTGATCCCATATTCGAACTTGACCTGTATTTTGTTTTGATTAAACCACATACCAAGTTTAGGAGTCAATCAAAAAAAAAATACAAAAGTTATCATCTGGAAACCAAATGGAGATGAATGGACAGACCGACGGATGGACAAATGGATGGACAAATGGACAGACAGACAGACAGATTCCATAATTCGACGGTTTTTTCAACAGGCATATAAAAAATCAGTCAGGCCATACTAAAGTTATAATCCGAAAACACAAAATGCACAAATTCAAGAGGAATAACTCTGGAAAGGTACATGCGGTTTTGGCCAAAAGTGAACTTGAGCTGTGCTTTGTGGTCATAAACAAAATCTGAGAATTTGAAACAAATTAGTCAAGGCAAACTAAAGTTATCATCCAGAAACCACATAATTCACAAATTTGCAATCATTCAAGGGGAATAACTATGGAACGGTACATGCGATTATGGCCAAAGGTGAACTTGAGATGTGCTTTGTGGTCAAAAACAAAATCTGAGAATTTGAAAAATATAGGTCAAGGCAAACTAAAGTTATCATCCGGAAACCACAAATTTGCAATCATTCAAGGGGAATAACTCTGGAAAGGTATATGTGATTGTGGTCAAAAGTGAACTTGAGCTGTATTTTGTGGTCAAAAACAAAAAAAGGAAAATTTGAAATAAATCGGTCAAGGCAAACTAAAGTTATCATCCGGAAACAAGAAGTTGGGCTAAATTTCCATAAATAAAGGGCCATAACCCTACTGCAAATGGGCCTCTAGAAACGGAAATCGAACCCATCCTGTATTTTGTCATACTAAATCCACATGCCAAATTTAACTCAGTTCAAACCATTACAACTAAAGTTATTGTCTGGAAACGAAATGTGTCCATGGACGGGTGGAGAGACCATTCACATAATACGTCCCGTTTTTCAAATGGGTGTGTAAAAACAACATCTGAAAAATTTGGTGTCAATCTGTCAAGGCGTTTGGCTTTAAATGAACGGAAACCAATTTTTTTTCAAAAATTGTGTTTTCAAAGGGCCATAACTCTGCAGCGGATGGACTGAGAAACACCAATATCGAACGTGACCTGTATTTTATTGCTACAAACAACATCTGAAAGTTTGATGGCGATCCGTCTAGGCATTCGACTTTAAATGAAGGGAAACCAATTTTTTTTGAAAGATTGTGTTTTCAAAGGGCCATAACTCTGCAGCAGATGGTCTGAGAAACACCAATATTGTTCTTGACCTGTATTTCATTGCTAAAAACAACATCTGAAACATTTGGTGTCAATCCATCAAGGCGTTCAGCATTAAATGAACGGAAACCAATTTTTTTAGAAAAATTGTGTTTTCAAAGGGCCATAACTCGGCAGCGGATGGACAGAAAAACACCAATATCCAACTTGACCTGTATTTTATTGCTAAAAACAACTTCTGAAAGTTTGATGTCGATCTGTCAAGGCGTTCGACTTTAAATGAACGGACACCAAGTTGTTTATGGACAAACAGATGGATGGAAGGACAGACAGACTGATAACATAATACGTCCCGATTTTATAAACGGGTGTATAAAAAAAATTGAAATCTGTTGACTGCTGTTCAAGTTACGCCATAAAAAAGATATACAGAATATTTTTATAACAAAGGGCAATAATTCCCATAATTTTCAAGAGATATCTGTGGTCATCGAAGTTGATGTAGACATTGTTGTTACAGATACAGTGCCATATACCCCCAAAAATTTTAATCTGTTAACTATTGTTCAAGTTATGCCATAAACAAAGTTCGGGTGGATGAATGGATGGATGGACAGATGGATGGACAGACTTTGAGGGGGGGGGGGGGGGGATAATAATACCACTAACCAAAATTGTGTTCAAATCGGCCCATTGCTTCTGAAGATGAAAAGTTTTGCCCCTACCAGAACTGACAAGAGCTAAAAAAAAAAAAGCTGTAGTGCTGAACCGATAAAGCATAAATAAATTGAAACCATCAATCAATTTGACAAAGTAAGGTCCATAAATCTGATGAAAAAATGCAGGCACTCTTTGGTGTGGCTTGTCACAAGGATCCCTCATACCAAATTTCACTGAAATCCATCCACTCATTGGCAAGGTATCACTGCAGACAGACAAATAGACTGATGGATGCATGAACTTCCGTATACCACTCATTCTCTTCGAGAGTGGGGGTATAAAAATATTGCCCTCTAACTTCCCTTGAACCAAATATCAACCATCCATCCAACCAATAGACAAGTTTTTTTTTTTAATTTGGGGCAATTGTACCCCCACCCCCTCTCCCTCTGGGACATGGCAACTTGATTTGAACAATATACAAAAAAAAAAAAAACCATAAGTAGCAATTCCCTCAAAATTCTTGGAAATTGGTTCAATAGTTTTTTACTAAAAGCCACCAACTTGCACAGGAAATAAACACTACAGTAGATTCTGACTAGGTCAGGCGAGTTAAAATCTGAGTAAAACAGGTTTTCAAACTTGTTCAAGATGTTGTAGTAGCAGTGTTACTATTAATGAAAGTGTCAATGACACTGTAGCTCAACTTGTCAAGACAAAGACATGTACATGTATAGTATGTGACACAGCAATGACAAACATCTAGGTAATGACCTGATAACAAAGGTACATATAAAGTATTGTAACGGTCTGTACATAAATACTGACCGTTGCCTGTAACAAATGTATAGGTAAAGTATTGTAAAGGTAGGTGACAGTCAGATGCTAAACTAGAAAAAAATCTTTGAGTCCCAGAGTAGGTCTGACTGAACCCCAAAATATTTGTTCTCATAGCACAGTGATAACAAAGGCACCCCAAAACACACTCGTTCCTGTCCCAAGGTGAAGACAAAAGTACCCAAGAAGTTTTGTGAAGATCAGTTCATAAATACGAGCTGTATAGAAGTTGTGACAAAAAACTGATTGGACCTAATTTCGGTACAAAATGGCCACTGGCAGCCATCTTGTATTTTGGACCGTACCCAGAAACACTCATTCTCATCCCAAGGTGATAACAAAGGTACCCAAGAAGTTTTGTGAAGATCGGTTCATAAATACAGCCTCTACCCTGAGCCGTATTGACATGAGTGCTTACATTGTGTAAGTAGCACTGAATAAATCAAAGTTCATCTAATTTGCATAATTTCTGCACGAAAAAAAACCCCTTACAATATGTGATGTATTCCATGTTACTAAACATTCATACAAAAATTTATTCAAATCAGAACTTTCATACAGAAGTTCTGTACAAAAGACTGATTGCACTAATTTTGGTACAAAATGGCTGCTGGTGCCCATCTTGAATTTCGGACCACACCCAAAAACACTCGCTCTCATCCCACGGTGATAACAAAGGTACCCAAGAAGTTTCGTAAAGATTGGTTCATAAATATGGCCTCTAGTCTGAGCTGTATAGAAGTTGTGTACAAAAAACTGATTAGACCTAATTTCGGTACAAAATGGCCACTGGCAGCCATCTTGAATTTTAGACCGCACCCAGAAACACTCGTTCTCGTCCCAAGGTGATAACAAAGGTACCCAAGACATTTCGTGAAGATCAGTTCAGAAATACAGACTCTAGTCTGAGCCGTATTGACACGTGTACTTACTGTGTGTAAGTCGCACTGAAAAAATCAAAGTTCATCTAATTTGCATAATTTCTGCACGAGAAAAAAACCTGTATTATATGTGATGTATCCCATGGTACTAAACATTCACACAAAAAATTATTCAAATCAGCGCTTTCATATGGAAGTTCTGTGCAAAAATCTGATTGCACCTAATTTTGTACAAAATGGCTGCCATCGGCCATCTTGAATTTCGGACCGGACCCAAAACCACTCGTTCTCGTCCCACGGTGATACCAAAGGTACCCAAGAAGTTTCGTAAAGATCGGTTCATAAATACGGCCTCTAGCCCGAGCCGTATTGGCATTTGCACTTACAGTGCTGAAAGTAACCCCCAAAAACATCAAAATTAGTCTAATTTGCACAATTTACGCACAAGAAGAAAATCCGTATTCTATGTGATGTATCCCATGGTACTAAACATTCATACAAAAAATTATTCAAATCAGAGCTTTCATATGGAAGTTCTGTACAAAAAACAGATTACTGCATCGTCGGTACAAAATGGCGGCTGGCAGCCATCTTGAATTTCGGACCGCACCAAAAACACTTGTTCTCGTCCCACGGTCATAACAAAGGTACTCAAGAAGTTTCGTAAAGATCGGTTCATAAATACGGCCTCTAGCCCGAGCCGTATCCAATTGTTTGACGTACGGACAGACGGACGACGGGCCATGACAAAAGCTCAAATTTGGCTTTGCCAAAGTTGAGCTAAAAATTGTTGAAATCCAGTGAACTTTTGAGTTATTATGCTAACAGACCAAAATTCATGTTAAATCCATAAACTAAGCGACATAACTCGGCTAAGCCGAATAAGACAATATAGATCTGAGAACTCAATCAACATATTACAGCAACAAACTCAGATACAAAGGAGCCCACTTAATTGGATATCTCTTAATTGTATATCCCTGTTAATTGAATATAGGTTATAGAGTAAACTCCTGTTAATTGAATAAAAAATCTTCTAATATGTCAAGTAATTACCCTGACTCTCCTCAGTTTTCCTTTGGTTATAGACCTATTTGGCCTCAGTACATCCAATACAGGCATTTAATCTATTATATCTTGTTTGACAGAGCCCATGGAGCTTTGTCAAACAAGATATAATAGAATAAATGCTAAGTTTATCTCTGGAATACAGGAAAGTGACACAATCCTTGTTAATTGAATACTCCTGTTAATTGAATAATTTTCATTGGCAAAGTGGCTATTCAATTAACAGGGTGCCACTGTACCATCAAGAGGGATGCTAATGTCACATCACTCATCTACATTCCACTTTGAAATTGGACCAATTCCATAACTGTATCAAACATGATCCATGTCACTTGTGAAATAAAACATTAAAGAAGAAAATAAAATCTGTACATAGCTAATTTTTGGCTGAGAAGTTTAAGAAGACACAAATGCAATATAAAAGCCATGGAACCATGTGATTCACAGAAACTTACCTGAATCAAAATTCTTACAAGATTTACCCTCAATAAAAATTCCACGAAAAGGTGAATAAAAGCTATTGGAAAATGATTCAAAGAAACCAAGCCAAACCTAAGCTCTAACAAAATATACGAAGGTTCAGGTAAACAAACATTCTTATAACTAGAAATTTTTAATTTTTTCAAAAATCTGAATACCCCCCCCCCCCCCCCCCCCCCCCACCCTCCCCCCCCCCCAAAAAAAAAACAAAACAACATTCATATTCACACTAAACAAGAGGCCCAAAGGGATCTTATATGCTGACCTGACAAAATGGTTCAAAGAAGTATTTTGGGTCATTTTCAGTTAGTCATGGTTCATCAACACTACAGAAGAATGAAGTCAAAATTATTCATAACTCTGGTGTCCATGTCAGATGATTATTATCATCTGCAGGCTTGTCATTTTGAGACGGGCGATCGGCTCCAGCTGTAGTGGCCTGACTAAACTAAAATTTCTGCAGACCATAAACGACTGCCTCATGCAAAATACCGTAGGCGATAAATATTTATCAGCTCCCAATATGTTAACAGAGCTTGAGACTTTGGGGCACACAGACCCAGTTAAAATTGAGAGGATTTTTTTCTCAGTATTATATTTCGTCAAATGGCCGGGAGCAGGGGGAAAATTTTGAAACATTCCAATAAAAATGGGTAGGCAAATGAGCAAAGTGACCAATGTTTCATATCTGTAAAATGTCACTCATTTTTGTCAATATGAGGATTCCTTTACGTATAAATCCTTATCCATGAATTTGTATCAGAAGTCTGAGTGATGGGCTATTTATATTAAATTAATATATCCAGCTAAATACAAAAAAAAAAAATAGGACGCTTCACCCCACAACAGCTTTGTTTTTGTTTTAATTTTATTTACCATATGTCACGTCATTTCACCCTAGTGATGAACCTATTATCAGCCATCGGCATCGGCCGATAATGGGGTAATCGGTGAATCATCGGCATCGGCAGAAAAGCGCATGATTTGCCAATAGGGGTGCACCGATTGTTACAGAGTCAAAATGAACCGTCGTTTTTTTTGTTTTTTTACTCACAGCCATATCGTCGAAAACAGTGTTTACACATGAAACGTCTGGGGGAATGTGCCAACACTACTGATTCCAAAATTCTGTGTGTTTTAATATTCTATGAATAATTTAAAGCTAAGCCACAATTTCAATTTGTCACACAGTCATGTATGATTCTTATTACGTGGAAATCTCGACCCAGTTTCTTAAGTCGTAACATCATTGTTTAAAATTTAGCTTTCCTATATTACTCCCTTTTGGAAATCGCACAATTCTTATTAAAACAAATAGTATCAGACTGTCGGTGCGGGTTTCATTTTTCATTTATTCATAAGTACTGTATTACGAAAAAAAATCTGGTGGGAGACAAGTGAAGTAAATTATACAAGGCAGCTTCTTTGAAAACAATACGTGCGCATTCCATGGAGGATTAGTGTCGTTTTGTACAAAGGCATTTCGTAGGGAACGGGACAACCCGGCCCAGGGACTACCTGCCCCAAACAAGCTGGGACAACCTGCCCCAAGTTTTTCACGTGCCACAGTTATGAGCTATTTGACTATGGTATTGGACTATGATTGGATTATAAGTAATAACAAATGAACTATTCAGCTGTTATTACTTATAATACGATCATTATTAATTAGTAGACAATAGATTTGTTTATTGGACTTAATTATAATGATATTAAAAGTAATATCATGAATAATTCCGAATGAATTATTATTATCCGAAGTATCTGTAGTAATGATGGTATCTGCGGGTGCCTCATTAATGGATGTTTCAGTGGCCTGACTGTTGTCTCTGACGTGTCCATGGCTTCATCTGAGTCAATGATTGTTATCAGCTTAAAAAGCACATTTATTGTCTTAGTCTTACATGTAGATAAAGGAAAAGCAATCAACGCTGTGATAAATCCATATCACGCTGAAACAACATGTCTGGTCATTTGATTTTTTCGCATCAAACAAATATCATTTCCCTTAGAGGGTACCCGACTGAAACAACATGACTAAAACAACACATCACTTCTGAATGGTCTCTACATGCAGCCAATTCAGTATAGAACTATTATTACTGTAATTCAGTCATTCTGGGATGTTTTAATAGGATCACTGTGGATAATTTTCGATAAAATTGGATAATTGTTCAATAAAAAAGTGAGTAAAATTTTTTTTTATATATTACTATCCCCAAAAACTTTTTCTTCAAAAATCAGAAAAAAATCCGGACAACCTGTCCCAAAAAGTGTGACAACTGACAACCTGCCCCAAAGATAGGCCTGGGGCAGGTTGTTCCTGGGGCAGGTTGTCCCTGATCTCTTTTCGTATACTGACTTTCGTATACAAAAGAAGACATTTCGTACATATATCATCACTAGTACACAGGCAAATTTTATAGGGTTTTTAAGTATTTTTTATATGAAATAATAGACTGTAAGTGTAAGGTATTATAAATAATTTTTTTTTACATACGGGGTTGTTATCTTTACTTGGTTCAAGGCAGTCATAACCTCATGTATGAAATGTCAAAGCTTGTGCACGAACCGTCCTACAAGTTTGTGTACGAAACGTCCTAAATTGCCATGTACGAAACGTCCAGCCCCCTTCCATGGCAGGGCAGAATCACATGATTTTCAAAATGGAGGGGTCTATTCAGAATGTACATATTGAATATTAGGCGTATGACCGATATGAGAAGAAAGGAATAAGTCGGATTTATCCAGAGTCAGGACAGTGTCTGTCGGCCTGTGTACGAGTTCCCACAGGATTGCTATGAGTTTTAAATGTATGGGATTTAATCTTATTGGGAGAATATGTAGTATTCCATGAAGGGAGAGTCAATCTGACACGGGTGATTCCGTTCTTCTCACTGAGGAAAGGACTGCACAAAACGATCGGATAAATTGTCTGGGGAGTTGATTTGGTGGCGAGTTTACCAGGAACCACGAAACACAACCCCGCATTGACATTCTAATTGCAACTTTGCAGGGTTTGATCAAGTTATTCATGCATTTTCACGGAATTTAAAACATCGGAATCGGTATTGGCCGATTATTAAATTTTTAACATTGGTATCGGCCGATGCTTTGTTTACCATATCGGTTCATCACTATTTCACCCATGTGTGTTGAGTACTCTCCCTTGATGTGCAGAGCTCTGTTTTGAACAGCTGATTCTTGGTTTCCTTTCACACAAGGACCCAATTTGAACAAACTTGAATCTGACCCACCTAGAGATGTTGTATACCAAATATGAAAGGATTCTGACTGGTGGATCTGAAGAAGATTTTTAAAGAAATCCCCTCCTATTGCACTATGTTAAAATTCGGGCTTCAAAAGAGAGTCCAAATATTAGCCCAGGGATCTGATTTGAACAAACTTGAATCTAACCCCCCAAGAGATGTTGTATATCAAATATGAAAGGATTCTCAGACGGGTGGATCAGATGAGGAAGATTTTTAGAGAAATTCCCTCATATTGCACGAGGTTCAAATTTGGGCTCCCATAAGAGGCCTACGTATTAACCCAGACACCCGATTTGAACAAATTTGAATCTGACCCCCCCCCCCCCCTACCCATTCCCCCCCCCCCCCCCCCCCTCCACCAGATATGCTGTGTATCAAACATCAAAAGATTCTAATTGATGGTTCTGGAGAATGAGATTTTTAAAGAAATTCCCTCATATTGCACGAAGTTAAAATTCGGACCCCCATAGGGAGCCCAAATATTAACCTTGAGACTCGACTTGAACAAACTTGAATCTGACCCACTTAGAGATGTTGTATACCAAATATGAAAGCAATCTGACTAGTGAATTTGAAGAAGAAGGTTTTAAAAAAATTTCCTCATATTGCACCAATTTGATATTTAGGCTCCCATATGGAGCCCAAATATTAACCTGGGGACCCGATTTTAACAAACTTGAAACTGACCCACGTAGAGATGTTATATACCAAATATGAAAAGATCTGACAGATGGATCTGAAGAAGATTTTTAAAGAAATTCCCTCATACTGCACTAAGTTAAAATCTGGGCTTCCAAAGGGAACCCAAATATAAACCCAGGGACTCAATTGGAACAAACTTGAATCTGATCCCCCAGAGATGTTGTACACCAAATATAAAAGGATTCTGACTGGTGGATCTAAAGAATATTTTTAAAGAAATTTCCTCATATTGCACTACCTTCAAATTTGGGCTCCAATAGAGATGTTGTATACCAAATATGAAGCATTCTGGCTGGTGGGTCTGAACAAGAAGATTTTTACAGAAATTTCCTCATATTGCACTTAGTTAAAATTTGGGCACTCATAGGGAGCCCAAATATTAACCCAGGGACTTGATTTGAAAAAAATTGAATCTGACCCCTCTAGAGATGTTACATTCTAAATATCAGAAGATTCTAAGTGATGGTTCTGGAGAAGATTTTTTTAATTTTAGAAAACAATTTATGGGTGCTATCTGAGTAATGCCCCTTGTGGGCATGGCAACTTTATTTTAACAAACTTGAATTGACATATAAGGAACATGCATATCAAATTCCGTTCAATTCGGTCCAGCGGTTTATGAGAAGTTGATAATGTTAAGTTCACGCCAGATGGACGACAGACAGAAAGTGATCACTTGAGCTCCCCCTGAATTTCAGTCAGGTGAGCTGAAAAGTTAATAGACGTGATCATGGTGCAAAGCAATGTCTGAAAACACTAACTGCCCAGCAAGACACAAATTAAGTATAAAAGCCATAGGGATATGTGATTCAAGGAAACTGAGCAAAACCTAGACCCTGGAGAGGGTGGGGTGGGGGGGGGGGGGGTTGAGGCATTCACCCTGGCAAAGCTGTTTAAACCAAGGATTTAATTAGCATCTATGGCTAGTTAACGCTACAGAGAAATGAAGTCCAAATATCAACCTGGAGACTTTTTGAAGATTATTCGTCATACATGTATTACACTTCGTCAGAATTTGGACTAAACTTGAATCTGAGCATGGCTAGGGTGTTATATACAGTGTAACCCTGTAAATTGAATAGCCACTTTCCCAATGAAAATTATTCAATTAACAGGAGTATTCAATTAACAAGGATTGTGTCACTTTCCTGTATTCCAGAGATAAACTTAGCATTTATTCTATTACATCTTGTTTGACAAAGCTCAAACAAGATATAATAGATTAAATGCCTATTTTGGATGTACTGAGGCCAAAAAGGTCTATAACCAAAGGAAAACTGGGGAGAGTCAGGGTAATTTTTCAACATGTTATAAGATTTTTTATTCAATTAACAGGAGTTTACTCTATAACCTATATTTAATTAAAAGGTAAAATTTGTACTGGAGGTATTGTAAATGATTTTGTGTTGGGAAATTATATTCAATTAACAGGGATATACAATTAAGAGATATCCAATTAAGTGATCTCCACTGTACTAAATATCTGAATGGTGGTTCTCTATTAGATTTCAAAGAATATTCCTCATTTGCACCAAGTTAAAATTCAGGCTCAAATGTTAACCCTGGGACAAGTTGAACAAATTTGAATCTTGCCCTCCTAAGGATGTAGTAAACCAAATATCCGAAAATTCGGAAAGACCCCCTAGGGAACCCCCAAATATCAACCCAGGGACTTGATTTGAACAAACTTTGACTTTACCTCCCTAAGAATGCTGTATACCAAATCACAAAAGATTGGTGGTTCTGGAGAAGACAATCTTTAAAGAATATTCTCCATATTGTCCCAAGTTAAAATTTAGGCTCCCACAGGAAGACCACATACCAACCCGCTGACCTGATTTGAACAGACTTGGATCAGACCTCTCTAAGGATGCTGTGTACCAAATATCAAAATATTCTGACTGGTGGATATGAAGAAAAAGAGTTTGAAAGATAAGTCTCTATATTGCTCTAAGTTAAAATTAAGGCTTCCATAGAGCTTGAATATGAACTGAGGGACTTGGTTTGAACAAACTTCGAACAAATCCAACCCTTGTTAGGATGCTGAATACCATTTATCAAAAAATTCTGACTGGTTGTTCTGAAGAGGAGTATTTTTTTAAAGAATATTCTCTACTATGCACTATGCTAAAATTCAGGCTCCCTTAGGGAGCCCAAATATCAAACCAGGGACTTGATTTCAACAAACTTGGATCTGACCCCTGAGGATGCTGTTTTCCAACTATCAAAAGATTCTAACTGGTGGATTGGCAGAAGAAGATTTTGAAAGATTATTCCTCGTATTACTCTAAGGTAAAATCTGGGAGCCCAAATATTAATTTGAAAATCTGCCCCTAGTACTTTGCATATATACCAAACAACTAAAGGTTTTGACCACTGGTTTTGGAAAGTTAAAAAATTTATAGTAATTTATATATTTTTTATACTTACCAATGACCCAGACTTAGCTGGTGCTAACTCTAAAAAATCCAGGGCCAAACACAAATTTTGCCCCCCAATCCCCAAAATTTGCATCCAAAAGCAAAAGAAATCATGTCCTATAGGACCTCCATACTTTGCCCCTACTGCGCATGCGCAGTGTCAAGGACGTTCCGAAATTGGCGCCAATTATCATTCTTACTGGCAGTGCCTGGTCAGCGCTATGTACTCAGCGGGGAGGTAAGAGTTCCCAACTCCTGGGAGGGCCATCCCCGTCTGGGTCATTGGTAAGTATAAAAAATATATAAATTACTATAAATTTTTTAACATTTTTATACTGTACCAATGACCCAGACTTAGCTGAATAGTAAAAAGGCTGGAGGGCCTAGGACATAGAGGAAAATCCAATAAGCTCAACTATATAATATAGAGGCAACCCCTCAAGGAGAAAAGGAGTATTAGGCTTTACATGTATCTTTCTTATTTTATGTTAAATTAGAAAGATACAATACCCTTCATAATTGAGCACAATAACATTCATGTTCTCTATTAACATCCAGTATAACCCTTTATACTAATTATTTTTAAAGTAAGCCAATAAATAAAGTTAGTCCAGAGAATTGAGACTCTTTATATTCTTTTAAAAGTGTCCGAGGATTGTATATTAACGCCCGTTTGACACTTGACATATACAAATGCTTCACACCGAGCTACACTTTAAAAATATGACATGAATGAATTTTTAACATTAATATTACACTTTAAAACCATCCCGGAAACGACTTAGAAATACTGACTTCGGAGGAGGCATTCCCTTGCTTTTCACTATAAAGCAGGTGACCTAAGGGAACACCCTCCCCCCCCTCCCCTTCCCCTTGCCCTGGGTCAAATAGCCCAGAGCGAAGAGGGCAGCCGGACGGAGTCACTGCCGGAACAGAAAGCCTGCATAACTATAGTTGCAACTGTTTAGTGGACGACATTCTGAGCAACAGATAACGGACCTAAACAATGCAGGTCTCCAGAAATGGACTCAATATTTCTGAGATAAAAATTTGTGAATGTGGATGGCTGAGACCAATAAGCAGCCTTCATTAAATCTGTAATAGCAATACTATTAGCGTAAGCCCAAGAAGTAGCAAGAGCTCTTACTTCATGAGCGGAAATCTTAAGCACAGACTGCTGAGAAGAAGATAAACTCTCATAAGCAGTACAGATAGTTAATTGAATCCATCTAGCAATAGAATGGACCGAAATGTCCCTTCTATTAGGCATCAAAGACAGAAAGAAACGTTTTCGTCCCTTTCTGATAAACTGAGATCTCTGTTTATAGATACGTAACGCTCTAACAGGACAGAGTAAAGGCCTATGCCCATCTGAAGACGGAAGAGCCTTAATAACAATAGGTTCTGGATATTTATTAGGAGCCTGAATCTTAGCTAAAAAACCCACATTAGTAGTGAAGGTGATAGTGTTCCCGACACTACGATAGTGAGAATCATCCACCGACAGTGCATGAAGCTCACTGACTCTTCTAGCAGAAGAGAAAGCTAAGAGAAAAGCTGTCTTATAAGATAAGAATTTGAAATCTACTGTCCCAAGAGGTTCAAATGGCTTTTCCTTCAGTTTAAGAAGAACCCAAGCTAAATTCCATTTAGGAATTAACCTAAGAGTTCTGGGTCTATTTATCGAGAAGTTTCTAAGCAACTTAGATAAAGAGACATTAGATCCAATTTGTAAACTATCATGATGTGCATAGGTATCAGATAACATAGACCTATAACCCTTAATAGTAACAGGCTGCAGTTTGATTTCGTCAAACAAGTATACTAGAAAGTTTGCAATGTCTGGTATAGAGGGATCAAAAATATCCACAGAATGATCCCTACACCAACGACGAAAAACCTTCCACTTAGCCGCATAGTTTAGCGAAGAGGAGGTCCTCCTACAGTTAGAAATCGCGTCCACTGCTCGTCCTGTAAAGTGCTTGCCATGCAAGAAGGACCGCACAACGGAAAAACGTGAAGGTTGAGACCTTGCGGGTTGTGATGGAGTTGACGCGATTT
Organism: Pictodentalium vernedei; assembly: GCA_031216915.1. NCBI lineage: Eukaryota > Metazoa > Mollusca > Scaphopoda > Dentaliida > Dentaliidae > Pictodentalium > Pictodentalium vernedei. The sequence continues at coordinate 311,120,947 of CM062297.1, read as the reverse complement.
CCCCTGCGAAAGAAGATCCTCCCGTGGAGGAAGCTTTCGCGGTAGGTCCCACAACAGACACCTGAGTAGATTTATCCACGGTCTCTGTGGAGACAGAGATGCTACCAACAGAATCTTGCATTGAGATTGTTTTATCTTTAGCAATACTTGCTGAATTAACGGCGCTGGAGGATACGCATATCCTATCATTCTGTCCCAAGGGATCGACAGAGCTTCTACTGCAAATGCTCTTGGATCCGGACACGGAGACACATACGTCTGCAACTGATTGTTGAGATGTGTCGCAAATAAATCTATCATTGGCCGTTCCCACTGGTAGCAAATCTGATTGAATACTTGTTTGTTGAGAGTCCACTCCGAAGGCAACAAGCGACCCTTTCGTGAAAGGAAGTCTGCTAGTACATTCAGATGACCCGGTATGTGACGGACCGAAAGAAGAACCTGATGTTCTAGCGCAAACAGAAGGATTCTTTCCGTTAGATTGAACAACGGAACTGAATGAGTGCCTCCCTGATTCCGTATATATGCCACTACTGTCGTATTGTCGGATAGGATTTGGACATGAGCATTGTGAATAATGTCCATCCAATGACGTAACGCAAGCCAAATTGACATCATTTCCTTGATGTTTATGTGCTTGCCCAGGAATTGCGGATCCCAAAGACCCTGGCATCTCGAATCCGTTGGGATCAATGATGCACCCCAACCTGTTTGACTGGCATCCATCATAATAGTAAAACTCGGATCCGGCAACTGCAGCGGAACTCCCTGAGTTAACCACTGAATGTTTGCCCAAGTCTGAATCTCTTGTTTCACTTGATCTGACAAGAGAACGTCTATGTCGAGCGAATGAATTTTCACACTCCAATTCTGAGTCAAGAAAATTTGGAGAGGACGCGTGCGTAACCGCCCCATCGGAATGAGATCCGCAGCGGCTCCGCACAGACCTATCAGTCTCATAAATTCTCTCGCCGTGACTTTGTCTGCGTGCAGACAATAGAGAGCGTAACAACTGACTAATTTCGCTCTGGTTAACGGCAGACGAACGAGATTGTTGTGCGTCTCGAAGCTCATTCCCAGATGTGTGAATGACTTGGACGGCACCAGATCCGACTTCTCCTCGTTTACTATAGAACCGAGACGTCGGAGCAATAGAAGTAGATTCTGAACATCGTTCTGAAGCGTTAACTCGTTGCCGTACCTCTGAAGAATGTCGTCCAGGTAGGCCGACGTTACCGCAGACGAATGAGCTCGGAAATAGATCATTACCGAGTTCATTACCCGAGTGAAAGCCCAGGGTGCTAGATTCAATCCGAAGCACAACGCCCGGAATTGATACACCACTCCTAGGACTGCGAAGCGTAGATACTTTCTGAATGTCGGATGTACCATGACGTGAAAGTACGCATCTTTGAGATCTATGCTCGTTGCATAATCGTTCACCCGAATACTCGCTCTGACCGTCCGAATCGTCTCCATATAAAACTTTGGAGCGACGATCAGCTTGTTTATCCAGCTCAAATCTATGACTGGACGGAACGAGCCATCTGGTTTCGGGACCAGAAACAGATGGCTGTAGAATCCCAGAGTCTCCTGGTTTTCTACGACCTCTATCGCGTTCTTCATTAAAAGAGACTGCACCTCTGATAATAGAGCGTCTCTTTTCTGCGGATTTGACGGAAGTTGAGTCCATATTGGACTTCGAGTTAATGGAGGCTTTCGTTTGAAGGATATCTTTAGACCTTCCGAAGTCACTCCTCTCACCCAAGGGTCGTCCGTAATCGACGCCCACTCTTGTGAAAAGCTCGACAACCTTCCGCCAACCGGTACGCGATAGAGGTTTAAGCCATCACCTCCTGGACCTGCGAGGTCTGCGGTAGGAGAAACCACGTCCTCCACGACCCGCACCTCGTCCCGTCGACCTCGGGGCGTCCGACCGGTTGTCCCGGCCCGAAGGACGTCCCGAACGTGAGTCGCTACCTTGACGGTCTCTTGAATAAGACCAAGAGGACGCACCGGAACCTCTATAGGAACCTCTCTTGGGCGCATTAGACCCAGAAGTGCCTGTCTTACTCTTGTCTGCCGAGTCCGACTTCTTAGAAGCAGATTTGAACAGCAGAGAATCCGAAGCTTTCTTTGTAATTTTATCATAAATTGCAGAAAGCTTGCCGTCAAAGAGAAGTTCTACGGAGACCGAAGCGACTCTGAGAGAGTTCTTCACCTTAGTATCCACAAGTGTGGATGTAGCTAGGGCTGCGTCACGTCTAACCAACTCCAGGTTTGCCACTGAAAGGGCGGAGTTACACGTGGAATAAGCTACTGCCCTTGAAAGAAGTCTTAAAGAGGATTGTATATCCTGAAATTCTTTCCCTTGAAGGCGCAGTGATAACGCCTTAGTAAGGTGATCTGCGTAAGATAAGGCATCTAAACTGGCTCTGTTAGACGAAATAGTTGTTTCCAACACCGCGGTTGGAATAGACGCTGACGACGGTAATGATAACTCTAAGTCTTCCGCCTCGTCGTCCATACGCAGAGGAACTCTCGGAATACCCTGTCCTGCCGTGTCGAATTTATTCCTTGCATTAATGAAAGGCAGGTTGAGAGTATTGGCGGACAAGAAACCTGCTTTCCCCGTTTTGGAAGCAAGTTTGAATATAGCGTCGTTCAATAATTCATATGTTCTTGCAACATTATTGGACTGAGACGGAAACTCGGGAGCGATGTCCCTGAACCGCTCAATGTCCAATGACGCTATAATCTTCTTGTCCGGAACCGCAGCAGTCTGGCCCGACGGAACAACTTGAGGGAGAAAGTGCCGGATGAAGTCCACGGCAGCTTAATGTTGTTCCGAAAGGGATAGCTCCAAGTCATCCGTATCCCTTTCACCATCCGGTCGGACCTCATGATGCTCCCGGTCGTCCGCCCCCGATGCTTCGGCGGAGCGTACCGACCCAGCGCCGTCGGATAATTCCCGATCCGACACCGTTTCTGTCGGCTGCTGGGATGCTGCGATAAGTTGTGCTATCTGCACAAGTACGTCCGGCATCGAGGCCTGCGGAGGCGCAGTCTTTCGCTGCTTCGCCGAGGGCAGCTCCACATCTGATGACTCCCGCATACTTTTCCTATGCGAACGTCCGGAGTCCATCGGCCTCGTGTCCCTGGCTACCGGATGGTGTGACCTGGTCGCCGAAGAATCCCTGATCGGCGAAGCTGGTAAAATATCGGCGGTCACGTAGCCAAGGTGCGGTCGTGTGCGCTGACGAGAGGAAGAAGCCTGAGCAGTCTCCGCGGACTGCCTATACAACGGAGCGTCCCGAGCGACGGACGTATGCTCCGCTTGCGACACATTTTGTACCACAACATCTGGTCCCAGATGTTGTACGAGAGAGGGGCCTCTCTCGCTCGCGGCCCGGCTGGACCTGGACGAGCTAGGAACCGGACTCAAAGGCTTCCTCCGATCTCGCCTACTATCCGCCGTCACTGGGTGTGCACACTGAATGTTTATAGTGCTCGCATCACCCAACATTTCCTCCTGGACCGCATCGGACGAACCCGGCTGCCGAACCATTCGGTGAATGGATGCTACACTGGGCGAGCTAGCGGACGACATTTGTTTAATCTCCATGAGCACTTTTGCCGCTAGCTCTGTATTCATTTGTGACGACGGAAGCGCACTTGCGGAAGATAACATGGAAACATCACCCTGTTCTTGTTCCTCTGAAATAGAAACTGAGAGAGTAGAGTGACCTTGCGGAGAAAGAGCTGGCATAGCCCTTTCTCCACTAACAACATATCGTGACACACGTTTCCAATGTTTGTCATCCCAATATTGACATATAGAACAGGGATTAGTGCGAGAACACTGACTACAATTAATGCAATGATCATGAAAGTCAGAGGAAGATTTCTTCCTATTACAATTTGAACAATATCCTTTCATTGTGAAAAGTCAACAACAAGTCCTAGTTACTCGCACAAACCCCTGACACAAAGATACATAATAACATGATCCATTAATAATGAAAAAACAATTACAAATCAAAATAATTTTTGAAAAATATTTTTTCAGCGAAGTCCAAGTTTCTGAAAAGTAACGTTGAGCCCCGATGGATCCGATGGCTAAGTGTGGTCAAAAATTTTAAATTTATATTAAATAATTAATGCAACACTTACGGATAATAAAAATGTATCTTATAGTGAGATAAACTACACCAAAGGCAAACAGCCCCCCTCAAAAGAGACTGTTGCCAATGTAAACAAACAGTGTAAAACACCAGAAAACATGACTCCAGGCACTGAAAAAACTGGCCCGAAATCAGTCATCAAAATTACACTCTATCTGATGCAAGACAGAGACTCCCAGGGGAGAATCTGCAGAACATCAGATGGAAGATGCAGAACACAACGTTTATACACCCATGGGTGAAAACGTAACTATGGGGAAAATAACAGAAAACATTCTGTAACCAAGCAACTCTCCCAAGAGAGTTTAAAAATGATCTTTCTCAAAAATATGCCAAAAGCATGGGAGAATTGCAAGGGGGGACTTAGAAGACCAGGGGAGAGGAAACACTGAATAAGCAGTGCAACTTTTTAGCAAGAATGACAACAAGAGGCCCATGCCTCGAAAGTTAAAAAATTTATAGTAATTTATATATTTTTTATACTTACCAATGACCCAGACTTAGCTGGTGCTAACTCCACAAAAACCAGGGCCAAACACAAATTTTGCCCCCCAATCCCCAAAATTTGCATCCAAAACAAAAAGAAATCATGTCCTAAAGGACCTCCATAGTACGACTCTACTGCGCATGCGCAGTGACGCAGTCGTCCCGAAATTGGCGCCAAATATCATTCTTACTGGCAGTGCCTGGTCAGCGCTATGTACTCAGCGGGGAGGCAAGAGTTCCCAACTCAGGGAGGGCCATCCCCGTCTGGGTCATTGGTAAGTATAAAAAATATATAAATTACTATAAATTTTTTAACATTTTTATACTGTACCAATGACCCAGACTTAGCTGAATAGTAAACAGGCTGGAGGGCCTAGGACATAGAGGAAAATCCAATAAGCTCAATTATAAAATAAAGAGATAACCCCTTAAGGAGAAAAGGAGTATTAGGCTTTACATGTATCTTTCTTATTTAATATTTAAATTAGAAAGATACACTACCCTTAATAATTGAGCACAATAACATTCATGTTCTCTATTAATATCCAGTATAACCTTTATACTAATTATTATTAAAACAAGCCAATAAATAAAGTAGTCCAGAGAATTGAGACTCTTTATAATCATTTAAAAGTGTCCGAGTATTGTATATTAAAGCCCGTTTGACACTTGACATATACAAATGCTTCACACCGAGCTACACTTTAAAAATAAGACATGAATGAAATTAAACATTAATATTACACTTTAAAACCATCCCGGAAGCGACTCAGAAATACTGTCTTGGAGGAGGCATTCCCTTGCTTTTCACTATAAAGCAGGTGACCTAAGGGAACACCCGCCCCCCCCTTCCCCTTGCCCTGGGTCAAATAGCCCAGAGCGAAGAGGGCAGCCGGACGGAGTCACTGCCGGAACAGAAAGCCTGCATAACTATAGTTGCAACTGTTTAGTGGACGACATTCTGAGCAACAGATAACGGACCTAAACAATGCAGGTCTCCAGAAATGGACTCAATATTTCTGAGATAAAAATTAGTAAATGTGGATGGCTGAGACCAATAAGCAGCCTTCATTAAATCTGTAATAGCAACACTATTAGCATAAGCCCAGGAAGTAGAAAGAGCTCTTACTTCATGAGCAGAAATCTTAAGCACAGACTGCTGAGAAGAAGATAAATCTTCATACGCAGTACGGATAGTTAACTGAATCCATCTAGCAATAGAATGGACTGAAATGTCCTTTCTATTAGGCATCAAAGACAGAAAGAAACGTTTCCGTCCCTTTCTGATGAACTGAGATCTCTGTTTATAGATACGTAGTGCTCTAACAGGACAGAGTAAAGGCCTACGTCCGTCTGAAGACGGAAGAGCCTTAATAACAATAGGTTCCGGATATTTATTAGGAGCCTGATTCTTAGCTAAAAAACCGACGTTAGTAGTGAAGGTGATAGTGTTCCCAACACTACGATAATGAGAATCATCCACCGATAGTGCATGAAGCTCACTGACTCTTCTGGCAGAAGAGAAAGCTAAGAGAAAAGCTGTCTTATAAGATAAGAATTTGAAATCTACTGTCCCAAGAGGTTCAAATGGCTTTTCCTTCAATTTAAGGAGAACCCAAGCTAAATTCCACTTAGGAATTAATCTAAGAGTTCTGGGTCTATTTATCGAAAAGTTTCTAACCAATTTCGATAAAGAGACATTAGATCCAATTTGTAAACTATCATGATGTGCATAGGTATCAGATAACATAGATCTATAACCCTTTATAGTAACCGGTTGCAGTTTGATTTCGTCAAACAAGTATACTAGAAAGTTAGCAATGTCTGGTATAGAGGGATCAAATAAATCAACAGAATGATCCCTACACCAACTACGGAAAACCTTCCACTTAGCCGCATAGTTTAGCGAAGAGGAGGTCCTCCTACAGTTAGAAATCGCGTCCACTGCTCGTCCTGTAAAGTGCTTGCCATGCAAGAAGGACCGCACAACGGAAAAACGTGAAGGTTGAGACCTTGCGGGTTGTGATGCAGTTGGCGCGATTTCCCCTGCCAAAGAAGATCCTCTCGTGGAGGGAGCTTCCGCGGTAGGTCCCACAACAGACACCTGAGTAGATTTATCCACGGTCTCTGTGGCGACAGAGATGCTACCAACAGAATCTTGCATTGAGATTGTTTTATCTTTAGCAATACTTGTTGAATTAACGGCGCTGGAGGATACGCATATCCTATCATTCCGTCCCAAGGGATCGATAGAGCGTCTACAGCAAATGCTCTTGGATCCGGACACGGGGACACATACGTCTGCAACTGATTGTTGAGATGTGTCGCAAATAAGTCTATCATTGGCCGTTCCCATTGGTAGCAAATCTGATTGAATACTTGTTTGTTGAGAGTCCACTCCGACGGCAACAAGCGACCCTTTCGAGAAAGGGAGTCTGCTAGCACATTCAGACGACCCGGTATGTGACGGACCGAAAGAAGAACGTGATGTTCCAACGCAAACAGAAGGATTCTTTCCGTTAGATTGAACAACGGAACTGAATGAGTGCCTCCCTGATTCCGTATATACGCCACTACTGTCGTATTGTCGGATAGGATTTGGACATGAGCATCGTGAATAATGTCCATCCAGTGACGTAACGCAAGCCAAATTGACATCATTTCCTTGATGTTTATGTGCTTGCACAGGAATTGCGGATCCCAAAGACCCTGGCATCTCGAATCCGTTGGGATTAATGATGCACCCCAACCTGTTTGACTGGCATCCGTCATAATGGTAAAACTCGGATCCGGCAACTGCAGCGGAACTCCTTGAGTTAACCACTGAATGTTTGCCCAAGTCTGAATCTCTTGTTTCACTTGATCTGACAAGAGAACGTCTACATCGAGCGAATGAATTTTCACACTCCAATTCTGAGTCAAGAAAATTTGAAGAGGCCGTGTGCGTAGCCGTCCCATCGGAATGAGATCCGCAGCGGCTCCGCACAGACCTATCAGTCTCATAAATTCTCTCGCTGTGACTTTGTCTGTATTTAGACAATAGCGAGCGTAACAACTGACTAATTTCGCTCTGGTTAACGGCAGACGAACGAGATTGTTGTGCGTCTCGAAGCTCATTCCCAGATGAGTGAATGACTTGGACGGCACCAGATCCGACTTCTCCTCGTTTACTATGAAACCGAGACGTCGGAGCAATAGAAGAAGATTCTGAACATCGTTCTGAAGCGTTAACTCGTTGCCGTACCTCTGAAGAATGTCGTCCAGGTAGGCCGACGTTACCGCAGACGAATGAGCTCGGAAGTAAATCATTACCGAGTTCATTACTCGAGTGAAAGCCCAGGGTGCTAGATTCAATCCGAAGCACATGGCCCGGAACTGATACACCACTCCTAGGACTGCGAAGCGTAGATACTTTCGGAATGTCGGATGTACCATGACGTGAAAGTACGCATCTTTGAGATCTATGCTCGTTGCATAATCGTTCACCCGAATACTCGCTCTGACCGATCGAATCGTCTCCATATAAAACTTCGGAGCGATGATCAGCTTGTTTATCCAGCTCAAATCTATGACTGGACGGAACGAGCCGTCTGGTTTCGGAACCAGAAACAGATGGCTGTAGAATCCCAGCGATTCCTGGTTTTCTACGACCTCTACCGCGTTCTTCATTAAAAGAGACTGCACCTCTGATAGCAGAGCGTCTCTTTTCTGAGGGTTTGACGGAAGATGAGTCCACTTTGGACTTCGAGTTAATGGAGGCTTTCGTTTGAAGGATATCTTTAGACCTTCCGAAGTCACTCCTCTCACCCAAGGGTCGTCCGTAATCGACGCCCACTCTTGAGAAAAACTCGACAACCTTCCGCCAACCGGAACGCGATAGAGGTTTGAGCCATCACCTCCTGGATCTGCGAGGCCTGCGGTAGGAGAAACCACGTCTTCCACGACCCGCACCTCGCCTCGTCGACCTCGGGGCGTCCGACCGATTGTCCCGGCCTGAAGGACGTCCCGAACGAGAGTCGCTATCCTGACGGTCTCTCGAATAAGAGCTAGAGGACGCACCGGAACCTCTATAGGAACCTCTCTTGGGCGGATAAGACCCAGAAGTGCCCGCCTTATTCGTGTCTGCTGAATCCGACCTTTTAGGAGCGGATCTAAACAACAGAGAATCACTAGCTTTCTTTTTAATATTATCATAAATAGCGGAAAGCTTGCCGTCAAAGAGAAGATCTCCTGAGACCGAAGCGACTCTAAGAGAGTTCTTCACCTTAGAATCCACTAGTGTGGTTGTAGACAGGGCTGCGTCACGTCTAACCAACTCCAGATTAGCCACTGAAAGGGCGGAGTTACACGTGGAATAAGCTACTGCCCTTGAAAGAAGTCTTAAGGAGGATTGTATATCCTGAAACTCTTCCCCTTGAAGACGCAGTGATAACGCCTTCGTAAGGTGATCTGCGTAAGATAAGGCATCTAAATTGGCTCTGTTAGACGCAATAGCTGTTTCCAACACTGCGGTTGGAATAGAAGCTGACGACGGTAATGATAGCTCTAAGTCTTCCGCCTCGTCGTCCATACGCAGAGGAACTCTCGGTATACCCTGACCTGCCGTGTCGAATTTATTCCTTGCATTAATGAAAGGCAGGTTGAGAGTATTTGCGGACAAGAAGCCTGCTTTCCCTGTCCTGGAAGCAAGTTTAAAAATAGCGTCGTTCAATAATTCAAATGTTCTTGCAACATTATTGGACTGCGACGGAAACTCGGGAGCGATGTCCCTGAACCGCTCGAAAAAATCAGAGTCCAATGACGCTATAATTCTCCTGTCCGGAAGCGCAGCAGTCTGGCCCGACGGAACAACTTGAGGAAGAAAGTGCCGGATGAAGTCTACGGCAGCTTTGTGTTGTTCCGAAAGGGATAGCTCCAATTCATCCGTATCCCTTTCACCATCCGGTCGGACCTCCCGATGTTCCCGGTCGTCCGCCCCCGATGCTTCGGCGGAGCGTACCGACCCAGCGCCGTCGGATAATTCTCGATCCGACACCGTTTCTGTCGGCTGCTGGGATGCTGCGATAAGCTGTGCTATCTGCACTAGAATGTCCGACGTCGAGACCTGCAGAGGAGCGGTCTTTCGCTGCTTTGCCGAGGGCAGCTCCGCATCGGATGGCTCCCGCATACTTTTCCTATGCGAACGTCCGGAGTCCATCGGTCTCGAGTCCCTGGCTGCCGGATGGTGTGACCTGGTCGCCGAATAATCCTTCCTCGGCGAAGCTGGCAAGATATCGGAGGTCACGCAGCCAAGGTGCGGTCGTGTGCGCCGGCGAGAAGAGGAAGCCTTAACAGTCTCTGCGGACTGCTTATACAACGGAGCGTCCCGAGCGACGGACGTATGCTCCGCTAAAGACACATTTTGTACCACAACATCTGGTCCCAGATGTTGTTGTACGAGAGAGGGGCCTCTCTCGCTCGCGGCCCGGCTGGACCTGGACGAGCTAGGAACCGGACTAAAAGGCTTCCTCCGTTCTCGTTCACTATCCGCCGTCACTGGGTGTGCATCTATTATTTTTATAGTGCTCGCATCACCCAAAATTTCCTCTTGGACCGCATCGGACGAACCCGGCTGCCGAACCATTCGGTGAATGGACGCTACACCGGGCGAGCTAGCGGACGACATTTGTCTAATCTCCATGAGCACTTTTGCCGCTAGCTCTGTATTTAATTGTGACGACGGACGCACACTTGAAGAGGATAACATGGAAACATCACCCTGTTCTGGTTCCTCTGAAATAGAAACTGAGAGAGTAGAGTGACCTTGTGGAGAAAGAGCCGGCATCGCTCTTTCTCCAGAAACAACATATCGTGACACACGTTTCCAATGTTTCTCATCCCAATGTTCACATACAGGACAGGGATTAATGCGAGAACACTGACTACAATTTATGCAATAATCATGAAAGTCAGAGGAAGATTTCTTCCTATTACAATTTGAACAAGTTCCTTTCATTGTGAAGGAACAACAAAAAGTCCTAGTTACTCGCAAAAACCCCTGACACAAAGATACATAATAACATGATCCATTAATAAATGAAAAAACAATTGCAAAACAAAATAATTTTGAAAAAATATTTTTTCAGAGAAGCCCAAGTTGCTGAAAAGTAACGTTGAGCCCCGATGGATCCGATGGCAAAGTGTGGTCAAAAATTTTAAAATTATATAAAATAATTAATGAGACACTTTCGGATAATATAAATGTATCTTATAATGAGATAAACTACCTCAAAGACAAACAGCCCCCCTCAAAAAAGGCTGTTGCCAATGAAAACAAACAGTGTAAACACAGAAGAAAACATGACTCCAGGCACTGAAAAAACTGGCCCGGAATCAGTCCTCAATTACACTCTATCTGATGCAAAACAGAGACTCCCAGGGGAGAATCTGCAGAACATCAGATGGAAGATGCAGAACACAAACGTTATACACCCATGGGTGAAAACGTAACTATGGGGAAAATAACAGAAAACATTCTGTAACCAAGCAACTCTCCCAGGGAAATTTTAGAAATGAAACTTCTCAAAAATATGCCAAAAGCATGGGAGAATTGCAAGGGGGGACTTTAGAAGGTTAGGGGAGAGGAAACACTGAATAAGCAGTGCAACAATTAGCAAGAATGACAACAAGAGGCGTTTGCCTCGAAAATAGGCAACTTAACATAATTTTAACAAAAAATTTTAAGTACAGCCCTGATTATTTTTTGCCACTTCTTTTTTCCTCTCCTCCTTCTATCCTCCTTAGAATCACATTTTCTCCAAGAATTACGTGTCTGGCATCCTTTAAACTGAGATTTACAAGCACAAAGATCAGTGAGATGTTGACTGATGAAGGGCCAAACAGAGAATGATATTTGGCGCCAATTTCGGGACGACTGCGTCACTGCGCATGCGCAGTAGAGTCGTACTATGGAGGTCCTTTAGGACATGATTTCTTTTTGTTTTGGATGCAAATTTTGGGGATTGGGGGGCAAAATTTGTGTTTGGCCCTGGTTTTTGTGGAGTTAGCACCAGCTAAGTCTGGGTCATTGGTACAGTATAAAAATATAGGCAACTTAACATAATTTCATAAAAAATTTTAAGTACAGCCCTGATTATTTTTTGTCACTCCTTTTTCCTCTCCTCCTTCTATATCCTCCTTAGAATCACCATTTCTCCAATAATTACGTGTCTGGCATCCTTTAAACTGAGATTTACAAGCACAAAGATCAGTGAGATGTTGACTGATGAAGGGCCAAACAGAGAATGATAATTGGCGCCAATTTCGGAACGTCCTTGACACTGCACATGCGCAGTAGGGGCGAAGTATGGAGGTCCTATAGGACATGATTTCTTTTGGTTTTGGATGCAAATTTTGGGGATTGGGGGGCAAAATTTGTGTTTGGCCCTGGATTTTTTAGAGTTAGCACCAGCTAAGTCTGGGTCATTGGTACAGTATAAAAATATACGAATGTTTAAAGAATATTTCTTATATTGCAGCAAGTTAAAATTTAGCTTCTGTATGGAGCCCAAGTATGAATCAAGGGGTTTAATTTTAACATACTTGTATTCCTTCCGTATTCTTAGCATGAAGACTATGCTAATTGGATGTAATGAGTTCCCCATTTTTAAAGCTAGTCCGGACTAAGCCCCAGAAATTAGGATGGCGTATTTGAGAATGAGAGGATATCCCCCACAACATAAGCCATATACAATAAAACACAAGTTGTACCCAGGATATAATCTACAGACAAATCAGCTTCACTCATAGTTACATACTTATAAAGCCAGAGGAGAGATAAAAAAAATCCCCCCCCCCCCCTTTTTGAAGGAATCTTCTTCAAAAAGAAGAGGGGAGCACTTTGGAATCAGTAAAAGCGGTACCAAATAACAATATAAATATTCATCGAAAAGACACCCAGGTATTAATTATTATTAATAAATTGGTGCATAATGCCACTTCAGAAGCTAAGGCTATAGCAGCGATCCCGGTAATTAATATCGCCGCTTGTAACGTATACCAGAGTCGGCATACGCATATAGGTGTCAAAAACCGGTGATATAATATATAACATACACATGTCCAATAGAATCACACTGGACGATCTCTGGAGAGTAAACACACTTCCAAGGTAACCCACTGGCAACCCCACTCAGGTGTATAATAAATTCCAGTAAATAACACTCCCAGACGTGTTCTATCCAATATCTATGTTCCTAGAAACGTGCGAATATACGAGTGTAAGGCAAGATGTATTCGATTGGGTACTACAATTAATAGAAACCTGGGTCTAGAAATGGATCGAGCTATGATTAACAGACTCGCCCACAAAATAATTCATTGTTTCTAAGGTCCTTAACATAAATAATGCTTCTGCCTAATAATGCAATTATTATGTGAGTGAGCATTGAAATCCCACATGTAACCATCTGAATAGCAGTTAACTGACATGACAGCCTCCCAGGTACCCAAAGGCTAGCAATTTATTGATGAATCATATGCTTGTATATGACAGATAGACAAACAACCACAGGAAACCAACCAACTAGAAAGTGGATGTGCCTATGAGGTCCCCATAGAACACGACCCAGCTGCCAATCGAGAAGTCATGAAATGCACGTATTTACTTAAATGCATACAAGGCTTACGGGATGAAAACTACGTCTTGCCCAGTAATCGCCTCTTAACACACTGCCGGTGTGTGTGTGTGTGTGGGGGGGGGGGGGGAATTCTTCGAAATCATATTGAACCCCCCTCACCCGCATTACTTGAATCATTCTTGTGTTAGTCATCAAATAGTACAGGAACCGCAAGGCTCCCTCATGTCTGGCCAACTCCATAATGCCACTAAGGGTGAAGAAGGGCATGAAGAACAAATGCTTCCCCTAATTAAAATGTTCCTCACATGGAGGAAGCTTCCACGTAACATCTCAAAACAGACACCTTAGAAGATTTATCCAAGGTTTCTGTGACGACAGAGGTGCCACTATCAGGATTTCGCAACAAGACTGTTTGATCTTAATTATTTATTTATTTATTTATTGGTGTTTAAGGTCACATACTTATGCACAATGGCTAATCGTGACCGTGACAGTTTTACGGGTGGAGGAAGCCGGAGTACCCGGAGAGAACCACCGAGCAACGACGAGCAGCTGTCAACTCCCCAACATCGTAACTCTGAACTCTGCACTGCAGCACAGGCAGGGTTAGATTGTTTGAAGACATGCGCACCATCGACGTGCAGTACGCCTCAGTACACAGCGTCATCGTGCCCCCATGTAGGCAATCGGGGTGAAGTGTCTTGCCCAAGGACACAACGCGGTTGCAGCAGGTGGGATTCGAACCGAGGACCTCTCGGCTTGCAGCCTGCACCTCTACCAACTGAGCCACCGTGCCCCCGTTTGATCTTAATAGAATCTGCTGAATCAACAAAGTTGGAGGATATGCCTATCCTATCATTCCATCCCATGAGATCAACAGAGCATCTACTGCATATGCTTGATGATCTGGGCATGGCGACACGAATGTCGGATGTGAAGAACAAAAACTTCTCCTGATAAAGAAGGTCCTCTCATGTAGGAAGCTTCTGGGGAGTGCCCCATAACAGACACTTGAGAAAATTGATCCAAGGTTTCTGTGATGACAGAGGTGCTATTAGGATTCACAATGAGACTGTTAAACATAATCTACTGAATCAAATGAATTGGAGGATATGCGTATCATACCATCTATCCCCATGAGATCGGCAGAGCATCTACTGCATGCGCTCAATGGTCTGGGATGGTGACACAAACGACGGTAACTGATTGTTCCGGTGTGTCGTAAACAGACGTAACAACTGACTAATTTTGCTCTGGGTAACAGTGGACAAACCAGATTGTTGTGAGCCCCGAAGCTCATTCCCAAGTGAGTGAATGACTTGGACGGAGCTAGATCCAACTTTTTCTCATTTACGATGAAATCAAGACATCGGAGCAAAAGAAGCAGACTCTGAACATAGTTCTGAAGAATAATTCTGTTGCGTATCTCTGTAGAATGTCGTCCAAGTAAGTCAACGTTATCACAGACGAATGAGCTCGGAAGTATGACATTACTGAGTTCATTATTCGAGTGAATGCCCAGGGAGCAAGGTTCAGACCAAAGCACATTGCTCTGAACTGATACGCCTTCCCTTGAACAGCGAACTGCAGGTACTTTCTGAATGACGAATGCACCAGGACATGAAAGTACGCATCCTTTAGATCTATGCTTGCCGCATAGTCGTTCAGCCAAACGCTCACTCTTACTGACCGAATGGTCTCCATATAGAATTTTGGAGCCATGATAAGCTTGTTTATCCAGCTCAAGTCTATTACTGGTCGGAACAAGCCATCTGGCTTCGGTACGAGGAACTGGTAACTATAGAAACCCCAAGAATCAGATTCCCAACGACCTTTATTGCTTCCCTTAATAACAGAGCTAGGAGAGTCTCTCTTTTGAAAGGATCGATGGAAAAACTGTCCAACGCAGAAATCTTGTTAGCGGGGGTGCCATTTGGAATGATAGCCGTAGGCCGTCCGAGACTACACTTCTCATCCACTGATCTTCCGAGACTGCTGTCCAGTTTCTTGCGAAGATGATACCCTTTCGCCAACTGGCAAGCAATAGAGGTCTTACGGGAGGAGAAACTACATCCTCCCCGCGAAGAACCTCATCCCTTCGGCCTAGGGGCGTTTGACCGATGGTACCACTCAGACCTACGCCCCTTTCCCGAGTTGCTATATTGACGACCTTCAGAGTAATTGTAAGAGGGTTTCTTTTACCCTTGTGAGGAGTTCCCTTTTGACCTTTAGATCTGGAACGTTCTCCTTTACTCTTGTCTGCTGAAGCGGGTTGATGAGACGCCGACTTCAATAGCAGATCACTTGACGCTTTCTTAGCCTGATCATAGACTAATGAAAGCTTGTCCAAAATAGTATGTCTGGAGACTAGAGCGACCTGGAGAGAGCTTTTATGTGGTATACAAATTGCCCTGGAAAAAACTCTAAGGGGGGTACAAACATCCCCAAATTCCTTCCCGTTGAGACGTTGTGCCATAGCTCTGGTAAGGTATTGCTTCCAAATTTGCTCTACTTGATGAAATTGTCGTCGTAATTGTGTCTGAGCAAAAAGTGAATCCCCGGGCTGAACATTCAAACACAGAGTAGCTCTCTGAACATCTTCTCCAACTGTTTTTAAATGAATGTAGTCCATGAAACGGTATGTTTATGGAAGATGTAGTTAAGAAACCGTCCTTTCCTCGCACTTGAGAGGTGAATACGGCATCGTTTACATGGCCAAAGGCCTGCAACACCTAAAACAAGCTATTAATTGAAAATAGAATATGTTTTTGTTTCTAGAATTCACTGAAAAAACACAATCCATTCCACTAATGGGTATTAAGTTGAGTTTGAACACTTTTTGACAATAGTACTGGCTTGGTTTTGGCCATTATGGTGGATCAAGAGTTGATAGATGAGATTTACACTAAGTCAATATAGTGCACAGGGGTAGCTACTCAGTTAATAATGAAATTATTTTATGACCAGAAAATGTGACTAACCCTGTGTGATGGTCACTCTTCCTGGTTATAAAAAAATTGGTAATGCCATATCACACATGACAATAATTAAATGTATGCTGACCCAAGTTGTAAAAATGAACAGGGTTAGTTGGTTACATACTACAAAGAGTGCAGGATTCAAGGAACTAATGGGAATACTTGTATTGGATTGTGGAAAAATTTTTTTAAAGTGAACTCCAAAAATGAAAACAGATTCTATTTTCAATTAATAGCTTGTTCTACCAAGACTGAACCTGGAAAGGAAAGAAATTCTTCCTTTGTCCATATAAAGTATGCATCCAACGACGCCAGCAGTTTCTCACTTATTGTTGCAGCATTCTGATTCGTCGGAACAAATTCAGGGTGGTATTCATGGATGAAATCCATCACAATCCTGTGCTGTTCCAAAAGGGAAGGGTAATCCTCTTCCTTATCCCTTTCACCATCCAAGAGAATCAGTTGTGAATCTCGGTCCATTGCATCTGCATGAACAGACGACTGGACCGATCCAGCACCATCTGACAGCTCAGGTTCTGAGTCTGAGGGAGGCTGCATCTGCACTTGCTGGGATGCTGCGATCAGCTGCGCAATCTGTGACAGCAAGTCCATCATCGAGGCCTGAGGATCAGCGGTCTTCTGTTTCCTAGCCACTTGCTGCTCCTGGGATGGTGTTTCGGAGATAGATCTCTTCTCCTAACGTCCCGATGAGCGTGGCCTCGTCTTCCTAGCCACCGGATGGTCAGACTTCACGGGCAAAGAGTGGTCCCTTCTTCACGCAGCAGGCTGAATATCCAAAGTCGGGTAGCTAGGACGCGGTCGTGTGTGGTTTAATAACAGAGCGGAGGAAGCTGCGACTGAAGCTGACCCAGGCTGCAGATTAGACGGAGCGTCCCGAGCGGTGGGCGGACGTATGTTCTGTCTCGTGCAAGTTTCCAACCAGAAAACTTTATTTTGGCTTGTGAAACGTAGCGTAGGAAGCCGTGACTGAAGCCGACCAGAGCTGCAGACTAAACAGAGCGTCCCGAGTGGAGGGTGGCCATATGCTCCGGCTCATGCAAGTTTCTCAGAACAACATTCGGCCCCAAATGTTGTTAGGTTAGAGAGGGGCCAAGAAACTTGCTGACTTCCTCCCTTTTTTCCGCCCTATTTCCGTCGTCACTGGGTGAGCCTATTTATATTAAAGTGCTCGCTCTACCAACATCTACACTTCCTTCGACCGCAACAGACTCACCAGGTGTCATGGCACGGACGGAGAACCACTTCACCAGTTGAGCTAGCTGCTTGCAAAAGATTAAAACCCTTAACAAAAGGCCCTAACTCTTGTAATCATGAGCACTGCAGCCAGCTCTGTTTGCTCATCAGAATGCAATGACGGTATCACACTTGGATGGGTGTCAGAATATCATCACCATGTTCATGTTCCTCTGAAATAGAAACTGACAAAATGAATTATAACGGGGTGAGAGGCCTGGCTTCAGAACCACACCGTCAACAATGTACCACGACACCCATCTCCAACATTAGTCATCCCAGTGAACACAAGAATGAGAAGAGACTGCAGGAGTGCATCGACTAAAGTCGATATGAATCCTTTAAACTCCCCAACAAAATATATATAATTAAGATACATGAATAATAACAATCAAAATTAAATTCAAAATATTTTTTGGAATTTTTTTTTAAAAAAAGGCCTAAGTTCCCAAAGGGAACATTAAGAGCCCAAAGGCATCCCGATAGAGTCTAAGTGTGGACAAAATCCAAATTTTTTGAGCTACACAACCGGAATAATAATCCGTGTATCCTACAGTATTTCTACAATAATAGAATATAAAAAACTACCTATATATGAAGACGTCAATGTAAACAACGTCAATGTAAACAAGACATCAGGCACACAAAAAGGCCCAAAGTCAAAAACCAATTTAAATGCTACCAGATGCAAAGCTAGATCTTCATATGAAAAAGAAACGATACATCGGATAGAAGATGCAAGACTAAATGACCTAACACCCCTAGAATGAGGACATAACTATGGGGAAAAAGAGAATAATATTCTGTAATACATGTTAAACTCTCAAGAAATTTAATAAAAAAAATCAATAAAAAATAGCCAAAAAGCTTAAGAGTTTAACAGAAAGGGTTCATGGAAGGATAGGGAAGGCTTAACAAACAGTGGAATAATCATTAACAAAAATGATGATGTCACGCGTATGTCCTGAAATTGGGGAACATAAAATAATTTTCTAATTATTATAAAGTCACAGCCCTTAACGTCTAAAACCACCGTTGAACACTTCCATCACCCAATAACAGCCTTGGATCCACCAATTCTGACATTGATTTGTGTCTGGAATCCTCAAAAAAGGAGATTTTAAAGCACAGATGTCAGTTCATTGTTGCTGACTTCAGGGCCAAACAAAGAATGATGTTTGTGCATGTACAGAGAGCAAAAGTATGGAGGACCAAATAGGACTTATAATTTTCGGTTTTGCAAGCAAACTTTGGGGATTGGGGGTCAAAAATTTGCATTTGGCATAACTTTGAGTTTCACCATCTAAGTCAGGGCCATTGGGTTATAGTATAAAAATATATGGGCGTTTAAAAATATTTCTATTTTTAGAAGTATACTTAGTTTATTGCAGTCATGCTACAACTTATTATGACTTGCACTGTATGCACAATATTTTTGTGGTCTTTACCAGTTCTCAGTGGAGAAAACTGGAACCAACCCATACCAAATTCTCAAAAACAAGTATTTTGCTGACAGTACCGATCTTCATGCAGACAGGAGAGGCATTGGGATAAGCATTAGAATATAGCCTCTGGCAGTCACATATTTCCATCCTCTCATAGACCATTCGTTTCAAGTTTTGCTTCACATCGGCTTAGTAGTTCCAGAGAAGAAGATGAAAATGTGATTTCCCATAGGGTTTCATTAGTAACTATAAGCCACAATTGTACATTTTTGTAACCCGATCAACATTAAATGAGGATCGTTGGTAGCTGGGGGGGGGGGGGGGGGTGGGGGGGGGGGGTCCAGTCATCATTTGTGTCAAGTTTCAAAACATTTGGCCTTGCAGTTTCAGAGAAGATTGTTGAAAATCCACCAACTGGAATCAAAGAATGCCGCCGGCAGCTATGTTTTTCATCTGATGGGAACAAAATTAGGATCGTTTGTGGAGGCCCTCCCATAGACCATTCCTGCCAAGTTTGGTTCACACCAGCTCAGCGTTTACAGAGAAAATGAAAATGTGAAAAGTTTATGGATGACGGACAATGACAGACGCCAAGTGATGAGAAAAGCTCACATGGCCTTTTAGGCCAGGTGAGTTAAAAACTGTAACTTTCAAGTTTTAAGAAAACAGACATCTTCTATTTTAAAAGCAATTCATCTTCAAAAAAATTTGTGGGAGATCTTGTCGGGCAAGACAGCAAGACTTGCATTGTTAATGGGATTACAACAAAGAAGACAATTCATCCACTAATGTAAAATTAGTAACTCGTTACCTGTCCCATTCCATGTGGTTATTGCCCACAGAGACATTTGTTGTCTTCACAATGTCACTGTCAGTATAAAAGGGAAAATCAATCTTCCTTTTGGTTCTCCAAATACTCCAATACACATATAAGTAACACAATTATTTGTGTGTTTCTTCAACTTTGGGCAGAAGCACCATTTACTTGTACATATTGCAGGGAAATTTGTGATCTACTATCCAGTAGGCCTAACATTATCTCAATTTGCAGAATATATAGAAAAATAAAACATTTTACATAATGTACACTCATGTTTCGTTTCGTTTCTTCTTGACTTTAGTCAAATTTTCAATTCACTTTGTAAGCAGACGGAAGTTTACCTCGAAATTTGCAATGCGTAAGCAATATGTTGAAAATAACCTGCACCAAATTAAAATGACCTGCACCAACTACTTGGGGCAGGACCTTTTGATCTGCATTAGAAAAAATATTATTTAGAGCCTTGAGAACAGCAATATAAAACTCTGCCGCCATATGATTCAAAGTAACAGAGCTAATCTTAAACTCTTATAAATTGGCCATGGAAAATTAAAGAAAAAATACTTGGGTTACGAGTGACTTACCCTTTTCTATCAGGTTCAGAAAATGATAGTACTGTGTCCTTCCAATGGTAAATAAAAGGGTATTCTTCACGGGTAATGTGTGTTCTCTCCACAGCTCTGTATACATCCACATCTGATTTTGTTGGATGGAACCTATTCATAAAAAGACATATCCCAGAATATAATCATAAGAGTGAAACCCAGTTAATTGAACAGCCACTTTACCAGTGAAAATTATTCAAATAACAGAATTCCCCCAAAGTAGATCTTCTGTTTCTCAGGCCATTTTTTGTAAAATTGCATGCAGGCGGGAATTTTTTTACTTCATTTTTTATTTTTGTTATTATTTCTTTGCCATGAAAAGTTTATATTCTTGGTTTGTTTCATGTTTTAGGTTTCGTAAGCTGCAGAATAGCACGGGTGGTGGTGTATTACGTCTTTTGAATGCAAGAAGGCTTTGCAATGCTAAATGCTAAAGCACTGCAAAGCCTAATGACACTCAAAGAACAAATTTATCAATTTTATTACCATGGGTAAAATATTAGGCATAAACCATTTAATTTTTATTTTTGAAGTTTGCACTGGTTATAAAAAGAGAACATGTGGCAGCCAAAATGAGGATGCAGGAGGGCTTGAGAAACAGATTCTTAACTTTCTTTGGCCTTTGCAGGGATTTGGTCACTTTTCTGTATTCTAGAGATAATGTTGGCATTTATTCCATTATTTCTTATTTGACAGAGCTTCTGGAGCTCTGTCAAACAAGATATAATAGATTAAATTCCTTTTTTGGATGAACTGAGGGCAAATAGGTCCACAAATAATTTGTGATTGTCAGGGTACTTTCTTGATATATCACAAGAATTTTTATTCAATTTACAGAAGTTTCCTCTATAATTTATTTGCAAGTAAAAGGTTAAATTTTTACTGAAGGAATAGTAAATGGTTCTGTGTTTAGAAATTATATTCCATTAACAGGGCTATTCAATATTCAATTCAGAGGCATCCAATTAAGTGGGTTCCACTGTATGTACAGAATAAGTATTCAGTACTGCTAATGTGAAAGCAGTGTTTTTCTTTCTTCAGATGATGAGCTTGGTGTGAGACACTTAATCCTTTACCCAATGCAGATGATATCAAAATTTATGATTTAAATATTATTTTTTTCAAATTTCTCAAATTATTTCAACAAAATCATATCATGTGACCCCATCTCCTCATTAAAACTAGCTTGATGAGTGCATTCCAATAAGGGGTCAAACAATATGGGTGTTATTCAATTTTTTTTCTGCTGCTCAATTTGTATATTATGCGAGTGGATGCAACTGAATAACTAGAGGTACTGTGAGCAAACTGACAAAGCGATACCCCCCCGCGCCTGAAATGTATAAGTTAGATTATCTCCCCTTGGAAATGTCAGAATGGAATTATATTGCTTCATGCACATCTTCATATGGAGTTCTTCCATTGTGTAAAGTTTCATGAAAATTCTTTAAATGGTTTAGGAGGAGTTGCGCTTACAAGGATGGACAGACGGTATAAGTTAGATTGTCTCCCCTTAGAAATGTCAGAACGGAATTATATTGCTTCATGCACATCTTCATATGGAGTTCTTCCATTGTGTAAAGTTTCATGAAAATTGTTCAAACGGTTTAGGAGGAGTTGCGCTTACAAGAATGGTCAGACGGACAGATTATCTCCCCTTGGAAATGTCAGAATGGAATTATTTTGCTTCATGCACATCCCCATATGGAGTTCTTCCATTGTGTAAAGTTTCATGAAAATTCTTCAAACGGTTTAGGAGGAGTTGCGCTTACGATGGATGGACAGACGGACGGACAGGGTGATTCCTATATACCCCCCAAACTTTGTATGTGGGGGGTATAATTAGGTAAAGGGTTAACACTAGTGGGTTAAAAATTCAAAAATATTGTAAAATCAAGACAAGAAGAAACAAAAATAGCATCCAACATACTAAGTTTTAGCATTTCTTGTTCAACATGTGACACTCTACAGCGGTGTGAGCAGGAAACCAGACAGAGTAATTCCAACAAGATCAGGACTATGTCATGATCCCATCTAAATTGAGACCATTTGTGTGATGCCAGTATGGTATTTTACACATAACCTTAATGCAATAAGACTATGAATGAACCAATACTGATTCCTAAATGTAACATAAGGCCTAAAAAAAAGTTAAAAATCTGTCTCTTAGGCACTCCCATATGGTCCTTTTGGCTGCCGCATGCTCTCCCTTTATAACCAATGCAAACTTAAAATGAAAGTGTCAATGACACGGCAGCGTAACTTGACTGTGTGTAGTGTTTGATGAAAAGGATAATGTTCAATGTTTATGAAAGGATTATAAAATAAGACAAAAATTGTGATAATTGAGAACACGTTAATTTCTGTTCCCTATATGCTATGTTTTCAATAAGAATTATTTGAAGTGTAGACTGTACTAAAGAACTGAGGCCTGGGTTGATGTGGCCCTCACAGTTAATGTATGTCAGCGAAAGTTACAAAGTTACAGTGTCCTAAAATTGTTTCAAAATGAGGCATCCTACCAAGTTTCAACGAAATCCCTTCATAAATATAACTTGTAGACTTGGCTAATAGAATCTAGGTCATGTGATGGTTTGGCTGTCACCTTTGACCAATCATGACCAAAATAGGAGAGTCTCATCTAGATATCAAACCAAGTTACAA
The DNA here is from genome assembly GCA_031216915.1 of Pictodentalium vernedei. Taxonomy (NCBI): domain Eukaryota; kingdom Metazoa; phylum Mollusca; class Scaphopoda; order Dentaliida; family Dentaliidae; genus Pictodentalium; species Pictodentalium vernedei. Next base: position 311,097,893 of record CM062297.1, on the reverse strand, counting down.
TGAAATCCCTTTGTAAAAACAACCTGTAAACAGTGCTAAAGGAATCTAGGTCAAGTGACCAGATGGCAGTAACACCTGACCGATCGTGACCAAAATACGACAGTCTCATCTAGACATCATACTGAGTTAGCCTTCCAAGTTACAATGAAATCGCTTCATAAATATGAACTGCAGACTGTGCTAAACAAATCTAGGTCACATGCCTGTGTGGCCATCATGGTTCACCGATCACGGCCAAAATGGGTTGTTCTCATCTAGACATTATACTGAGCCATCCGACAAATTTGCAATGAAATCCCTTCGTAAATGCAAGCTGTAGACTGTGGTTATGGTATCCAGGTAATGTGCCCCTGCAGCCATCTTGGTTGACTGTACCCCACCAAAAAAGGACATTCTCATCTAGGCATTATACAGTCATCCTACTAAGTTACAATAAAATCCCTTCATAGATATGACCTGTAGACTGGGCTAATGATTTTTGGGTTTTGGGATTGTGTAGCCGTCACGGCTGACCATTAGTGACCAAAAAGGGATGTTCTCATCTTGACATTATAGAGTCATCCTACCAAGTTACAAAGAAATCCTTTCATAAATATGACCTGTAGACTGTGTTAAAAGTTTTTGGGTTTCAGGCTGCTGCAGCCGTGATGGTTGACCGATCGTGACCAAAAGGGGCATTCTCATCTAGATGTGGCCTCAAATCTGCATATGAAATTTCGTGATGATCGGACAATAACTGCGGGGTGCAGCCAGTGCTAAAAAAAATGTGAACAGACTCACAGACTTGCAGACTAACAAACTCACAGACTTCCGCACACATGATGGTAATATCTTATCTTGACTTTGTCAAGTTAAGCTAAAAATAAAAATGAAATGGTTCATATCTGATATTTTACCAAACATAATAAAACTGATAAATATCTCCTTTGAGTGTAAGGGACAAACTACACCACAACCCATGCAATTCTGTAGATTATGAGGCCTAAACATAAAACAAACCAAGAACATGAAATTTTGATAGCAAAGAAATAATTACAAAAATAAAAAATAACAAAAAACTGCCTGTCCACATGCAATTTTACAAAAAATGGCCTCAGAAAAAGAAGATCTACTTTGTGGGACCTAATTACTTTGTTTTCAAAAACAAACACTATAAGGCCGGGGAAAAATAATTAATTTGTTCAGGTAACATGCTGAAAAAAAAATAGGGTCGGTCGGTCGGGATTTTTTTTTTTTTCACAATTATTTTTTACAATGAATGCCTTTCAAGTGTCTCAGAAATCAACCTGTATATCCCTATATATCCCTCATGTCCTATTTGTTTGGTTATTTTATACGATTTGCATCAGTAAATAAAACTATAAACCATTTTTCTATGCGTTTTCATTTCTTAAATTGAAACCCGTAACGAGACTCCAGAATTCGAAGATCGCGGATACGTACGATTGTTCCATTGTTTCTTTGTCAGGTCAAGAACGTGTTCACACTTTGCGGTCATGTTTTAAGTGTGGAAGATGGAGAGAATTTAGGTGTGAAAATAAAATTCCACGCCCTTTCATAGCCGAACACACATGTCGGTCAAGCTATATTGCAGTTCTTGGGGAAAATGGACTATATTGCGAGTCAGGGGAAGAGGGAGGTCACTTGCGTACTGTAAAAAACTGCATGGTTTGACAAACGACCCTGCCAGCGTGCTAGTTGATTCTATATCGGGCCGATGTCGGTGCAACAGAAATCCTGTCTGACAGTGGATTTTATACAATGGATTTTATATTTCATTATTCATTATGGATTGGTCTTGTGCTTAATATATTTCGACTTTAGGAATAAAGGCCGAATGTTCCCACTTTTGAGGCCGAATGTTCCCACTTTTGGTAAAAATTTTCGGAGTTTGGGAGTTGAATGTCGTCTGTCTTTGGATTTGCATCCTTTGAACATTTCACTTCAACGTCATGAAATTCTTCGGTATGTATGGCTTTAAAAATGTCTATAAATGAGGATGAGTTGGAAACTGTTCTTAAAAATTGCTGTTTCCCTCTGTGTTCGCACTTTTCTGTGTGAATTGCGACAACGCTTGTAGCCGACATTTTGATATAAACGCGCGTTATGAAACTTGTTGCTATGAGCGCCATCGGTCGACATGCACGCGCCCTTTAACATGAGAAACGTTCCAGGAACAGTCGTGCCACGCAAAGTTGGTGCTATTATTTCGTTAGGCGATAGCGATTTCATTATTTTTTCTTTTTCTTAAAATTTTTTTTCTGTGCAAGGTAAAAAATATTTGGGGTCGGCGGCAAAAATAGGGTCGGTCGGGTTACCTGAACAAATTAATTATTTTTCCCCGGCCTAACCCCAAAGGGAAACATTCCTTATTGTGGAACAACCAAATTCAGGAACTACTTTTTGATTGATCAGCAATCTCATCCAAGTTATATATATACAATGAAGCTACTCTACATGTCTGATAACAGTGATGGCTGACCTCGGTTTCAGTTCAGTTTTTCTGTGTGTTAAGAACTTATTGTAAATAACACTTCAGGCTTCTTACCTTGGAAAAAGTCCTGAACGACATCATACACCACAAAAGATCTTTCTGTAAGTATCTCCATTGGGTTCAGCCAAACTTCCCTTTAACCCTTTACCCAACGTAACGGCCAAAACCAACCAGTGCTAATTACAAAAAGCACCATACAAGTTTCATTATTTCTTTTCATTTTTGTCTCTAAAACATAGCTTATGATGCCTCATTGGAACCAGCTCGTTCCAATGAGGGTCATAAGCCATGTTTTGGAGACAAAAAGTTAAAAAATTTATAGTAATTTATATATTTTTTATACTTACCAATGACCCAGACTTAGCTGGTGCTAACTCTAACAAAACCAGGGCCAAACACAAATTTTGCCCCCCAATCCCCAAAATTTGCATCCAAAACAAAAAGAAATCATGTCCTAAAGGACCTCCATACTACGCCTCTACTGCGCATGCGCAGTGACGCAGACGTCCCGAAATTGGCGCCAATTATCATTCTTACTGGCAGTGCCTGGTCAGCGCTATGTACTCAGCGGGGAGGCAAGAGTTCCCAACTCCAGGGAGGGCCATCCCCGTCTGGGTCATTGGTAAGTATAAAAAATATATAAATTACTATAAATTTTTTAACATTTTTATACTGTACCAATGACCCAGACTTAGCTGAATAGTAAACAGGCTGGAGGGCCTAGGACATAGAGGAAAATCCAATAAGCTCAACTATATTGTAAAGAGGTAACCCCTTAAGGAGAAAAGGAGGATTAGGCTTTACATGTATCTTTCTTATTTAATATTAAATTAGAAAGATACACTACCCTTAATAATTGAGCACAATAACATTCATGTTCTCTATTAACATCCAGTATAACCCTTATACTAATTATTTTTAAAGCAAGCCAATAAATAAAGTAGTCCAGAGAATTGAGACTCTTTATAGTCATTTAAAAGTGTCTGAGTTTTGTATATTAAAGCCCGTTTGACACTTGACATATACAAATGCTTCACAGCGAGCTACACTTTAAAAATAAGACATGAATGAATTTTAACATTAATATTACACTTTAAAACCATCCCGGAAGCGACTCAGAAATACTGACTTGGAGGAGGCATTCCCTTGCTTTTCACTATAAAGCAGGTGACCTAAGGGAACACCCGCCCCTCCCCCCCCCCCCCTTCCCCTTGCCCTGGGTCAAATAGCCCAGAGCGAAGAGGGCAGCCGGACGGAGTCACTGCCGGAACAGAAAGCCTGCATAACTATAGTTGCAACTGTTTAGTGGACGACATTCTGAGCAACAGATAACGGACCTAAACAATGCAGGTCTCCAGAAATGGACTCAATATTTCTGAGATAAAAATTCGTAAATGTGGATGGCTGAGACCAATAAGCAGCCTTCATTAAATCTGTAATAGCAACACTATTAGCACAAGCCCAGGAAGTAGAAAGAGCTCTTACTTCATGAGCAGAAATCTTAAGCACAGACTGCTGAGAAGAAGATAAATCTTCATAAGCAGTACGGATAGTTAATTGAATCCATCTAGCAATAGAATGGACTGAAATGTCCTTTCTATTAGGCATCAAAGACAGAAAGAAACGTTTCCGTCCCTTTCTGATAAACTGAGATCTCTGTTTATAGATACATAATGCTCTAACAGGACAGAGTAAAGGCCTACGCCCATCTGAAGACGGAAGAGCCTTAATAACAATAGGTTCCGGATATTTATTAGGAGCCTGATTCTTAGCTAAAAAACCCACATTAGTAGTGAAGGTGATAGTGTTCCCAACACTACGATAATGAGAATCATCCACCGATAGTGCATGAAGCTCACTGACTCTTCTAGCAGAAGAGAAAGCTAAGAGAAAAGCTGTCTTATAAGATAAGAATTTGAAATCTACTGTCCCAAGAGGTTCAAATGGCTTTTCCTTCAATTTAAGAAGAACCCAAGCTAAATTCCACTTAGGAATTAATCTAAGAGTTCTGGGTCTATTTATCGAAAAGTTTCTAACCAACTTAGATAAAGAGACATTAGATCCAATTTGTAAACTGTCATGATGTGCATATGTATCAGATAACATAGATCTATAACCCTTTATAGTAACAGGCTGCAGTTTGATTTCGTCAAACAAGTATACTAGAAAGTTTGCAATGTCTGGTATAGAGGGATCGAATATATCTACAGAATGATCCCTACACCAACGACGAAAAACCTTCCACTTAGCCGCATAGTTTAGCGAAGAGGAGGTCCTCCGTCCTCCTACAGTTAGAAATCGCGTCCACTGCTCGTCCTGTAAAGTGCTTGCCATGCAAGAAGGACCGCACAACGGAAAAACGTGAAGGTTGAGACCTTGCAGGTTGTGATGGAGTTGGCGCGATTTCCCCTGCGAAAGAAGATCCTCCCGTGGAGGAAGCTTCCGCGGTAGGTCCCACAACAGACACCTGAGTAGATTTATCCACGGTCTCTGTGGCGACAGAGATGCTACCAACAGAATCTTGCATTGAGATTGTTTTATCTTTAGCAATACTTGTTGAATTAACGGCGCTGGAGGATACGCATATCCTATCATTCCGTCCCAAGGGATCGACAGAGCGTCTACTGCAAATGCTCTTGGATCCGGACACGGAGACACGTACGTCTGCAACTGATTGTTGAGATGTGTCGCAAATAAGTCTATCATTGGCCGTTCCCATTGGTAGCAAATCTGATTGAATACTAGTTTGTTGAGAGTCCACTCTGACGGCAACAAGCGACCCTTTCGTGAAAGGGAGTCTGCTAGCACATTCAGACGACCCGGTATGTGACGGACCGAAAGAAGAACGTGATGTTCTAGCGCAAACAGAAGGATTCTTTCCGTTAGATTGAACAACGGAACTGAATGAGTGCCTCCCTGATTCCGTATATACGCCACTACTGTTGTATTGTCGGATAGGATTTGGACATGAGCATCGTGAATAATGTCCATCCAGTGACATAACGCAAGCCAAATTGACATCATTTCCTTGATGTTTATGTGCTTGCACAGGAATTGCGGATCCCAAAGACCCTGGCATCTCGAATCCGTTGGTATTAATGATGCACCCCAACCTGTTTGACTGGCATCCGTCATAACGGTAAAACTCGGATCCGGCAAATGCATCGGAACTCCCTGAGTTAACCACTGAATGTTTGCCCAAGTCTGAATCTCTTGTTTCACTTGATCTGACAAGAGAATGTCTACATCGAGCGAATGAATTTTCCCATCCAATTCTGAGTCAAGAAAATTTGAAGAGGACGTGTGCGTAACCGCCCCATCGGAATGAGATCCGCGGCGGCTCCGCACAGACCTATCAGTCTCATAAATTCTCTCACCGTGACTTTGTCTGCGTGCAGACAATAGCGAGCGTAACAACTGACTAATTTCGCTCTGGTTAACGGCAGACGAACGAGATTGTTGTGCGTCTCGAAGCTCATTCCCAGATGAGTGAATGACTTGGACGGCACCAGATCCGACTTCTCTTCGTTTACTATAAAACCGAGACGTCGGAGCAATAGAAGAAGATTCTGAACATCGTTCTGAAGCGTTAACTCGTTGCCGTACCTCTGAAGAATGTCGTCCAGGTAGGCCGACATTACCGCAGACGAATGAGCTCGGAAGTGGATCATTACCGAGTTCATTACCCGAGTGAAAGCCCAGGGTGCTAGATTCAATCCGAAGCACATCGCCCGGAATTGATACACCACTCCTAGGACTGCAAAGCGTAGATACTTTCGGAATGTCGGATGTACCATGACGGGAAAGTACGCATCTTTGAGATCTATGCTCGTTGCATAATCGTTCACCCGAATACTCGCTCTGACCGATCGAATCGTCTCCATATAAAACTTCGGAGCGACGATCAGCTTGTTTATCCAGCTCAAATCTATGACTGGACGGAACGAGCCGTCTGGTTTCGGAACCAGAAACAGATGGCTGTAGAATCCCGGAGATTCCTGGTTTTCTACGACCTCTACCGCGTTCTTCATTAAAAGAGACTGCACCTCTGATAACAGAGCGTCTCTTTTCTGCGGATTTGACGGAAGATGAGTCCACTTTGGACTTCGAATTAATGGAGGCTTTCGTTTGAAGGATATCTTTAGACCTTCCGAAGTCACTCCTCTCACCCAAGGGTCGTCCGTAATCGACGCCCATTCTTGTGAAAAGCTTGACAACCTTCCGCCAACCGGAATGTTTAAGCCATCACCTCCTGGACCTGCGAGGCCTGCGGTAGGAGAAACCACGTCTTCCACGGCCAGCACCTCGCCCCATCGACCTCGGGGCGTCCGACCGATTGTCCCGGCCTGAAGGACGTCCCGAATGAGAGTCGCTATCCTGACGGTCTCTCGAATAAGACCAAGAAGACGCACCGGAACCTCTATAGGAACCTCTCTTGGGCGCATTAGACCCAGAAGTGCCTGTCTTATTCATGTCTGCTGTATCCGACTTCTTAAGAGCAGATTTGAACAACAGAGAATCCTTAGCTTTCTTTGTAATTTTATCATAAATAGCGGAAAGCTTGCCGTCAAAGAGAAGTTCTCCTGAGACCGAAGCGACTCTAAGAGAGTTCTTCACCTTAGAATCCACTAGTGTGGATGTAGCTAGGGCTGCGTCACGTCTAACCAACTCCAGATTTGCCACTGAAAGGGCGGAGTTACACGTGGAATAAGCTACTGCCCTTGAAAGAAGTCTTAAAGAGGATTGTATATCCTGAAACTCTTTCCCCTGAAGGCGCAGTGATAACGCCTTAGTAAGGTGATCTGCGTAAGATAAGGCATCTAAATTGGCTCTGTTAGACGCAATAGCTGTTTCCAACACCGCGGTTGGAATAGAAGCTGACGACGGTAATGATAGCTCTAAGTCTTCCGCCTCGTCGTCCATACGCAGAGGAACTCTCGGTATACCCTGTCCTGCCGTAACAAATTATTCCTTGCATTAATGAAAGGCAGGTTGAGAGTATTAGCGGACAAGAAACCTGCTTTCCCCGTCCTGGAAGCAAGTTTAAATATAGCGTCGTTCAATAGTTCAAATGTTCTTGCAACATTATTGGACTGCGACGGAAACTCGGGAGCGATGTCCCTGAACCGCTCAAAAAATTCAGAGTCCAATGACGCTATAATTCTCTTGTCCGGAAGCGCAGCAGTCTGGCCCGACGGAACAACTTGAGGGAGAAAGTGCCGAATGAAGTCCACGGCAGCTTTATGTTGTTCCGAAAGGGATAGCTCCAAGTCATCCGTATCCCTTTCACCATCCGGTCGGACCTCATGATGTTCCCGGTCGTCCGCCCCCGATGCTTCGGCGGAGCGTACCGACCCAGCGCCGTCGGATAATTCTCGATCCGACACCGTTTCTGTCGGCTGCTGGGATGCTGCGATAAGCTGTGCTATCTGCACAAGAATGTCCAGCGTCGAGACCTGCGGAGGCGCAGTCTTTCGCTGCTTCGCCGAGGGCAGCTCCGCATCAGATGGCTCCCGCATACTTCGGAGTCCGGAGTCCATCGGTCTCGAATCCCTGGCTGCCGGATGGTGTGACCTGATCGCCGAAGAATCCTTGATCGGCGAAGCTGGTAATATATCGGCGGTCACGCAGCCAAGGTGTGGTCGTGTGCGCTGACGAGAAGAGGAAGCCTTAACAGTCTCTGCGGACTGCTTATACAACGGAGCGTCCCGAGCGACGCACGTATGCTCCGCTAAAGACACATTTTGTACCACAACATCTGGTCCCAGATGTTGTTGTACGAGAGAGGGGCCTCTCTCGCTCGCGGCCCGGCTGGACCTGGACGAGCTAGGAACCGGACTCAAAGGCTTCCTCCGTTCTCGCTTACTATCCGCCGTCACTGGGTGTGCATCTATTATGTTTATAGTGCTCGCATCACCCAAAACTTTCTCTTGGACCGCATCGGACGAACCCGGCTGCCGAACCATTCGGTGAATGGACGCTACACCGGGCGAGCTAGCGGACGACATTTGTCTAATCTCCATGAGCACTTTTGCCGCTAGCTCTGAATTCATTTGTGACGACGGACGCACACTTGTAGAAGATAACATGGAAACATCACCCTGTTCTGGTTCCTCTGAAATAGAAACTGAGAGAGTAGAGTGACCTTGCGGAGAAAGAGCCGGCATCGCCCTTTCTCCAGAAACAACATATCGTGACACACGTTTCCAATGTTTCTCATCCCAATATTCACATATAGCACAGGGATTAATGCGAGAACACTGACTACAATTAATACAATGATCATGAAAGTCAGAGGAAGATTTCTTCCTATTACAATTTGAACAACGTCCCTTCATTGTGAAAGAACAACAATAAGTCCTAGTTACTCGCAAAAACCCCTGACACAAAGATACATAATAACATGATCCATTAATAAATGAAAAAACAATTGCAAATCAAAATTATTTTGAAAAAATATTTTTTCAGCGAAGCCCAAGTTGCTGAAAAGTAACGTTGAGCCCCGATGGATCCGATGGCAAAGTGTGGTCAAAAATTTAAAATTTATATTAAATAATTAATGAGACACTTACGGATAATATAAATGTATCTTATAGTGAGATAAACTACAGCAAAGGCAAACAGCCCCCCTCAAAAAAGGCTGTTGCCAATGTAAACAAACAGTGTAAAAACACCAGAAAACATGACTCCAGGCACTGAAAAAACTGGCCCGGAATCAGTCATCAAATTACACTCTATCTGATGCAAAACAGAGACTCCCAGGGGAGAATCTGCAGAACATCAGATGGAAGATGCAGAACACAAATGTTATACACCCATGGGTGAAAACGTAACTATGGGGAAAATAACAGAAAACATTCTGTAACCAAGCAACTCTCCCAGGAAATTTTAGAAATGAAATTTCTCAAAAATATGCCAAAAGTATGGGAGAATTGCAAGGGGGGACTTTCGAAGGCTAGGGGAGAGGAAACACTGAATAAGCAGTGCAACATTTAGCAAGAATGACAACAAGAGGCCCATGCCTCGAAAATAGGCAACTTAACATAATTTCATCAAAAAATTTTAAGTACAGCCCTGATTATTTTTTGTCACTTCTTTTTCCTCTCCTCCTTCTATCCTCCTTACAATCACATTTTCTCCAAAAATTACGTGTCTGGCATTCTTTAAACTGAGATTTACAAGCACAAAGATCAGTGAGATGTTGACTGATGAAGGGCCGAACAGAGAATGATAATTGGCGCCAATTTCGGGACGTCTGCGTCACTGCGCATGCACAGTAGAGGCGTAGTATGGAGGTCCTTTAGGACATGATTTCTTTTTGTTTGGGATGCAAATTTTGGGGATTGGGGGGCAAAATTTGTGTTTGGCCCTGGTTTTGTTAGAGTTAGCACCAGCTAAGTCTGGGTCATTGGTACAGTATAAAAATATTGAAATTTTTAGTCATTCAAGAATTTTGTTTGCAAGTGTCGTCTGCCTTTCGTGTAAGGTTAAGGGCTAATTATTCTTGAAGGTTTTAGATCAGTTACAAAGCCTACCCAGTAAGAATAAAATGTTAAATTTGGGTAACAAATGAATCAATTTCATCTAATCTATGTTCTGTTATCAATGTTACATTTTCTCCCTTATTCATTTGTCTGGTGGACGAGACAATAAGGGAGAAATGTAACAATGAGAACACAATGTATTACAGTAGAGCCCATTTAATTGGATATCTCTTAACTTAATAACCCTATTAATTGAATAGAATTTCCCAACACAAAACCATTTACCATACCTCCAGTACAAATTTGACCTGTTAATTGAATATTGGTTATAGAGAAAACTCCTGTTAATTGAATAAAAAATCTTGTAACCTGTCAAGAAATTACCCTGACATTCCCCAGTTTTCCTTTGTTTATAGACATATTTGGCCTCAGTATATCCAATACATGCATTTAATCAATTATATCTTGTTTGACAGAGCTCATGGAGCTCTGTCAAACAAGATATAATAGAATAAATGCTAAGTTTATCTCTAGAATACAGGAAAGTGACACAATCCCTGTAAATTGAATACTCCCATTAATTGAATAATTTTCATTGGCAAAAGTGGCTATTCAATTAACAGGGTTCCACTGTATCTCTTTTGCTGGATAGACTTAGTGACAAGAGTCCAGCATAGTTCACTCTCAGTAAGATAGTTTGATCAGTTTATGCACAAACACAGTAAATTTTCCGCAAAAGAAAACGAACTGAATGGAATACACAAAAAATGTCCAATTTTATAATTAGGCCTTATGAACCTGGCCTGGGAAAGCAGGCTTACATTTCAAATTGTTTATGTACTGCCTCATTGAGATAATTAGAAGGGGAGGTCATAATCAATATTTTTTAGGTAAAAATTGAAAATAAATCTTAAAATCTGAATGGTAATTTTTGTGAATAGTACTTAACAGGCAGAGCTAGTTTTTTGAAAAATTATAAATTTAAAGTAATTTGTATATTTTTATACCTACCAATGGCCCAGACTAGCTGGTGCTTAACTCAAAGTTATTAAGGGCCAAACACAAACTTTGAACCCCCCAATCCCCAAAATTTGCTTGCAAAACCAACTGGAGGATGGCCACCAAAGGGTGGCTGATTCCCCCGAAAAAAGCCTTGATAGCATTTCCAACCTTATTCGCGACACACCCTCTGGTTGTGGGCAATAATAATACCAAGTATCATTAATATCCTTGAAGGCTGTAAGAAGTTATGGAGCGGACACGAATTCCGTCTACACCCGGACGGACAGACGGACAGACAGACAGACGGACAGACGGATGACGTCACGGCTAGATTCCCCTGAATTTTTTTCGGGGGAATAAAAATTAAAAGTCCTATCTGGCCCTCCATACATTTACTCTCCGCACATGCGCAGACGTCAGGAAGTGACCGGAATTGGCGCCAACCTCATTCTTTGTAGAAGAGAGTACTACATAAAAATTCAGCAGGGAGGTATGAGTGCCCACCCATCTCCGTCTGGGCCATTGGTAAGTATAAAAATATACAAATTACTTTAAATTTATAATATTTTTACACTGTAAACCAATGGCCCAGACTAGTTGAATCATAAAAAGGTGGAGGGCCAAGGACTTCAGAATTAGTAGATCAATATAGTTCCAATCCTGTAATCCAAGGTGAAAGGAAATTAAAATTATTAGGAATTACATGTATGTGTCTCTATACAGTAATAGAGAAGACATATCACACAAAATGAGCCCAGTTCAAGTAATTCTGTATGCTTTGCAAGAAGACTATGCTAATTGGATGTAACGAGTTCCCAATTTTTAAGATTAGCTCGGACTAAGCACCAAAAATTAGGATGGCGTATTTGAGAATGAGAGAATATTCCCCACAAACATACGCCATATACAATAAAACTCAAGCTGTATACAGGATATAATTATGGACAAAACAGCTTCCCTCATAGTTACATACCAATCAAGCCGGAGGAGAGGTAAACTAGAGGGAGTATCAGTACCCCGTGGCTCACCAACAGGTGGCCAATGTAAAGGGGTGGCTGGAGTAAAAAAAAAGTTCAAAACCTGCACACAAAAGTCCAAAATTAAAGAAAATAATCAGCTAAAGGGTTAAATAATATAATAATAACCCCTAAGAAGCATGCTAACATAAAATAGGAACCATGGCAAGATGCTACAAGGTAAGTCTCCACTTTGAAAAAAAGAAAGACAAACCTCAAAACCTGCACATAAAAGTAAAAAAAAAAGTATCACATTTGTTTCAATGGGTTAAAATTGAGAAAAATACCCTGATAATGTCACAGTAACCACCATGGCAATATGCCAGTAAGGTGAAACCCAACCTGAAAAATATCCATTTGGAAGAAAAGAAAGACAAACCTCAAACCTGCACATAAAAGTCAAAAAAGGATCTCATTTGTTTCAAAGGGTTAAAATTTAGAAAAATACCCTGAAAATGTTACAATAACCACCATGGAAATATGCCAGTGAGGTAAAACTCCACTTAAAAAAAATATTAAAACCTGCACACAAAAGTACAAAACCTGCACACAAAAGTCCAAAATTAAAGTAAATAAGCAGCTAAAGGGTTAAATAATATAAAAATAGCCCCAAGAAGCATCCTAACATAAAATAGGAACTATGGCAATATGCTACAAGGTAAGTCACTACTTGGAAGAAAAGAAAGACAAACCTCAAAACCTGCACGAAAAAGTAAAAAAAGTATCACATTTGTTTAAGGGGTTAAAATTGAGAAAAATACCCTGTCACAGTAACCACAATGGCAATATGCCAGTAAGGTTAAACTCTACTTGAAAAATATCCACTTGGAAGAAAAGAAAGACAAACCTCAAAACCTGCACATAAAGTAAAAAAAGTATCACATTTGTTTTAAAGGGTTAAAATTTAGAAAAATACCCTGAAAATGTTATAGTAACCACCATGGCAATATGCCAGTGAGGTAAAACTCCACTTAAAAAAAATATCAAAACCTACACACAAAAGTCCAAAACCTGCACACAAAAGTCCAAAATTAAAGTAAATCAGCAGCAAAAGGGTTAAATAATATAATACTAGCCCCAAGAAGCATCCTAACATAAAATAGGAACCATGGCAATATGCTACAAGGTAAGTCGCCACTTGGAAGAAAAGAAAGGCAAACCTCAAAACCTGCACATAAAAGTAATAAGATGCATGTTTTCATACAATAGAAAGCATGGACATATGCTACAAGGTACATCTACACTTGGAAGAAAGGAAAAAAAAAACCCATGAAAACCTGCACGCAAACGTCAAAATAAGTCTAAAAATCTATTCAAAGGGTTCAAATAAAAATGCACTGGAAAGATATCAATGTTATAATAACCACCACTGCAATATGCAGTGAGGTCAACCTCTCTTGAAATTGTTTTTTTTATCACAACCTGTACATAAAAGTAAGAAGCTGTAAGCCTAAGTCCAAAAGCTGTACATAAAAGTCCAAAATTGAAGTAATTCAGCAGGAAAAGAGTTAAATAATACAAACATAGCCCTAAGATGCATGTTTACGTACAATAGAAAGCATGGACATATGCTACAAGGTAAATCTCCACTTGGAAGAAAGGAAAAGAAAAAGCATCAAAACCGCCATGCAAACGTCAAAATATGTCTAATAAAAATCGATTGAAAGGGTTAAAATTTTAAAAAAAAATACACTAGAAAGATATCAATGTTATAATAACCACCACTGCAATATGCAGTGAGGTCAACCTCACTTGAAATTGTTTTTTTTTATCACAACCTGTACATAAAAGTAAGAAGCTGTAAGCCTAAGTCCAAAAGCTGTACATAAAAGTCCAAAATTGAAGTAATTCAGCAGGAAAAGGGTTAAATAATACAAACATAGCCCTAAGATGCATGTTTACATACAATAGAAAGCATGGCCATATGCTGCAAGGTAAATCTCGACTTGGAAGAAAGGGAAAAAAAACATCAAAATAAGTCTAAAATTTGATTCAAAGGGTTAAAATTAAGACAAAATACCCTGAAAAAGAGTTAAATGTTATAGTGAACCACCATAGCTATATGCAGAAACTAAACAAAATTTTAAAAAGCCAAAAATCAAAACCTGTACACAAAAGCTCAAAATATTTGAGAGCGGACGCCGACGCTGATGCCAACGCCGACATGAGGGCTATGCCATAGGCTCACACAACTAACGTTGGTGAGCAAAAATCACCTCCCCCTTTTTTTTTTTGAAGGAATCTTCAAAAAGAAAGAGGTAGAGTGCTCTGGAATCAGTAAAAGCGGTACCAAAAAACAATATAAATATTCGTCGAACAGGCACTCAGGTTTATTTATTTATTGGGGTTTAAGGTTACATATTTATGCACAATGGCTAATCATGACCATGACAGTTTTACGGGTGGAGGAAGCCGGAGTACACAGAGAGAACCACTGAGCAATGGCAAGCAACTGTCAGCTCAACAACATGCCAACTCCACACAAGCAGGGTTGAAGACAGGTGCACCATCGACGTGCGGTACGCCTTAGTACACAATGCCACTGTTCCCCCACGTGGGCAATGGGGGTGAAATGTCTTCTCCAAGGACACAACACGGTTGCCGCAGGTGGGATTCGAACCGAGGACCTCTCGGCCTGCAGCCTGCACCTCTACCTACTGAGCCACCATGCCGCCCAGGCACTCGGGTATTAATTTATTAATAAATGGTGCTTAATGCCACTTCAGAAGTTAAGGCTATAGCGACAATCCCGGGAATTAATATTGCCTGCTATATAACGTACACCGGAATCGGCATACGCAGCTAGGTTGAAAGCCGGTGATATAATATAACATAAACGTCCAATCGAACTACAACTACAATGAAAGATCTCTGGAGAGTAAACACACTTCCAAGGTAACCCACAGGCGATCCCATTCAGGCGTACAATAAATTCCAGTAACAACACTCTCCACGTGTACTATCCGATATCTATGACACTATAAAGGTGCGAATATATGAGAGTGCAAATCAAGGTGTATTCAACTGAGTACCGACATTAATAGAAACCTGGATCTAGAAATGGATGTAGGTATGATTAACAGGCTCGACACGGACCACCCCCGGAATAATTCATAATTTCTAAGGTCCATAACATACAATAATGCATCATCTATCATGGGGCGATCCCTCTGGTAGCAAATCTGCCCAAATACTCGCTTGTTGAGCGTCCACTCCAATTGCAACAGGCAACCTTTACGAAAGAGCGAGTCTGCTAGTATGTTCAGACGACCCGGTATATGAAGGATAGAAAGATGAACATGATAATTCATGATGTATAGGAAAATCTTCTCCGTTAGTTGATGACTTCAGGGCCAAACAAAGAATGAAGTTGGCGCCAATTCTGGTCAGTTCCTGACGTCTGCGCATGCGCGGAGAGTAAATGTATGGAGCGTCAGATAGGACTTTTAATTTTTGTTTTTGCAAGCAAATTTTGGGGATTGTGGGGTTCAAAATTTGTGTTGGGCCCTTAATAACTTTGAGTTAAGCACCAGCTAGTATGGGCCATTGGTTTACAGTGTAAAAATATGATAAATTTATAGTAATTTGTTTATTTTTAATACTTACCAATGGCTGGTGCAAACTCATTAATTTCCCCCCCCCCCCCCTCCCCCCAATCACCCAAATTTGCATACAAAACCAAAAATTAGAAGTCCTATCTGGTCCTCCAAACTTCTGCTCACTGTGCATTCACAGTAACTAGGAAGTGACCGAAACTGATGCCAACTCATTCTTCCTAGTTATGCCTGCTAAATGTTATATATATAAGAGGGTATGGGGGGTTTGAGTGCCCACTCATGGGAGGGGGGGGGGCATCCCCATCTCGGCCATTGGTAAGTACTAAAAATATACAAATTACTATAAATTTATCATATTTTTATACTAAAAACCAATGGCCCAGACTTAGCTGAATCATAAAAAGGCTGGAGAGGCTAGGACTGTAATATCTCTATTACTCCATGATAAAGAATAGCTCCTACAGGAGAATAGGAGAAGACATAGGAATTACATATGTCTTTCTCTTTTTCCCAAAGAAAAGGAAATGACAACACCAATCAAAAATTGGAGTAACACACAATGATTTCTCCATTTAACACCAGCATAACCCTTCATGCTAATTCGGTGAAGGAAACCAAATTTAAGGAAGTCCAGAGAATGAGATGCCTTATACTTATTTAAAAGTGTCCGAGGATTGTATATTAACGCTCGTATCACACATGACGTATACAATTGCTTCACACTGAGCTACAGAAAAATGAGACATAATTGTTGCTTCAAACCGAGCTACACATTACAACCACCCAGCACCGACGCTGGACGACTGACATTGGGGGAGGTATTCCCTTGCTTTTCACTAGAAAGCCAAATGATATTAAGGGAAAAACCATCTCCCCCCCCCCCCCCCCTTTCCCTTGTTCCGAAGGAAAAATCCTCAGTATGAAGAGGGCAGGGGAACGGCGTTAATGCTCGAGCAGACTGTCTAAGACATCACTGAGATGTGTTATTAATGTACAACATTCTGTGTGACAGAAAGTGGACCCAAGGATCTAATGTCACCGGAGCAGGCCTGGCGTTTTCAGGACAGCGATTCATTCGCTCGCCTACTGCTTGCCTTAAAAAAATTGAGGAGGGTGAAAAATAACCCTCCTAGCCTTAGAAAGTTAAAAAATTTATAGTAATTTATATATTTTTTATACTTACCAATGACCCAGACATAGCTGGTGCTAACTCTTAAAAATCTAGGGCCAAACACAAATTTTGCCCCCCAATCCCCAAAATTTGCATCTAAAACCAAAGAAAACATGTCCTGAATGGCCCTCCATACTTTGCCTCTACTGCGCATGCGCAGTGTCAAGGAGGTCCCGAAATTGGCGCCAATTATCATTCTTACAAGCAGTGCCTGGTCAGCGCTATGTACTCAGCGGGGAGGTATGAGTTCCTAACTCCTGGGAGGGCCATCCCCGTCTGGGTCATTGGTAAGTATAAAAAATATATAAATTACTATAAATTTTTTAACATTTTTATACTGTACCAATGACCCAGGGATAGCTGAATAGTAAAAAGGCTGGAGGGCCTAGGACATAGAGGAAAATCCAATAAGCTCAACTATATAAAATAGAGTCATCCCCTCGAGGAGAAAAGGAGTATTAGGCTTTACATGTATCTTTCTTATTTATGATAAATTAGAAAGACACAACACCCTCCATAATTGAGCATAATAGCATTCATGTTCTCTATTAACATCCAGTATAACCCTTTATACTAATTATTTTTAAAGTAAGCCAATAAATAAAGTAAGTCCAGAGAATTGAGACTCTTTATACTCATTAAAAGTGTCCGAGGATTGTATATTAACGCCCGTTTGACACGTGACATATACAAATGCTTCACACCGAGCTACACTTTAAGAATATGACATGAATGAATTTAAACATTAGCTTTACACTTTAAAACCATCCCGGTACCGACTCAGAATTACTGACTCCGGAGGAGGTATCCCCTTGTTTTCACTATAAAACAGGTGACCTAAGGGAACACCCTCCCCCCCGCCCTCCCCTTGCCCTGGGTCAAATAGCCCAGAGTGAAGAGGGCAGCAGGATGGAGTCACTGCCTGAACAGAAAGCCTGCATAACTATAGTTGCAACTGTTTAGTGAACGACATTCTGAGCAGCAGATAACGGACCTAAACAATGCAGGTCTCCAGAAATGGACTCAATATTTCTGAGATAAAAATTCGTGAATGTGGATGGCTGAGACCAATATGCAGCCTTCTTTAAATCTGTAACAGCAACACTATTTGCATAAGCCCAAGATGTAGAAAGAGCTGTTACTTCATGAGCCGAAATCTTAAGCACAGACTGCTGAGTTGAAGATAGATTATCATAAGCAGTACGGATAGTTAATTGAATCCATCTAGCAATAGAATGGACTGTAATGTCCTTTCTATTAGGCATCAGAGACAGAAAGAAGCGTTTACGTCCCTTTCTGATAAACTGAGATCTTGTTTATAAATACATAAAGCTCTAACCGGACAAAGTAAAGGCCTATGCCCATCTGAAGACGGAAGGGCCTTAATAACAATAGGTTCCGGATATTTATTAGGAGCCCGATTCTTAGCCAAAAATCCAACATTAGTAGTAAAGGTAATAGTGTTCCCGACACTACGATAGTGAGAATCGTCCACCGATAGTGCATGAAGCTCACTGACTCTTCAAGCAGAAAAGAAAGCTAAGAGAAATGCTGTCTTATAAGACAAGAATTTGAAATCTACTGTCTCAAGAGGCTCAAATGGTTTTCTTTTAGTTAAGAAGAACCCAAGCTAAATTCCATTTAGGAATTAATCTAAGGGTTCTAGGTCTATTTATCGAAAAGTTTCTAACTAATTTAGATAAAGAGACATTAGATCCAATTGTAAACTATCATGGTGTGCATAGGTATCAGATAACATATACCTATAACCTTTAATAGTAACAGGCTGCAGTTGATCTCGTCAAACAAGTATACTAGAAAGTTTGCAATGTCTGGTATGGAGGGATCAAAAATATCAACAGAATGATCCCTACACCAACGACGAAAGACCTTCCACTTAGCCGCATAGTATAGCGAAGAGGAGGTCCTCCTACAGTTAGAAATCGCGTCCACTGCTCGTCCTGTACAATGCTTGCCGTGCAAGAAGGACCGCACAACGGAATACGTGAAGGTTGAGACCTTGTGGGTTGTGATGAAGTTGACACGATTTCCCCTGCGAAAGAAGATCCTCTCGTGGAGGAAGTTTTCGTCGTAAGTCCCACAGCAGACACCTGAGTAGATTTATCCACGGTCTCTGTGGAGACAGAGATGCTACCAACAGAATTGCATTGTGATTGTTTTATCTTTAGCAATACTTGCTGAATCAACGGTGCTGGAGGATACGCATATCCTATCATTCCGTCCCACGAGATCGATAGAGCGTCTACTGCATATGCTCGGGGATCCGGACATGGTGACACATACGTCTGCAATTGATTGTTGAGTTGTGTCGCAAATAAGTCTATCATTGGCCGCTCCCATTGGTAGCAAATCTGATTGAATACCTGTTTGTTGAGAGTCCATACTGACGGCAACAAGCGACCCTTCCGTGAAAGGGAGTCTGCTAATACATTCAGACGACCCGGAATATGACGGACCGAAAGCAGAACTTGGTGTTCTAGAACAAACAGAAGGATTCTTTCCGTTACATTGAATAACGGAACGGAATGAGTGCCTCCCTGGTTCCGGATATACGCAACTACTGTCGTATTGTCGGACAGGATTTGACATGCGCTTTCTGAAAAATGATCATCCAATGACGTAGTGCAAGCCAAATTGACATCATTTCTTGGATGTTTATGTGCTTGTCTAGAAACTGCGGAACCCAAAGACCCTGGCACTTCGAATCCGTTGGGATCAATGTTGTACCCCAACCTGTTTGACTGGCATCCATCATAATCGTAAAACTCGGATCCGGCAACTGCAGTGGAACTCCCCGAGTCAACCACTGAATGTTTGCCCAAGTCTGAATCTCTTGTTACACTTGATTTGACAAGAGAACGTCTTATCGAGCAATTCATAGATTGCTGAAAGCTTGCTGTTGAAGAGAAGCTTCTCCGAGACCGAAGCGACTCTGAGAGAGTTCTTCACCTTACTATCCACGCGCGTGGATGTAACTAGGGCTGCGTCACGTCTAACCAACTCCAGGTTTGCCACTGAAGGACGGAGTTATACGTGGAAAAGCTACTGCCCTTGAAAGAAATCTCAATGAGGATCATATCCTGGAATTCTTTCCCTTGAAGACGTAATGATAACGCCTTAGTAAGGTGGTCTGCATATGATAAAGCATCTAAGTTAAGCCTATTAGACATTATTGTCGTTTCCAACGTCGTGGTTGGAATTGACATAGACGACGGTATAGACAATTCCAAGTCTTCAGCCTCGTCGTCTAGACGCAGAGGAACTCTCGGTATGCCCTGTCCTGCCGTTTCGAATTTATTCCTTGAACTGATGAAAGGCAGATTTAGAGCATTTGCGGACAAGAAACCAGACTTGCCTGTTTTGGTAGCAAGCTTATATATAGCGTCGTTCAATAATTCAAATGTTCTTGTGACATTATTGGACTGTGTCGGAAACTCAGGGACGATGTCCCTGAACCGATCAAAAAAAAATTCTATGTCCAATGACGCTATTAGTCTCTTATCCGGCATCGCAGCATTCTAGTCCGACGGAACAACCTCTGGAAGATAAAGCCGGATGAAATCTACAGCAGCTTATGTTGTTCCGAAAGGGAAAGCTCGAAATCCTCCGAATCCCTTTCGCCATCCTGTCGGACCCTATGAAGTTCTCAGTCGTCCGTACCTGATGCTTCAGCGGAGCGTACCGACCCAGCGTCGTCGGATTATTCCTGATCTGACAGAGATTCTGTCGTTTGCTGGGATGCTGCGATAAGTTGTGCTATTTGGGATAGCACGTCCGTCACTGAGCTGAGGCCCGTGGAGTAGTGGTCTTACGTTGCTTTGCCGCTGCCTCGTGTCCCTTGGCTACCGGATGGCGTGACCTGGTCGCCGTGGATTCTCTGATTGGCGAAGCTAGCTGGATATCCGAGGTCACGTAGCCAAGGTGCGGTCGTGTGCGCTGCCGTGAGGATGAGGAAGCCTTATCGACAGTCTCTCCGGACTATCTATATAACGGAGCGTCCCCAGCGGCGGACGTATGCTCCGAATGCGAAACGTTTTGTACCACAACATCTGGACCCAGATGTTGTTGTACGAGAGAGGGGCCTCTCTCGCTCGCAGCCCGGATGGACCTGGACGAGCTAGGAACCGGACTAATAGGCTTCCTCCGTTCTCTCCTCTGATCCGCCGTCACTGGATGTGCACTTTGTTGATTTATAGTGCTCGCATCACCCAAAACTCCTTCCTGGACCGCAACGGACGAACCCGGCTGCCGAACCAATCGATGAATGGACGCTACACCGGGCGAGCTAGCGGACGTCAACGCCGTCGATCCTACTAGGGACCTCTTAGGCAATTGACGTATTTCCATGAGCACTTTGCCGCTAGCTCTTCATTTAATTGTGACGACGGAGGCACACTTTTGGAAGACATCATGGATAAATCACCCTGTTCTTGTTCCTCTGAAATAGAGATTGATAAACTAGAGTGACCCTGCGGAGAAAGGACCGGCATGGCCATTTCCCCGCTAACAACATACCGTGACACACGCTTCCCATGTTTGTCATCCCAACTGACACATACTGAACAGGAGTTAGTGCGAGTACACTGACTACAATTAATACAATGATTACAAAAGTCAGAGGAAGATTTCCTCTTATTACAATTTGAACAATATCCTTTCATTGTGAAAAGAATACAAAAAGTCCTACTACTCGCACCAACCCCTGAAAACAAAGATACATAATAACCTGATCCATTAACATAGAAAAAATAATTGAAATCAAAAAATTTTTTTGAAAAAATATTTTTTCAGAAAAGCCCAAGTTTCTGAAAAGTAACATTGAGCCCCAATGGATCCCAAGCCTAAGTGTGGACAAAAATTTTAAAAATATTTTAAAAAGTTAAAAAATTTATAGTAATTTATATATTTTTTATACTTACCAATGACCCAGACTTAGCTGGTGCTAACTCCACAAAAACCAGGGCCAAACACAAATTTTGCCCCCCAATCCCCAAAATTTGCATCCAAAACAAAAAGAAATCATGTCCTAAAGGACCTCCATAGTACGACTCTACTGCGCATGCGCAGTGACGCAGTCGTCCCGAAATTGGCGCCAAATATCATTCTTACTGGCAGTGCCTGGACAGCGCTATGTACTCAGCGGGGAGGCAAGAGTTCCCAACTCAGGGAGGGCCATCCCCGTCTGGGTCATTGGTAAGTATAAAAAATATATAAATTACTATAAATTTTTTAACATTTTTATACTGTACCAATGACCCAGACTTAGCTGAATAGTAAACAGGCTGGAGGGCCTAGGACATAGAGGAAAATCCAATAAGCTCAATTATAAAATAAAGAGGTAACCCCTTAAGGAGAAAAGGAGTATTAGGCTTTACATGTATCTTTCTTATTTAATATTTAAATTAGAAAGATACACTACCCTTAATAATTGAGCACAATAACATTCATGTTCTCTATTAACATCCAGTATAACCCTTATACTAATTATTTTTAAAGCAAGCCAATAAATAAAGTAGTCCAGAGAATTGAGACTCTTTATAATCATTTAAAAGTGTCCGAGTATTGTATATTAAAGCCCGTTTGACACTTGACATATACAAATGCTTCACACCGAGCTACACTTTAAAAATAAGACATGAATGAAATTAAACATTAATATTACACTTTAAAACCATCCCGGAAGCGACTCAGAAATACTGTCTTGGAGGAGGCATTCCCTTGCTTTTCACTATAAAGCAGGTGACCTAAGGGAACACCCGCCCCCCCCCCCTTCCCCTTGCCCTGGGTCAAATAGCCCAGAGCGAAGAGGGCAGTCAGACGGAGTCACTGCCGGAACAGAAAGCCTGCATAACTATAGTTGCAACTGTTTAGTGGACGACATTCTGAGCAACAGATAACGGACCTAAACAATGCAGGTCTCCAGAAATGGACTCAATATTTCTGAGATAAAAATTAGTAAAAGTGGATGGCTGAGACCAATAAGCAGCCTTCATTAAATCTGTAATAGCAACACTATTAGCATAAGCCCAGGAAGTAGAAAGAGCTCTTACTTCATGAGCAGAAATCTTAAGCACAGACTGCTGAGAAGAAGATAAATCTTCATACGCAGTACGGATAGTTAACTGAATCCATCTAGCAATAGAATGGACTGAAATGTCCTTTCTATTAGGCATCAAAGACAGAAAGAAACGTTTCCGTCCCTTTCTGATGAACTGAGATCTCTGTTTATAGATACGTAGTGCTCTAACAGGACAGAGTAAAGGCCTACGCCCGTCTGAAGACGGAAGAGCCTTAATAACAATAGGTTCCGGATATTTATTAGGAGCCTGATTCTTAGCTAAAAAACCGACATTAGTAGTGAAGGTGATAGTGTTCCCAACACTACGATAATGAGAATCATCCACCGATAGTGCATGAAGCTCACTGACTCTTCTGGCAGAAGAGAAAGCTAAGAGAAAAGCTGTCTTATAAGATAAGAATTTGAAATCTACTGTCCCAAGAGGTTCAAATGGCTTTTCCTTCAATTTAAGGAGAACCCAAGCTAAATTCCACTTAGGAATTAATCTAAGAGTTCTGGGTCTATTTATCGAAAAGTTTCTAACCAATTTCGATAAAGAGACATTAGATCCAATTTGTAAACTATCATGATGTGCATAGGTATCAGATAACATAGATCTATAACCCTTTATAGTAACAGGTTGCAGTTTGATTTCGTCAAACAAGTATACTAGAAAGTTAGCAATGTCTGGTATAGAGGGATCAAATATATCAACAGAATGATCCCTACACCAACGACGGAAAACCTTCCACTTAGCCGCATAGTTTAGCGAAGAGGAGGTCCTCCTACAGTTAGAAATCGCGTCCACTGCTCGTCCTGTAAAGTGCTTGCCATGCAAGAAGGACCGCACAACGGAAAAACGTGAAGGTTGAGACCTTGCGGGTTGTGATGTAGTTGGCGCGATTTCCCCTGCCAAAGAAGATCCTCTCGTGGAGGGAGCTTCCGCGGTAGGTCCCACAACAGACACCTGAGTAGATTTATCCACGGTCTCTGTGGCGACAGAGATGCTACCAACAGAATCTTGCATTGAGATTGTTTTATCTTTAGCAATACTTGTTGAATTAACGGCGCTGGAGGATACGCATATCCTATCATTCCGTCCCAAGGGATCGACAGAGCGTCTACTGCAAATGCTCTTGGATCCGGACACGGGGACACATACGTTTGCAACTGATTGTTGAGATGTGTCGCAAATAAGTCTATCATTGGCCGTTCCCATTGGTAGCAAATCTGATTGAATACTTGTTTGTTGAGAGTCCACTCCAACGGCAACAAGCGACCCTTTCGTGAAAGGGAGTCTGCTAGCACATTCAGACGACCCGGTATGTGACGGACCGAAAGAAGAACGTGATGTTCCAACGCAAACAGAAGGATTCTTTCCGTTAGATTGAACAACGGAACTGAATGAGTGCCTCCCTGATTCCGTATATACGCCACTACTGTCGTATTGTCGGATAGGATTTGGACATGAGCATCGTGAATAATGTCCATCCAGTGACGTAACGCAAGCCAAATTGACATCATTTCCTTGATGTTTATGTGCTTGCACAGGAATTGCGGATCCCAAAGACCCTGGCATCTCGAATCCGTTGGGATTAATGATGCACCCCAACCTGTTTGACTGGCATCCGTCATAATGGTAAAACTCGGATCCGGCAACTGCAGCGGAACTCCTTGAGTTAACCACTGAATGTTTGCCCAAGTCTGAATCTCTTGTTTCACTTGATCTGACAAGAGAACGTCTACATCGAGCGAATGAATTTTCACACTCCAATTCTGAGTCAGGAAAATTTGAAGAGGCCGTGTGCGTAGCCGTCCCATCGGAATGAGATCCGCGGCGGCTCCGCACAGACCTATCAGTCTCATAAATTCTCTCGCCGTGACTTTGTCTGTATTCAGACAATAGCGAGCGTAACAACTGACTAATTTCGCTCTGGTTAACGGCAGACGAACGAGATTGTTGTGCGTCTCGAAGCTCATTCCCAGATGAGTGAATGACTTGGACGGCACCAGATCCGACTTCTCCTCGTTTACTATGAAACCGAGACGTCGGAGCAATAGAAGAAGATTCTGAACATCGTTCTGAAGCGTTAACTCGTTGCCGTACCTCTGAAGAATGTCGTCCAGGTAGGCCGACGTTACCGCAGACGAATGAGCTCGGAAGTAGATCATCACCGAGTTCATTACCCGAGTGAAAGCCCAGGGTGCTAGATTCAATCCGAAGCACATGGCCCGGAACTGATACACCACTCCTAGGACTGCGAAGCGTAGATACTTTCGGAATGTCGGATGTACCATGACGTGAAAGTACGCATCTTTGAGATCTATGCTCGTTGCATAATCGTTCACCCGAATACTCGCTCTGACCGATCGAATCGTCTCCATATAAAACTTCGGAGCGACGATCAGCTTGTTTATCCAGCTCAAATCTATGACTGGACGGAACGAGCCGTCTGGTTTCGGAACCAGAAACAGATGGCTGTAGAATCCCAGCGATTCCTGGTTTTCTACGACCTCTACCGCGTTCTTCATTAAAAGAGACTGCACCTCTGATAGCAGAGCGTCTCTTTTCTGAGGGTTTGACGGAAGATGAGTCCACTTTGGACTTCGAGTTAATGGAGGCTTTCGTTTGAAGGATATCTTTAGACCTTCCGAAGTCACTCCTCTCACCCACGGGTCGTCCGTAATCGACGCCCACTCTTGAGAAAAACTCGACAACCTTCCGCCAACCGGAACGCGATAGAGGTTTAAGCCATCACCTCCTGGATCTGCGAGGCCTGCGGTAGGAGAAACCACGTCTTCCACGACCCGCACCTCGCCTCGTCGACCTCGGGGCGTCCGACCGATTGTCCCGGCCTGAAGGACGTCCCGAACGAGAGTCACTATCCTGACGGTCTCTCGAATAAGAGCTAGAGGACGCACCGGAACCTCTATAGGAACCTCTCTTGGGCGGATAAGACCCAGAAGTGCCCGCCTTATTCGTGTCTGCTGTATCCGACCTTTTAGGAGCGGATCTAAACAACAGAGAATCACTAGCTTTCTTTTTAATATTATCATAAATAGCGGAAAGCTTGCCGTCAAAGAGAAGATCTCCTGAGACCGAAGCGACTCTAAGAGAGTTCTTCACCTTAGAATCCACTAGTGTGGATGTAGACAGGGCTGCGTCACGTCTAACCAACTCCAGATTTGCCACTGAAAGGGCGGAGTTACACGTGGAATAAGCTACTGCCCTTGAAAGAAGTCTTAAGGAGGATTGTATATCCTGAAACTCTTCCCCTTGAAGACGCAGTGATAACGCCTTAGTAAGGTGATCTGCGTAAGATAAGGCATCTAAATTGGCTCTGTTAGACGCAATAGCTGTTTCCAACACTGCGGTTGGAATAGAAGCTGACGACGGTAATGATAGCTCTAAGTCTTCCGCCTCGTCGTCCATACGCAGAGGAACTCTCGGTATACCCTGACCTGCCGTGTCGAATTTATTCCTTGCATTAATGAAAGGCAGGTTGAGAGTATTTGCGGACAAGAAGCCTGCTTTCCCCGTCCTGGAAGCAAGTTTAAAAATAGCGTCGTTCAATAATTCAAATGTTCTTGCAACATTATTGGACTGCGACGGAAACTCGGGAGCGATGTCCCTGAACCGCTCGAAAAAATCAGAGTCCAATGACGCTATAATTCTCCTGTCCGGAAGCGCAGCAGTCTGGCCCGACGGAACAACTTGAGGAAGAAAGTGCCGGATGAAGTCCACGGCAGCTTTGTGTTGTTCCGAAAGGGATAGCTCCAATTCATCCGTATCCCTTTCACCATCCGGTCGGACCTCCCGATGTTCCCGGTCGTCCGCCCCCGATGCTTCGGCGGAGCGTACCGACCCAGCGCCGTCGGATAATTCTCGATCCGACACCGTTTCTGTCGGCTGCTGGGATGCTGCGATAAGCTGTGCTATCTGCACTAGAATGTCCGACGTCGAGACCTGCGGAGGAGCGGTCTTTCGCTGCTTCGCCGAGGGCAGCTCCGCATCAGATGGCTCCCGCATACTTTTCCTATGCGAACGTCCGGAGTCCATCGGTCTCGAATCCCTGGCTGCCGGATGGTGTGACCTGGTCGCCGAAGAATCCTTCATCGGCGAAGCTGGCAAAATATCGGAGGTCACGCAGCCAAGGTGCGGTCGTGTGCGCCGACGAGAAGAGGAAGCCTTAACAGTCTCTGCGGACTGCTTATACAACGGAGCGTCCCGAGCGACGGACGTATGCTCCGCTAAAGACACATTTTGTACCACAACATCTGGTCCCAGATGTTGTTGTACGAGAGAGGGGCCTCTCTCGCTCGCGGCCCGGCTGGACCTAGACGAGCTAGGAACCGGACTAAAAGGCTTCCTCCGTTCTCGTTCACTATCCGCCGTCACTGGGTGTGCATCTATTATTTTTATAGTGCTCGCATCACCCAAAATTTCCTCTTGGACCGCATCGGACGAACCCGGCTGCCGAACCATTCGGTGAATGGACGCTACACCGGGCGAGCTAGCGGACGACATTTGTCTAATCTCCATGAGCACTTTTGCCGCCAGCTCTGTATTTATTTGTGACGACGGACGCACACTTGAAGAAGATAACATGGAAACATCACCCTGTTCTGGTTCCTCTGAAATAGAAACTGAGAGAGTAGAGTGACCTTGTGGAGAAAGAGCCGGCATCGCTCTTTCTCCAGAAACAACATATCGTGACACACGTTTCCAATGTTTCTCATCCCAATGTTCACATACAGGACAGGGATTAATGCGAGAACACTGACTACAATTAATGCAATAATCATGAAAATCAGAGGAAGATTTCTTCCTATTACAATTTGAACAAAGTCCCTTCATTGTGAAAGAACAACAATAAGTCCTAGTTACTCGCAAAAAACCCTGACACAAAGATACATAATAACATGATCCATTAATAAATGAAAAAACAATTGCAAAACAAAATAATTTTGAAAAAATATTTTTTCAGAGAAGCCCAAGTTGCTGAAAAGTAACGTTGAGCCCCGATGGATCCGATGGCAAAGTGTGGTCAAAAATTTTAAAATTATATAAAATAATTAATGAGACACTTTCGGATAATATAAATGTATCTTATAATGAGATAAACTACCACAAAGGCAAACAGCCCCCCTCAAAAAAGGCTGTTGCCAATGAAAACAAACAGTGTAAACACAGTAGAAAACATGACTCCAGGCACTGAAAAAACTGGCCCGGAATCAGTCATCAATTACACTCTATCTGATGCAAAACAGAGACTCCCAGGGGAGAATCTGCAGAACATCAGATGGAAGATGCAGAACACAAACGTTATACACCCATGGGTGAAAACGTAACTATGGGGAAAATAACAGAAAACATTCTGTAACCAAGCAACTCTCCCAGGGAATTTTTAGAAATGAAACTTCTCAAAAATATGCCAAAAGCATGGGAGAGTTGCAAGGGGGGACTTTAGAAGGTTAGGGGAGAGGAAACACTGAATAAGCAGTGCAACAATTAGCAAGAATGACAACAAGAGGCGTTTGCCTCGAAAATAGGCAACTTAACATAATTTCAACAAAAAATTTTAAGTACAGCCCTGATTATTTTTGCCACTTCTTTTTTCCTCTCCTCCTTCTATCCTCCTTAGAATCACATTTTCTCCAAGAATTACGTGTCTGGCATCCTTTAAACTGAGATTTACAAGCACAAAGATCAGTGAGATGTTGACTGATGAAGGGCCAAACAGAGAATGATATTTGGCGCCAATTTCGGGACGACTGCGTCACTGCGCATGCGCAGTAGAGTCGTACTATGGAGGTCCTTTAGGACATGATTTCTTTTTGTTTTGGATGCAAATTTTGGGGATTGGGGGGCAAAATTTGTGTTTGGCCCTGGTTTTTGTGGAGTTAGCACCAGCTAAGTCTGGGTCATTGGTACAGTATAAAAATATTAATGCAACACTTACGAATAATAATAATGTATCTTGTTATGATCAAACTAACACAAAGACAAGAAATCCCCCTCCACAAAGACTGTTGTCAATGTAAACAAGAAGTGTATAAACACCAGAAACATGACTCCAGGCACTGATAACCATGGCCCGAAATCAGTTACCAATAATACACTATCTGATGCAAAACAGAGACTTCCAGGGAAGAAACTGCAGAACATCAGATGGTAGATGCAGAACACTACGCCTAAACACCCATGGGTGAGGACGTAAACATGGGGAAAAGAACAGAATTCATTCTGTTACCCAGCTAAAACTCCCAAGAAATTTTAGTAATAATATTACAGAAAATATGCCAAAAGCATGGGAGAATAGCAAGGGGGGACTTAAAGGAAAGGGAGAGAGGAGACACTGAACAAGCAGTGTAACTATATAGCAAGAATGACAACAACAGGCCCATGCCTCGAAAATAGGTAACTTAACATAATTTCATAAAAAAATTTTAAGTTACAGCCCTGATTATTTTCTGTCACCCATTTTTCCTCTCCTCCTTCTATTTCCTCTTTAGATCCACCATTTCTCTAATATTTATGTGTCTGGCATCATTTAAACTGAGATTTACAAGCACAAAGATCAGTCAGATGTGAACTGATGAAGGGCCAAACAAAGAATGATAATTGGCGCCAATTTCGGGACCTCCTTGACACTGCGCATGCGCAGTAGAGGCAAAGTATGGAGGGCCATTCAGGACATGTTTTCTTTGGTTTTAGATGCAAATTTTGGGGATTGGGGGGTAAAATTTGTGTTTGGCCCTAGATTTTTAAGAGTTAGCACCAGCTATGTCTGGGTCATTGGTACAGTATAAAAATATAATGATTACCACAACAGCCTATTCCTAAAACCCACAGGTTTTCAGATCTCTGCTATGTTAGCGGTGTCTGCAATATGGCCACACTGCCCCTCCCACACCTCCGTGCCTTACCAAGGCCTGGAGGTGTGGGAGGGGCAATGTAGCCATCTCAGAGACTAGTTGGTTAGCAGCGCCAAATAAAATGTATGTACAAAGCCCACGAGGCAAAATTCATGAATAGTACAACTTCATTTTGCCATTTTTTGCTTTTGTAAGCTTGAGGAGAGCTAATTGCTCCCCTAGGCCATTTGAGGAGAGTGATTTTTAGCCCTCCTTCATTTTTAAGAATGCCAGGCCTGCCGGAGATAGACTCTAAATTTCTAAGATAGAACTTAGTAAATGAGGACAGTTGCATCCAGTAGGCTGCCTTCATTAAATCAGTAATAACAATACTATTAGAATAAGCCCAAGAAGAAGACAGCGCCCTAACCTCATGCGCTGAAATCTTATTGACAGAACATTGATCTGCCGATAGATTCTCATAAGCGATTCTTAATGCCAACTGAATCCATCTAGCGACTGAATGAACAGAAATATCTTTTCTGTTAGGTAAAAATGAAAGGAAAAAACATTTTCTTCCTTTTCTAATGAAGCTAGATCAACGTTTATACATGCGCATCAAACTCACTGGACACAACAGCGGTCTACGGTTGTCCAAGGATGCTAAGGCCTTAATGACAATAGGCTCTGGCTGCTTATCCAAAATCTGATTCTTAGCCAAAAATCCCACTTCCGTAGTAACAGTAATAGTATTACCCACACTACGGTAATGGGAATCTTCAACAGATAATGCATGGAGTTCACTAACTCTTCTGGCAGAAGCGAAGGCTAAGAGAAATGCCATTTTATAAGTCAGGAATTTAAATTCTACATCATCAAACAGCTCAAAAGGAGCTTCTTGAAGCCTCAAGAGAACCCAAGCTAAATTCCATTTAGGAATTAATCTGAGGGTTCGAGGTCTATTGATACAGAAATTTCTAACTAGTTTGGATAAAGAAGGATCTAATCCAATACTCAAGTTATCATGATGAGAATATGTGTCTGATAACATAGACCTATAGCCCTTAATCGTGACTGGCTGCAGTTTGGGTACGTCAAACAGGTAGACCAGAAAATTGGCAATTTGAGAAATAGATGGATTATATACCAACAAAAGAAAACTCTCCACTTCGCTGCATAATTCAGCGAAGAGGAGGTCCTACTACAGTAAGAAATTGCGTCCAGTGCTCGTCCTGTAAACTGCTTCCCGGTCAAGAAGGACCACACAATGGAAATACATGAAGGTTGAGACCTTCCGGGTTGTGAAACAGAACGTCCTTGAGAGGAGGAAGCTTCCGCAGAATGTCACATAACAGACACTTGACCAGGTTGATCCAAGGTTTCTGAGATGACAGAGAGGTGCTATCAGAAAGATTTTGCAGTGAGACTGTTTGATTTTTAACAGAATCTGCTGAATCAGTGGAGTTGGAGGATATGCATATCCTATTATTCAATTCCATGAGACCGATAGAACGTCTACTGCGTATGCTCGGTGATCTGGACATGGCGACATGAATGTTGGAAGATGATTGTTTAGGTTCGTGGCAAAGAGATCTATTATGGGACGATCCCACTGGTAGCAAATCTGCCGAAATATTCATTTGTTGAGACTCTACTCGGCAACAGGCAAGCTTTCCTTGAGAGTGAGTCTGCTACTACGTTCAGATGACCCGGAATATGATGGACTGAGAGATGAACGTGATAAATCAGAGTAAATGATAAATCAGAGTAAATTGGAGAATTTTCTCCGTCAATTCGTATAAAGGAATTGAATGAGTGCCGCCCTGGTTCCTGAGGTAAGCCACTACTGTCGAATAGGCCGACAGAATCTGCACATGGACGTGTTTCAGTGCAAGCCAAATAGACATCATCTCTTTGATGTTTAAGTGCTTTTCCAGGAACAAAGAGTCCCAAAGACCCTGCCACATCAGGTGTCTGCAGGAATCAGGGACGTACCCCAACCTGGCAGACTCACATCCATCATAATAGTAAATAATAAAGACCGGATCTGGTACTTGAAGCGGACCTCCTTGAGTTAACCAGTCAAATCTGAACCTTTTTGTTTTATCAGGTCTGTTAAAGCAATCTGGCCTTCGAGTGAATGTGTTTCGAACCTCCCGTTCTGTGTAACAAAAATCTGGAGAGGATGCGTGCTTAGTGACCCAGCGGAATCAAGTCCACCACTGCCCAGCACAGACCCATCAGTCACATAAACTCCCTCACTGATACTGTGAGAGAGTTTAGACAAAAGCGAGCATAGCAACTGACTAATTTCACTCAGGTTATGGAAAGACGAACCAGATTGCTTTGAGTCCTGAAGCTCATCCCCAAGTGAATGAAGGACTTGGATGGAGCTAAATCCGACTTCTTTTCATTTACAGTGAAACAGAGACGTTGGAATAAATGAAGTAGACTCTGCACATCGTTCTGAAGGGCATCTTTGCTGCCATATCTCTGAAGAATGTTGTCCAGATAAGCCGACGTTACCATGACTGAATGAGCTCGGAAGTATGACATTACCGAGTTCATTATCCGAGTGGATGCCCAAGGTGCCAGGTTCAGACCGAAACACATCGCTCTGAACTGATAAACCTTCCCTTGAATGGCAAAGTGCAGGTACTTTCTGAAAGCCGGATGAACCGTGACGTGAAAGTATGTGTCCTTTAGGTCTATGCTTGCCGCAAAGTTGTTCACTCGAATGCTCGCGTTTGTCGACCGTCTGGTTTCGGAACAAGTAACAGGTGACTGTAAAATCCTGGTGAGTTGTGATTTTCTACGACCTATATTGCTATCTTTACCAGGAGAGATTGAACTTCTGCAAGAAGAGTCTCCTTTTTTTGCCAGAAGAACTGTCCAACGTGGACTTTTCATAAGAGGGGGCTTTGAACGGAATGATGGCCGAAGACTTGTTCTGACTCCATTCCTGAACCACTGATATTCCGTTATGTCCGTCCAGTTTCTCATGAAGTTTGATAATCTTCCGCCAACTGGAGAGCAACAGAGGTTTAGACCATCACCTGTATGACCTGCGAGGCCTTCGGGAAGAGAAAACACGTCCTCCCCGAGAACCACCTTGTGCCGTCGGCCGTTACAGAGTCGCTATACTGACAGTTCCCTGAATAGTTGTACGAGGGTTTCTTTGAACCCAGCAAGGAGCTTTTCTTTGCTGATTGTGAACTGGGGCCCCCTCGCCTACCACGTCCAGCATACGACTGCTGCTGGGTAGTGTTGTGTGGTTTTATTTTTCTTGTTTCGGTTCGGTTTTTATAGTAAGACATCTGCAGTTTCCAACAGAAACTATGTAGTGTCGATATAATGCCCATACTGTCATATTTTCAGTGATGATTTAATTGGCATTGCCTAGCATTTGTGCTAAGTATATAAATGGCAGGCATTATCAAAACAAAATAATACAGAAGAAAATAAAATGTAACAGTGTTCGTAGAATATCACCACTCACCAATTCTAGGCACATGCCCCCCCCCCCCCCCCCCCCCCCCACCACCTCTGGTCTTTAAGTTCAGGCATAGAGAGTCTATGATGAATTGATATTAACACATGGGTGTGAAAAGATCAAATTCACAATTTCCCAGTGCTCACTCCTGGGTGGGGCCCTGGGCAGCCTAACAAAATGACCCTACCAGGCATTGCAAATAATAACAAACGTTGCCAAGTGGGTCACCTAGACACCCATCCTAACATATTTGACAATGAACTGATGTATGGACTCTTTTTAATATCCCCCCCCCCCCCCCCCCCCCCCCCCACACACACACACACACACAGTGGTGACTAGTGCCACCACCCGCCCTAGTAAAATAATCAGCAATCCTTTCATGTCAGCCTGGAATGGGAAAGTCATATTGTTTGTAGCTGGGTGGGCTTCAAAACAAACCACTTTACCAAATACCTATTGTCTTCCCCACCCCCCCCCCCCCCAACACACACACCTCGCGCACGCAATGGTTTTAGCTCAACGGAATTGATTTCACAAATTCACTGGTGTACTGTTATATATTGTAACTTTTTTGCGTTTGCCTCTTGCCATTCCAATTTCTATTTCTACCGCTGATTTGTTCCTTTGGTTGGCCCCCTTAAAGTAAGTTGTGTGGGAATGCAACCGTGGCACGTTGACAGCGATATTACGGAACGCAGCTTATTCCCGTGGATATGGACGATTTGGTCTTGGGACGTTTCGGCCTCGGGACGTTTCGTTTCAAGACGTTTTGGCCTTCATATATTGAACTAAATAGAATAAGAACTTGCGGTTTCGTGTTTTTAGTGGGCCGAAGCCTTCAGGACAAATCGTCTCGGGTCGGAACGTCCCAAGACTGAATTGCAGTAAACCTCTTCCCGGATAAGCACATCAAGGAAGGCAACAGACTACATCTGAAACACGTGGTGGGGCAACCCGTGACAAATGTTATTTTCGAATACGATAGTGAAATGCCAAGACCTTTTTCTGATATGATATTATTCCCTGTCCAACAGATTATAGATAAGTAATTTTAATTAAACTGATTGACTATGTCATACAAACCTGTTCAAAAACGAAGCCAAGCAAAACCGAAACCGACTTATAAAACCGGTTAACCGTACAACACTACTGCTGGGAATCGGGACTTCACCGTGCACATAACGTTTCGCCACCTGCCTCCAACATTTGGCATCCCAAACTACACAAGTAGCACATGTATTTGAAGGAGTGCAGTGACTACAAGCAAGACAGCAAGAGTGTAAATCCGAGGCAGATTTCCTCGCCTTACACTTAGAGCAAAAAGATTTCATAATAATATTTAAACCAAAGACCAAGTCCACTGCACTCCTAAACTACCAAATAACTTATACATATTAAGGATACATAAAATATACTGCAATCAAAATCCATTTCGAATAATAATCAAAACCAATGTTATTTGGTGAAATTTCAACATAACAGCATCGTGTGTGCACAATGTCAAGAGTAATCCTTGAATTATAAATGTAAACTGTAAGACTGGCTAAAGGAAGAATGTTGATACACAACTGCAGTAAGTTCAGAGATTATTGTAAATGGCAACTTTTTTCACAGGAATGAATGCTAATCAATAGCTCTTATCTAAAGGTCTCGCCCAATGAGCACACCAAGTTAAAAAAAAAATCATCCTGATAAATGTGGCCTATAGGCCATGTCAAAGAGGAATGTTGATGCACAAATGCAATAAGTTCAAATACTGTTGCTAACAGCAACAGTTTTTGATGGAAATGAAAAGAAAATCGATAGCTCCTATCTTTGTCATCCTGTATAAGCATACAAAGTTTCAAAACATCCTGATAATGAATGCACCCTCTGAGGCATGCCAAATGCACTAAGTTTGAATGTCATTGCTTGTGGCAATGTATTTTTCTCTTTTTTATGGAAATTCATAAATATACCCTGCAGAGAGTGCAAAAGGGATAAGTTGCTACACAAATGCAGTAAGTTCAAAGGCTGGTAAAAACGACAATAATTTTTTAAAGGAAATGAAAATAAACGCGACCTGTGAAGTGTGCCAAAGAAAATTGTGGATGTACGTGCACCGATGGACGAGAAGTGATGGCAATAGCTTTGTCAAGTTGAGATAATAAATGTGCCCTGTAGGGTGTGACAAAGGCAAATATTGAGGTCTGACTAAACTACGTTCTAAGAACGTTGGCAATGGCAACATTTTTTGACGGAAATTGAAGAAAATCGATAGCTCCCATCTAGAGGTCTTCCCAAACAAGCATACCAGGTTTCAAAGCAATCTGATCATAACTGTGCCCTGTAGAGTGTACCAAAGGGAAATATTGAGGTCTGACTAAACTAAGTAGTTCTAAGAATGTTGGTCATGGCAACATTTTTTGACGAAAATGGAAGAAAATTGATAGCTCCTATCTAGAGGCCACCCCAAACAAGCATGCCAGGTTTCAAAGCAATCCGATCATAAATGTGCCCTGTAGGGTGTGCCAAAGGGAAATATTGTGGTCTGTCTAAACTAAGTTCTAAGAACGTTAGCTGCGGCAACATTTTTCGACGGAAATTCAAGAAAATCGATAGCTCCCATCTAGAGGTCACCCCAAACAAGCATGTCAAGTTTCAAAGTGATCTGATCATAAATGCGACCTGTGAGGTGTGCCAAAGGAAATTGTGGACGTACGTACTAACATACTAACGTACATACGAACATACGTCAACGGACGAGAAGTGATGGCAATAGCTTAGCTTGATTTTATTAAGTTCGAGCTAAAAATTAAAGCTACACTACTGGCATAATTAAATACATGTACCCTACTATAAATATGATGACTGTGCTATACTATAATATAATAATACAGTATACTAAAGTCATGTCCAAGTGAAAAATGTCAACAGGAGAAAACGGAAACTAAACAACAGACTATACAATAAGCCTAAAGTCAGTAACCGATCAATCGCCACCTAATGCAAAGCCAGATCTTCATGAGAGGAAAGTGTCAATGACACAGTAGTTCAGCTTGACAAACTTGAACTTGGTAAGTTATAAATGAAATGGCAAAATTGAAGATCATTGGTACCAATGTTATTTGATGAGATTTCAACATAACAGCATTGTGTGTGCACAACATCAGAGTGATCCATGCATTTTTAAATGTAAAATGTAAGACTGGCTAAAGGAAGAATGTTGATACACAAATGCAGATTGTTCAGAGGTTATTGTAAATGGCAACTTTTACCAAAGAAATGAATGCTAATCAATAGCTCTTATCTAAAGGTCTTGCCAAATGAGCATACCAAGTTCAAAAACAATCCTAGGATAAATGTGGCCTGTAGGCCATGTCAAAGAAGAATGTTGATGCACAAATGCAATAAATTCAAAGATTGTTGCTAACAGCAACAGTTTTTGATGGAAATGAAAAGAAAATCAATAGCTCCTATCTTTGTCACCCTGCAAAAGCATACAAAGTTTCAAAACAACCTGATAATGAATGTGCACTCTGAGGCATGCCCAAAGGAAGATGTGAATGCACAAATGCACTAAGTGGAAGGTCATTGCTTGCGGCAATGTTTTTTTGTTTTTTTATGGAAATTCATAAATATACCCTGCAGAGAGTGCAAAAGGGTTAAGTTGATGCACAAATGCAGTAAGTTCAAAGGCTGGTGATAATGACAATAACTTTTTATGGAAATGAAAAAAAGCAATGGCTCACATCTAGAGGTCAGCCCGAACACACATACCAAGTTTCAAAGAGATCTGATCATAAATGTGCTCTGAAGGGTGTGTTAAAGGGAAATATTGAGGTCTGACTAAACTAAGTTCAAAGGTCAGCGGCAAGATTTTTTGACAGAAATGGAAGAAAATCGACAGCTCCCATAGATGTCACCCCACACAAGCACACCAAGTTTGCAAGCGATCCAGTTATGAACATCCAAAACCACCATAGTTCATTTCCAGCATCCTTTCACTTCCTTGAATCCACAATATTCATCAATGATTTGTGTCTGGTATCTTCTGAAAAGAGATTTTAAAGCACAGATGTCAGTTCAGTTGTTGCTGACTTAGGGCCAAACAGAAAAATGATGTTTGCGCCAGTTTTGGCCACTTTCTGGTTACGGTGCATGTGTAGTGAGCAAAAGTATGGAGGACCAGATAGGACTTCCTATTTTTGGTTTTGTATGCAAATTTTGGGAATTGGGGGGTTCAAAATTTGTGTTTGGCCCTGGAAATTAATGAGTTTGTATCAGCTTAGTATGGGCCATTGGTTTTTAGTATAAAAATATCCAGGGCAGCAAAAATATCACTCTCCAGGGACCCACCCAGGCAAGCAAATCGCTCGCCTTAACATTATAATGGCTAAACTTACACCAAAAACATCTTGAGTACTTATAAATTAAATTTGAC
The DNA here is from genome assembly GCA_031216915.1 of Pictodentalium vernedei. NCBI lineage: Eukaryota > Metazoa > Mollusca > Scaphopoda > Dentaliida > Dentaliidae > Pictodentalium > Pictodentalium vernedei. The sequence continues at coordinate 311,060,313 of CM062297.1, read as the reverse complement.
TCTGCATTCATGCACAATAAACTGTTACTTAAATTGAGTTTGTCTCCCATTCACCTATATGACCTGAACGAATCCACGATCTAGGAAGAATTTGTAAGCTCTCTGACTGGCTGGGTTGTGCTCTGCGACAAACCATAACAATTTCTGGACAGACCATCTCCAAGGTTGCTGAGAGAATGATATCTGTAGATTGTGGGTTTTCGCGAGAGAAAAAATGCTGTGTCCGGTTGGAGGGGAAATTATTTAGTGTAGTGCTTTGTAGACACACCCCCTCATCTCATAATACACCAGGTTAATAACAAATGAACAGAGAAACGACGTTGCTCATTTTGGGTAGGGTTGTTTTTCTGGGTCATTAATGTTTTTTCCAGTAAAGGCAGGAAATATTTGGGGGCAGACATGCACTAAAAATTACGGAACGTCGTCGTCGAGGGGAATATGGCAGAGGACGGCCCATTGAGACAGTCTGGCAGAAAACCCTGTCAAAATAAAACAAAAATGAGTGTAACTTTCTGTTTTTGAGGTTGGAGATCAAAGTCAGATGCCATTTGTATTTAACTCTTTCCACTAAGAGTTGCAACTGCCGAGAAATTACACTTGTGATGTTCAATACTGTGGGACTTGGGGCGTGCAGAAAAAACGCTTGCACGAGATCAAAACTGTGTGAGTGGTAGGAAAGCAAAAACATTGTGCACCTCAGATTTGCAGGCCTAAACAGGTAGAATGCTAAATTATTTTTCAAAGGTGATTTGTTGAGTATTTTTTCAAACATACGCTACTACCAAAGAGAACCTTAGTTGAGTAGGATTTTGTTCATAAATAACTTTTTGTTACAATTTATTATAACAAATAAATTATAACAAAACATAATAAGGCCACACAAAGTAGATCTTCTGTTTCTCAGGCCATTATTTGTAAAACTGCATGCAGAAGAGCAGTTTTTTATTTTTTGTTTTTTTTATTTCTGTAATTGTTTCTTTGCCATCAAAATTTCATGTTCTTGGTTTATGTTTTAGGCCTCATAATCTACGGAATAGCATGGGTGGTGATGCTTTTCGTCCCTTGAGAACAAGAAGGCTTTGCAATACTAAGGCATTGCAAAGTCTTCTTGCACTCAAGGGACAAATTTATCATTTTTTTAACTTGGGTAAAATATCAGACATAAACGATTTAATTATTATTTTTTTAAAGTTTACATTGGTTATAAAAAGAAAGCATGCGGCAGCCAAAAGGACCATGCGAGAGTGCCTGAGAAACAGATTTTTATTTTTTTTAGGCCTAAACAATATTGTTTTTTCCTACTGCTGTGCAAACAAACTAATGCATACAGTGTAAACCAGTGAATTGGCTTTCAACACTTTCAATGGAAGCTTCTAGCACTCAACAAGTTAAGTTTGCTGGACATAGCAATTCTGTTTGGTAAAGTGTTAACTCCACACCAAACTTTTGTAAACTTACCCTCTAATGAATAAGCTTGAGACACCCGGTAGAGATGAATTTATAAACAAAGCTGTTTTTAAAATATTACTTTCGGTCTCAGTTTCATCCTTTTTAAATGTCACATCAATGTTAACAGTTCCTGTTGGACTCATCAGATAGAATTTTACACTGTCATATTTAGATTTGAATGTCACAACCCCATTTACTAATTTCACAGCCTGACCAGACTTGTCTGCACTCACAGAAAAAACATCACAGTTAAACAAGAGTGTATTGTTATTGTCTTTATCGAGTGTGTTCCTCTCAATAAGAACAAGTTCATTGCATGTACATAACCTTAAGTCATCTTCGCCAGATAGTGTTAAGATGAGGTTTGGAGTGGGGTCATCTTCCACTGCATCAGAGTATTCATCAGAATCTAAAGATGAAGCTGCCGAAAGATAATCCAAATCATCATCGGAGCAGCAGTCAGCATCATCCTCACCATTAACCAATGATATTTCATAACTGTTTTTCACCGGCTGTCCAGGTGAGGTTACAGATGAATCTGAAAGTTTCAATTGCTTAAACATGGCATCTGCTAAAATATCCTCATAGTCTGTTTCAAGATGGATCTTATCTTTAAGAACTGGAGAAGAGGTTAAATATCGATTCACATGTGTTGATGTCTTTGATGAAGACGAACCACTGTAAGAGTCTTGGGAGAGGTTTGATAAATCTGAATCTGAGTCAATACTCATAGAGTCTTTAAGAACAAAAGGAGAGCGAAAATTAAAACTGGTATCATTATCCAAACAAAATGAGTCATTAATAGAACAATCAAAGTCAAGTCTGTGTTTTAATGAGTCTGTAGAGATATTTGGACTATGAATAGCATCTGGATCAGTATTTTTCATATCATCTTTCAAAATATGACATGATGCGTTGAGATTTTCTGTGTTATTATTATATATTAATGAATCATGGCCATCATTAACTTTTGGGCATATATTCTTTATCACAGACAAAGCAGGTCCTCCTCTTTCAGAAGTTCCACGTGCCATGCTATCCAAGAGGCAGTTACTAGTTTGAATAGAATCAGCTGTAAAATTCCCACAACACTCATCATTCACCATTTTTGTTTCTGAAGCCACAACTTGCTTAACATAATTAAATTTTAAATAGTTTTCCAGCTTTTTAAGTCCATCTGATGAGGTTAAATCAGCAAAACAATTCATGAATTCCCAGTATTCCTTCCATGGTACCTTCAAATCCTGAGCAACATCCCTGAAACAGATAAAAAATTTATAGTAATTTATATATTTTTTATACTTACCAATGACCCAGACTTAGCTGGTGCTAACTCTTAAATATTTAGGGCCAAACACAAATTTTACCCCCCCCAATCCCCAAAATTTGCATCAAAAACCGAAAATTACATGTCCTATGTGGTCCTCCATACTTTTACTCCACTGCGCATGCGCAGTGTCAAGGAGGTCTCGAAATTGGCGACAAAAGTCATTCTTACAACCAGTGCCTGGTAGGCGTTATGTACTCAGCGGGGAGGTATGAGTTCCCAACTCATGGGAGGGCCATCCCCGTCTGGGTCATTGGTAAGTATAAAAAATGTATAAATTACTATAAATTTTTTAACATTTTTAAACTGTACCAATGACCCAGATTTAGCTGAATAGTAAAACGATTGGAGGGCCTAGGACATAAAGGAAAATCCAATAGGCTCAACTACATATAACCGAATTATCTCCTCGAGGAGAAAATGAGAAATAGGCTTTACATGTATCTTTCTTATTTGCATCAAAAAGAAAGACACAACACCATTCTGTAATTGAGCACAATAACATTAATGATCTCGATTAACATCCAGTATAACTCGTTATGCTAATTATTTTTAAAGGAAAGCCAATAAATAAAGGAAGTTCAGAGAAATGAAACTCTTTATACTCATTAACTGGGTCTGAAGACTGTATATTAACGCCCATGTGAAACGTGACATATACAAATGTTTCACACCGAGCTACACTTTAAAAGTATTACATGTATGAGTAAACATTAGCTTTACACTTTAAAACCATCCCGGTGCCGTCGCAGAATTACTGACTCCAGAGGAGGTATTCCCTTGCTTTACACTATAAAGCAGGTGACCAAAGGGACCCCCCCCCCTTTCCCTTGCCCTGGGTCAAATACCCCAGAGCGAAGAGGGCAGCAGGACAGAGTCACTGCCTGAACAGAAAGCCTACATAACCATAGTTGCAACTGTTTAGAGGATGACATACTGAGCAACAGATAACGGACCTAAACAATGCAGATCTCCAGAAATGGACTCAATATTTCTTAAGATAAAAAATTCGTGAAAGTGGAAGGCTGAGATCAATGTGCAGCCTTCATTAGATCTGTAATTGCAACCCTATTACCGTAAACCCAAGAAGTAGATAGAGCCCTTACTTCATGAGCTGAAATCTAAGCACAGACTGCTGAGTTGATGATAATTTATGATCAGCAGTACGGATAGTTAAATGAATCCATCTAGCAACAGAATGGACCGAAATGTGGAGGAAGCTTCCACAGCATGTCCCACAACAGACACCTGAGTAGATTAATCCACGGTCTCTGTGGGGACAGAGATGGTACCACAGAATTGCATTGAGATTGTTTATCTTGAGCAATGTCTGCTGAATCAACGGCGCTGGAGGATACACATATCCTCTCATTCTGTCTCACAAGATCGATAGAGAGCGTCTACTGCAAACGCTTGAGGATCCGAACATGGCGACACGTACGTCTGCAACTGATTGTTGAGATGCATCGCAAATAAGTCTATCCTTGGCTGCTCCCATTGGTAGCAAATCTGATTGAATCATCGTTTGTTGCGAGTCCATTCTGACGGCTATAAGCGACCCCTCCGTGAAAGGGAGTCAGCTAATAAGTTCAGACGACCCGGAATATGACAGACCGATAGGAGAACCTGAAGTTCTAGTACAAACAGAAGGATTCTTTCCGTTAGCTTGAACAACGGAATGGAATGAGTGCCTCCCTGATTCCGAATATATGCTACCACCGTCGTATTGTCGGATAGAATTTCCACATGTGCATTCTGAAAAACGTCCATCCATTAACGTAGCGCAAGTCAAATTGACATCATTTCTTTGATGTTTATGTGCTTGATTAGGAACTGCGGATCCCAAAGACCCTGGCACTTCAAATCCATTTGGCTCAGTGTTGCACCCCAACCTACTGACTGGCATCCGTCATAACTGTAAAACTCGGATCTGGCAATTGCAGTGGAACTCCCGGAGTTAACCACTGAATGTCAGCCCAAGTCTGAATCTCTTGTTTCACTTGATTTGACAAGAGGATGTCCGTATCGAGCAAATGAATCTTCACCCTCCAATTCTGAGTCAGAAAGATTTGGAGAGGATGAGTGCGTAGCCGCCCCATTGGAATGAGATCCGCGACAGCTCCACACAGACCTATCAGTCACATGAATTCTCTCGCTGTAACCCTGTCTGCGTGAAGACAATAGCGAGCGTAACAACTGACTAACTTTGCTCTGGTTAACAGCAGACGAACGAGATTGTTGTGCGTCTCGAAGCTTATCCCCAGGTGGGTGAACGACTTGGACGGCACCAGATCCGACTTCCCTTTGTTTACTATGAAACCGAGACATCGGAGCAAAAGAAGCAGATTCTGCACATCGTTCTGAAGCATTAACTCGTTGCCATACCTCTGAAGAATATCGTTGAGGTAGGCCGACGTTACCGCAGACAAATGAGCTCGGAAATGAGTCAATACTGAGTTCATTATTTGAGTGAAAGGCCAGGGCGCTAGATTCAGACCGAAGCACATCACTCAGAACTGATATACGACTCCTAGAATGGTGAAGCGAAGATACTTTCTGAACGCCGGATGTACCATGACGTGAAAGTACGCATCCTGGAGATCTATGCTCGCAGCATAGTCGTTCACTCGGATGCTTGCTCTGACCGATCGAATGGTCTCCATATAGAATTTTGGAGCCTCGATCAGCTTGTTTATCCAGCTCAGATCTATGACTGGACGGAACGAGCTGTCTGGTTTTGGAACCAGAAAAAGATGGCTGTAGAAACCTGGAGATTCCTGGTTTTCTACGACCTCTGTCGCATTTTTCACTAAAAGAGACTGGACTTCTGACAGAAGCGAGGCTCTTTTCTGCTGATTTGATGGAAGCTGAGTCCATCTTGGACTTCGAGTTAACGGAGGTTTTCCTTTGAAGGACAGTTTCAGTCCTTCCGATATAACCCCTCGAACCGAAGGGTCTTCAGTAATTAATTCCCAATTGTTAGAGAAACTTGACAGTCTTCCGCCCTCTGGAACACGACAGAGGTTTAAACCATCACCTCTTGGATCTGCGAGGCTTGCGGAAGGAGAAACCACGTCCTCCACGGCTCGCACCTTGCCCCATTGACCTAGGGGCATCTGACCGGTTGTTTTGGCCAGAATTACGGCCCCTACCTGAGTCGCTACCTTGACGGTCTCTAGAGTAAGACCTAGAGGACGCATAGGAACCTCTATAGGAACTTCCCTTGGACATATTCGCCCCAGAATTGCCTGTCCTACTCTTCTCCGCTGACTCCGACTTATAGAAACGGATTTGAATAGCAGAGAGTCTAAAGCTTTCTTAGTTATCTGATCATAGATTGCGGAAAGCTTGCCATCGAAGAGAAGATCTCCGGAGACCAGAGCGACTCGGAGAGAGTTATTCACCTTACTATCCATGCGCGTGGATGTAGCCAGGGCCGCATCACGTGTAACCAACTCCAGATTGCCACTGAATACGTGGAGAATGCTATGGCCCTCGAAAGAACTCTTAAGAAGGATCGTACATCCTGGAATTCTTTCCTTTGATACATAATGATAACGCTCTGGTAAGGTGAACTGCGTACGATAATGCGTCTAAGCTAGCCATTTTAGATGATATTGTCGTTTCCAACGTCATGGATGGAATTGACATAGACGACGGTATAGACAATTCTAGGTCTTTGGCCTGGTCATCTAGACACAGAGGAACTCTTGGAATGCCCTGTCCTGCCGTTTCGAATTATTCCTTGAATTGATGAAAGGCAGATGTAGAGCACTTGCCGACAAGAAACCAGACTTGCCCGATTGGTAGCAAGTTTATATATAGCGTCATACAATAGTTCAAATGTCCATGAGACATTTCTGGACTGTGACAGAAACTCAGGGACGATGTCCCATAACCGATTGAAGAAATCTGTGTCCATTGGCGCTATCAGTCTCTTATTCGGCAACGCAGCATTTTGGTCCGGAGGAACAATGTCAGAAAGATAAAGCCGGATGAACTCTACGGCAATTTATGTTGTTCCGAAAGGGAAAATTTCAACTACTCCTATTCCTTTCGCCATCCAGTCGGACCACTTGTAATTCTTGGTCGTCCGTGCCTGCACCTGCAGTGGAACGTACCAACCCAGCTTCTTCGGATAATTCCTGACCCGACAGAGTTTCTGTCGGTTGCTGGGATGCTGCGATAATTTGTGCTATCTGCGATAGCACGTCCGTAATGGAGGCTTGTGGAGCTGCGGTCTTACAACATTTAGCCGCTGGAAGCTCCTAAGACGCTGACTCCTGCATACTTCTTTATGCGAACGTCCGGAGTATGAAGACCTCGTATCCTTGGCTACCGGATGGCGTGACCTGGCCGCCGTGAATTCCTGGTCGGCGAGGTTGGCTGGATATCACTGGTCACATAGCCAAGGTGCAGTCGTGTGTGCTGCCGTGAGGATGAGGAAGCCAATAAAGCAGTCTCTCCAGACTGTCTATATCACGGAGCGTCCCGAGCGGTGGACGTATGCCCTGACTGAGGAACGTTCTGTACCACAACATCTGTACCCAGATGTTGTTGTACGAGAGAGAGAGACCTCTCTCGCTCTCAGCCCGTGCGGAGCTGGACGAGCTAGGAACCGGACTAATAGGCTTCCTCCGTACCATCCTCACAAACCCGGGTGCTAAGCCATTCGGTGAATGGTCGCGACACCGGGCGAGCTAGCAGACGTCAACGCCGTCGACCCTACTTGGGGCCTCTTAGGCAATTGGCGTATCTGCATGAGCACTCTTCATTTGATTGTGATGACGGAAGCATACTCTTGGACGACATCACGGAAACATCACCCTGTTCTTGTTCCTCTGAAAAAGAGAGTGAAAAACTAGAGTGACCCTGCGGAGAGAGGAGCGTCATGGTCCTCTCCCCGCTAACAGCATACCGTGACACACGTATGAACAATAATCTTTCATAGTGAAAAAAGTAAACAGTCATAGTACTTGCACTAAACCTTGAAAACAAAGATACATAATAAAATAATCCATTATAACATTACGAAATGAAAGTGTCAATGACACTGTAGCTTAACTTGTGTGTTGTGTTTGATGAAAAGGATAATGTTCAATGTTTATGAAAGGATTATGAAATAAGACAAGAATTGTGATAATTGGGAATATGTTCATTTCTGTTCCCTGTATGCTATGTTTATGATAAAAATAATATGAGGTGTACACTGTTCTAAAGTTCTGAGGGGTGGGTTAATATGGCCTCACGGTTAATATACGTGGCCCTCACAGTTATCGTATATCAACAAAAGTTACCAAATTACAGTGAAATTATTCCAAAATGAGTCATCCTATCAAGTTACATTAAAATCCCTTCATAAATATGCACTGTAGACTGTGCTAAAGGTTTTCGGGCTTTGGGCCCCTGTAGCCGTCAGTTTCCCAATTGCGTCCAAAGGGGACATTCTCATCTAGACATTATATGAAGTCAATCTACCAAGTTACAATGAAATCCCTCCATAAATACGACCCGTAGACTGTGCTAAAGGTTTTTGGGCTTTGGGCTCTGGCAGCCATCATGGTTGAATGATCACAACCAAAAGGGGACAATCTCATCTGGGCATCATCTGGAGTGATCCTACAAAGTTACAATGAAATCCCTTCATAAATATGACCTGTAGACTGTGCTCAAGGTTTTTGGGCTTCGGGCCCCTGAAGCCATCACAGTTGACCAATCACGACCAAAAGGGGATGTCATCATCTAGGCATTATATGGAGTCAAACTTACGGGTTACAATGAAGTCCTTCCATAAATATGACCAATATTTAGACTATGCTAAATGTTTTGGGGTTTTGGGTTCGGGCAGCCATCAAGGCTGAATGATCGCGACCAAAAGGAGACGTTCTCATCTAGACATTATTTAGAGTCATCCTACCAAGGTACAATGAAATCCCTTCATAAATATCACCTGTAGACTGTGCTAAAGATTTTCGGGCTTTGGGCCCCTGTAGCCAACACAGTTGCCTAATGGTGTCCAAAAGGGGCTGTTCTCATCTAGACATTACATGGAGTCAACCTACCAAGTTACAATGAAATCCCTTCATAAATATGATCTGAAGACTGTGCTAAAGGTTTTCGGGCTTTAGGCTTGGGCAGCCATCATAGTTGAATGATCGCAACCAAAAGGGAACATTCTCATCTGGACATCATTTGGAGTGATCCTATGAAGTTACAATGAAATCCCTTTATAAATATGACCTGTAGACTGTGCTCAAGATTTTCGGGCTTCAGGCACCTGTTGACATCACAGTTGACCAACCACAAGCAAAAGGGGATGTCATCATCTAGGCATTATATGGAGTCAACCTAACAAGTTACAATGAAATCCTTCCATAAATACGACCTACAGACATGCTAAAGGTTTTTGGGCTCGGGCAGCCATCAAGGCTGAATGATCGTGACCAAAAGAGGACCTTCTGATGTGGACACTATTTGGAGTCATCCTACCAAGCTACAATAAAATCCCTTCATAATTATGACCTGTAGACTGTTCTAAAGGTTTTCGGGCTTTGGGCCCCTGAAGCCGTCACAGTTGCCCAATCGTGTCCAAAAGGGGACGTTCTCATCTAGACATTATATGAAGTCAACCTACCAAGTTACAATGAAATCCCTTCATAAATATGACCTTAGACTGTGTTAAAGGTTTTCGGGCTTCGGGCTCGGGCAGCCATCATGGTTGAATGATCGCAACCAAAGGGGACAATCTCATCTGGGCATCATCTGGAGTGATCCTGCGAAGTTACAATGAAATCCCTTCATAAATATGACCTGCAGACTGTGTTCAAGGTTTTCGGGCTTCGGGCACCTGTAGCCATCACAGTTGACCAATCACGATCAAAAGGGGACGTCATCATCTAGGCATTATATGGAGTCAACCTAACAATGTTACAATGAAATCCTTCTATAAATATAACCTTTTGCCTATGCTAAAGGTTTTTGGGCTCGGGCACCCATCAAGGCTGAATGATCACGCCCAAAATGGGACGTTCTCGTCTAGACATTATTTGGAGTCAACCTACCAAGTTACAATGAAATCCCTTCATAAATATGACCTGTAGACAGTGCTAAAGGTTTTCGGGCTTCGAGCACCTTTAGCCATCAAAGTTGCCCAATCATGTCCAAAAGGGGATGTTCTCATCTAGACATTATATGAAGTCAGCCTACCAAGTGACTACGAAATCCCTTCATAAATATGACTTGTAGACTGTGCTTAAGGTTTTTGGGCTTCGGGCTCGGGAAGCCATCATGGTTGAATGATCGCAACCAAAGGGGACAATCTCATCTGGGCATCATCTGGAGTGATCCTATGAAGTTACAATGAAATTCCTTCATAAATATGACCTGTAGACTGTGCTCAAGGTTTTTGGGCTTCGGGCACTTGTAGCCATCACAGCTGACCAATCACGACCAAAAGGGGATGTCATCATCTAGGCATTAAATGGAGTCAACCTAATAGGTTACAATGAAATCCTTCCATAAATATGACCTTTTACCTATGCTAAAGGTTTTTGGGCTCGGGTACCCATCAAGGCTGAATGATCGCGATCAAAAGGGGACGTTCTCATCCAGACATTATTTGGAGTCATCCTACCAAGTTACAATGAAATCCCCTCATAAATATGACCTGTAGACTATGCTGAAGGTTTTCGGGCTTCGGGCACCTTTAGCTGTCACAGTTGCCCAATCATGTCCAAAAGGGGACGTTCTTATCTAGACATTATATGAAGTTAACCTACCAGGTTACAATGAAATCCTTTCATAAATATGACCTGTAGACTGTGCTTAAGGTTTTCAAGCTTCAGGCAGCCATCATGGGTGAATGATCGCACGTTCTCATCTAGACATTATATGAAGTTAACCTACCAAGTTACAATGAAATCCCTTCATAAATATGACCTGTAGACTGTGCTAAAGGTTTTCGGGCTTTGGGCTCGGGCAGCCATCATGGGTGAATTATCACAACCATAGGGGACAATCTCATCTGAGCATCATCTGGAGTGATCCTAAGAAGTTACAATGAAATCCCTTCATAAATATGACCTGTAGACTGTGCTCAAGGTTTTCGGGCTTCGGGCACTTGTAGCCATCACAACTGACCAATCACGACCGAAAGGGGATGCCATCATCTAGGCATTATATGGAGTCAACCTAACAGGTTACAATGAAATCCTTCCATAAATATGACCTTTTGCCTATGCTAAAGGTTTTTGGGCTCAGGCACCCATCAAGGCTGCATGACCGCGATCAAAATGGGACGTTCTCATCTAGACATTATTTGGAGTCATCCTGCCAAGTTACAATGAAATCACTTCATAAATATGACCTCTAGACTGTGCTAAAGGTTTTCGGGCTTCGGGCTCCTGTAGCCGTCACAGTTGCCCAATCACGTCCAAAGGGGGACTTTCTCATCTAGACATTGTATGAAGTCAACCCACCAAGTTACAATGAAATTCCTCAATAAATATGACCTGTAGACTGTGCTAAAGGTTTTCGGGTTTTGGGCTCGGGCAGTCGTCACGGTTGGCAGATCATGCCCAAATGGGGAAATTCTCATCTAGACATCATAAGGAGTCATCCTACCAAGTTACAATGAAATCCCTCCACACTGAACATGACCTGCAGACTGTGCTAGAAGTTTTTGGGTTTCGGGCTTGGGCAGCCATCACGGTTGATAGATCATGCCCAAAAGGGGACGTTCTCATCTAGGCACTATACAGAGGCATCCTACCAAGTTACAATGAAATCCCTTCATAAATACAAACTGTAGACTGTGCTAATGGTTTTCGGGTTTTGGGCTCGGGCAGCCATACCGGTTGCCCGATCGCAACCAAAAGGGGACGTTCTCATCTACACATGACCCCAAACCTGCATATGAAATTTCGTGACGATCAGACAAGAACTGCGGGGTGTAGTCCGTGCTAAAGGGAAATGTGAACAGACGTCACAGACTCACAGACTAACAGACTTCCGCACGCGTGATGGCAATAGCTTATCTTGACTATGTCAAGTTAAGCTAAAAATCATTCAAAAAGAAAACATTTTTTGAAAAAAAATTTTTTCAGAAGAGTCCAAGTTCCCAATGGGAACCCTGAGCCCAAATGGATCCCAAAAAAGCCTAAGTGTGGACAAAAATTTTAAATCATTTTGAAAAATTAATGTAACACTTACGGACAATATTAATGTATCTTGCTATGAACTAAACTAAGCAGAAGACAAGTAATCACTATCAGAAGTAACTGTTGTCAACCTAAACAAAAAGTGTAAACAAACTAGACTTTATGATTCTGGAGAATCATGGCTTTTCCCGATGAGATTCCATCATTTTTCATGACCCCACAGTGTCTGATGAATTGTTTTTAACTGTCTCACTGAAGTTCCTTCATTGTTATGAGAAAGGTGAGTATAGTAGTCTCAATTGACTCAGTTTGATAAAAAAATTGTTTACGCTAAAAACCATCATTAACGGTGGAGTGGGTTAATGTCAATATCGTCGTCCAACAAGTTAATGACCGACAAAAGGAGTTATGTTTGTTTGACACATACCCATGTAGAGCTGTGGCTATTTGAAAATGGTCCATTTTATCTCAAATGTATCCAAAATATTGATGTCTGGCAGCTTGTAGAGGGTTAGCAAGTGCTAACAGGAATATTCATTCATGCAACTTGTTATGTCACACCAAGAAGGGCGAATGGCCATTTTTTCTTTAAAATCTACAAGATGTTTTCAGAGAAATCCAGGGAGAACATGAATTTTAAGCTTTTGATGGGTATCATTGTTTATCCAGCCCAAAACGGGTTAAGTGTTGTTTTTTGAATACTCTTATTACTTCCAAAAATAATTCTCAGTGAATTCTACTTCCACTTATTTTGATCTCTCGTCTCAAATTCGGGTGCTGTGGGTATGTAAACACAGCCCATTTTATCAACATTTTGATGTTTGAGAATCTGCATAGGGTTAACAAATGCTTCCAGGAATATTTTGTACATGCAATCTGTAATGTCACACTAAGATCTGAGAATGGCCATTTTTTCTTGAAAATCTACGAGATGTTTTTAGACAAATCCTCGGATAATTTGAATTTTTAACCTTTTGAGGGGTATCTTTCTGTAATCAGCCTTAAACGCCTTAATGCTTGGTTTTGTGAATACCTTCATTACATACAAAAATGATCTTTGGTGAATTCCACTTCCAATGAAGGGGGTTATGCTTATCTCGCAGGTACACATTTGCTGTTATGGTTGCCCAAAGAACAGCCCATTTTCTCCAAATGTCTATGCTTGGCAGCCTCTGGAGGGTTAACAAATGCTTACCGAAATATTTTGTCCATGCAACTTGAACTGTCACTCCAAGACCTGCAAAAGGTCAATTTTTCTTGAAATTTTGTTTTGAGAAATCTACAGAAAACTGGAATTTTAAGCTTTTAAGGGGCATATCTCTTTAACTAGTCAAAAATGGGTTAAGACCTCGATTTTTGAATACACTTACTACTTACAAAAATGTTCCCCTGTCAGTTTTGCGTCCGGTAAAAGAAGTTATGCATCTCTGTTGCATTCCCATTTGATGTTGTTGGTGACCAAAAACAGACTATTTTTTCAAAATGTTCACATTTAGCCGCCCACGGAGGGTTAATAAATGCTTCCCGGAATAACGTATTCTCTCAACTGGTAATGTGACACCAAGACCTATCAGTGGCCATTTTCTCTTGAAAACTCGACCAGATGATTGTAAAGAAATCCAAGGAAAACTTAAATTTTTAAGCTTTTGATGGGTATCACTATTGACAACCACAAAAGGGGTTAACGCTTGTTTTTTTTAATACTCTTATTACTTACAAAAATGGCCCTCGATGAATTCCACTTCCAATAAAGGAGATTATGTTTATTTCTCAGGTACACATTGGGTGTTGTGCGTGTCCTAAAACAGCCCATTTCAACAAAATTACGATGCTTGGCCATCTCTAGAGGGTTAATAAACGCTCACCGGAATATTTTGTCCATGCAACTTGTAATATCACACAAAGACCTGCGAGAAGTCAATTTTTCTTGAAAACCTACAGGATGTTTTTAGAGAAATCCACAGAAAATGGCAATTTTAAGATTTTAAGGGGTCTCTCACTTTAGCCTGGCCAAAATGGGTTAAGACTTCGATTTTTGAATACCCTTACTACTTACAAAAATGTTTGCATATAGACTGTGCGCTCGATAAAGGAAGGCACTTTTCTTTGTGGCGTACCCATTGGGTGCTGTTGGCACCCAAAAACAGCCCTTTTTTTCACAATTTAGACTTTTAGCACCCTGTGTAGGGTTAACAAATGTTCACCGCAGTATTTTGTCCATGTAACTTCTATTGTCACCCCAAGGCCTGGGAGTGACAAATTTTTCTTTAAAATCTACAAGACTCGTTTAGAGAAATCCACGAAAAACATGAATTTTTTAGCTTTATGGGGGTAGTGCTGTTTAACCAGCCCAAAACGGGTTAACGCTTGGTTTTTTGAACACTCTTATTACTTACAAAAATGATCCTCGGTGAATTCCACTTCCAATAAAGGAAGTTATGTTTACATCTCGGGTATCGTTTGGGTGTTGTGGGGGTCTGAAACCGGCCCATTTCATCAAAATTTCGATGTTTGGCAGCCTGTGGAGGGTTACCATATGCATCGCCTAATATGTCGTGTGTATCAAAGGTCGTGTCATGGGCAGGTCTAGCAATGATGAATGTTTAAAAAAAATCTATAAGACGTGTTTCGAGAAAGTGCCGATAAACCCCAATTTTGGCAGTTTTTTGCCAATTCTGGCGAAATAAGGGTTAAATCGAAAATTCCGCTTCAGTACATTTTTAGATTTTTTGCCCCTCCATGCATGTGCCAAATTGTGTGAAAATCGGTTCGAAAATGGCTTCTGAATCGTTCGGACAAAAATGTGTGGGAAAAGAAAAAAAAAAAAAAAAAAAAACCCAACCCCCCCCCCCCCCCCCCCCAAAAAAAAAAAAAAAAAAATCCGTAGAAAAACAATAGTCTTTTCCAGAGGGAAAAGCCTAACCAGAAACATGACGCCAGGCACTGGTAAATATGGCCCGAAATCAGTATCCAATTTAAACACTATCTGATGCAAAACAGAGACTTCCCAAGAAGAAACTGTAGAACATCAGATGGTAGATGCACATCAAAACGCCTAAACACCCAAGGGTGAGGATGTAAACATGGGGCAAAAAACAGAAAGTTAAAAAATTTATAGTAATTTATATATTTTTTATACTTACCAATGACCCAGACTTAGCTGGTGCTAACTCCACAAAAACCAGGGCCAAACACAAATTTTGCCCCCCAATCCCCAAAATTTGCATCCAAAACAAAAAGAAATCATGTCCTAAAGGACCTCCATAGTACGACTCTACTGCGCATGCGCAGTGACGCAGTCGTCCCGAAATTGGCGCCAAATATCATTCTTACTGGCAGTGCCTGGTCAGCGCTATGTACTCAGCGGGGAGGCAAGAGTTCCCAACTCAGGGAGGGCCATCCCCGTCTGGGTCATTGGTAAGTATAAAAAATATATAAATTACTATAAATTTTTTAACATTTTTATACTGTACCAATGACCCAGACTTAGCTGAATAGTAAACAGGCTGGAGGGCCTAGGACATAGAGGAAAATCCAATAAGCTCAATTATAAAATAAAGAGATAACCCCTTAAGGAGAAAAGGAGTATTAGGCTTTACATGTATCTTTCTTATTTAATATTTAAATTAGAAAGATACACTACCCTTAATAATTGAGCACAATAACATTCATGTTCTCTATTAATATCCAGTATAACCTTTATACTAATTATTATTAAAACAAGCCAATAAATAAAGTAGTCCAGAGAATTGAGACTCTTTATAATCATTTAAAAGTGTCCGAGTATTGTATATTAAAGCCCGTTTGACACTTGACATATACAAATGCTTCACACCGAGCTACACTTTAAAAATAAGACATGAATGAAATTAAACATTAATATTACACTTTAAAACCATCCCGGAAGCGACTCAGAAATACTGTCTTGGAGGAGGCATTCCCTTGCTTTTCACTATAAAGCAGGTGACCTAAGGGAACACCCGCCCCCCCCCCCCCCTTCCCCTTGCCCTGGGTCAAATAGCCCAGAGCGAAGAGGGCAGCCGGACGGAGTCACTGCCGGAACAGAAAGCCTGCATAACTATAGTTGCAACTGTTTAGTGGACGACATTCTGAGCAACAGATAACGGACCTAAACAATGCAGGTCTCCAGAAATGGACTCAATATTTCTGAGATAAAAATTAGTAAATGTGGATGGCTGAGACCAATAAGCAGCCTTCATTAAATCTGTAATAGCAACACTATTAGCATAAGCCCAGGAAGTAGAAAGAGCTCTTACTTCATGAGCAGAAATCTTAAGCACAGACTGCTGAGAAGAAGATAAATCTTCATACGCAGTACGGATAGTTAACTGAATCCATCTAGCAATAGAATGGACTGAAATGTCCTTTCTATTAGGCATCAAAGACAGAAAGAAACGTTTCCGTCCCTTTCTGATGAACTGAGATCTCTGTTTATAGATACGTAGTGCTCTAACAGGACAGAGTAAAGGCCTACGCCCGTCTGAAGACGGAAGAGCCTTAATAACAATAGGTTCCGGATATTTATTAGGAGCCTGATTCTTAGCTAAAAAACCGACGTTAGTAGTGAAGGTGATAGTGTTCCCAACACTACGATAATGAGAATCATCCACCGATAGTGCATGAAGCTCACTGACTCTTCTGGCAGAAGAGAAAGCTAAGAGAAAAGCTGTCTTATAAGATAAGAATTTGAAATCTACTGTCCCAAGAGGTTCAAATGGCTTTTCCTTCAATTTAAGGAGAACCCAAGCTAAATTCCACTTAGGAATTAATCTAAGAGTTCTGGGTCTATTTATCGAAAAGTTTCTAACCAATTTCGATAAAGAGACATTAGATCCAATTTGTAAACTATCATGATGTGCATAGGTATCAGATAACATAGATCTATAACCCTTTATAGTAACCGGTTGCAGTTTGATTTCGTCAAACAAGTATACTAGAAAGTTAGCAATGTCTGGTATAGAGGGATCAAATATATCAACAGAATGATCCCTACACCAACGACGGAAAACCTTCCACTTAGCCGCATAGTTTAGCGAAGAGGAGGTCCTCCTACAGTTAGAAATCGCGTCCACTGCTCGTCCTGTAAAGTGCTTGCCATGCAAGAAGGACCGCACAACGGAAAAACGTGAAGGTTGAGACCTTGCGGGTTGTGATGCAGTTGGCGCGATTTCCCCTGCCAAAGAAGATCCTCTCGTGGAGGGAGCTTCCGCGGTAGGTCCCACAACAGACACCTGAGTAGATTTATCCACGGTCTCTGTGGCGACAGAGATGCTACCAACAGAATCTTGCATTGAGATTGTTTTATCTTTAGCAATACTTGTTGAATTAACGGCGCTGGAAGATACGCATATCCTATCATTCCGTCCCAAGGGATCGATAGAGCGTCTACAGCAAATGCTCTTGGATCCGGACACGGGGACACATACGTCTGCAACTGATTGTTGAGATGTGTCGCAAATAAGTCTATCATTGGCCGTTCCCATTGGTAGCAAATCTGATTGAATACTTGTTTGTTGAGAGTCCACTCCGACGGCAACAAGCGACCCTTTCGAGAAAGGGAGTCTGCTAGCACATTCAGACGACCCGGTATGTGACGGACCGAAAGAAGAACGTGATGTTCCAACGCAAACAGAAGGATTCTTTCCGTTAGATTGAACAACGGAACTGAATGAGTGCCTCCCTGATTCCGTATATACGCCACTACTGTCGTATTGTCGGATAGGATTTGGACATGAGCATCGTGAATAATGTCCATCCAGTGACGTAACGCAAGCCAAATTGACATCATTTCCTTGATGTTTATGTGCTTGCACAGGAATTGCGGATCCCAAAGACCCTGGCATCTCGAATCCGTTGGGATTAATGATGCACCCCAACCTGTTTGACTGGCATCCGTCATAATGGTAAAACTCGGATCCGGCAACTGCAGCGGAACTCCTTGAGTTAACCACTGAATGTTTGCCCAAGTCTGAATCTCTTGTTTCACTTGATCTGACAAGAGAACGTCTACATCGAGCGAATGAATTTTCACACTCCAATTCTGAGTCAAGAAAATTTGAAGAGGCCGTGTGCGTAGCCGTCCCATCGGAATGAGATCCGCAGCGGCTCCGCACAGACCTATCAGTCTCATAAATTCTCTCGCTGTGACTTTGTCTGTATTTAGACAATAGCGAGCGTAACAACTGACTAATTTCGCTCTGGTTAACGGCAGACGAACGAGATTGTTGTGCGTCTCGAAGCTCATTCCCAGATGAGTGAATGACTTGGACGGCACCAGATCCGACTTCTCCTCGTTTACTATGAAACCGAGACGTCGGAGCAATAGAAGAAGATTCTGAACATCGTTCTGAAGCGTTAACTCGTTGCCGTACCTCTGAAGAATGTCGTCCAGGTAGGCCGACGTTACCGCAGACGAATGAGCTCGGAAGTAAATCATTACCGAGTTCATTACTCGAGTGAAAGCCCAGGGTGCTAGATTCAATCCGAAGCACATGGCCCGGAACTGATACACCACTCCTAGGACTGCGAAGCGTAGATACTTTCGGAATGTCGGATGTACCATGACGTGAAAGTACGCATCTTTGAGATCTATGCTCGTTGCATAATCGTTCACCCGAATACTCGCTCTGACCGATCGAATCGTCTCCATATAAAACTTCGGAGCGATGATCAGCTTGTTTATCCAGCTCAAATCTATGACTGGACGAAACGAGCCGTCTGGTTTCGGAACCAGAAACAGATGGCTGTAGAATCCCAGCGATTCCTGGTTTTCTACGACCTCTACCGCGTTCTTCATTAAAAGAGACTGCACCTCTGATAGCAGAGCGTCTCTTTTCTGAGGGTTTGACGGAAGATGAGTCCACTTTGGACTTCGAGTTAATGGAGGCTTTCGTTTAAAGGATATCTTTAGACCTTCCGAAGTCACTCCTCTCACCCAAGGGTCGTCCGTAATCGACGCCCACTCTTGAGAAAAACTCGACAACCTTCCGCCAACCGGAACGCGATAGAGGTTTGAGCCATCACCTCCTGGATCTGCGAGGCCTGCGGTAGGAGAAACCACGTCTTCCACGACCCGCACCTCGCCTCGTCGACCTCGGGGCGTCCGACCGATTGTCCCGGCCTGAAGGACGTCCCGAACGAGAGTCGCTATCCTGACGGTCTCTCGAATAAGAGCTAGAGGACGCACCGGAACCTCTATAGGAACCTCTCTTGGGCGGATAAGACCCAGAAGTGCCCGCCTTATTCGTGTCTGCTGAATCCGACCTTTTAGGAGCGGATCTAAACAACAGAGAATCACTAGCTTTCTTTTTAATATTATCATAAATAGCGGAAAGCTTGCCGTCAAAGAGAAGATCTCCTGAGACCGAAGCGACTCTAAGAGAGTTCTTCACCTTAGAATCCACTAGTGTGGATGTAGACAGGGCTGCGTCACGTCTAACCAACTCCAGATTAGCCACTGAAAGGGCGGAGTTACACGTGGAATAAGCTACTGCCCTTGAAAGAAGTCTTAAGGAGGATTGTATATCCTGAAACTCTTCCCCTTGAAGACGCAGTGATAACGCCTTCGTAAGGTGATCTGCGTAAGATAAGGCATCTAAATTGGCTCTGTTAGACGCAATAGCTGTTTCCAACACTGCGGTTGGAATATAAGCTGACGACGGTAATGATAGCTCTAAGTCTTCCGCCTCGTCGTCCATACGCAGAGGAACTCTCGGTATACCCTGACCTGCCGTGTCGAATTTATTCCTTGCATTAATGAAAGGCAGGTTGAGAGTATTTGCGGACAAGAAGCCTGCTTTCCCTGTCCTGGAAGCAAGTTTAAAAATAGCGTCGTTCAATAATTCAAATGTTCTTGCAACATTATTGGACTGCGACGGAAACTCGGGAGCGATGTCCCTGAACCGCTCGAAAAAATCAGAGTCCAATGACGCTATAATTCTCCTGTCCGGAAGCGCAGCAGTCTGGCCCGACGGAACAACTTGAGGAAGAAAGTGCCGGATGAAGTCTACGGCAGCTTTGTGTTGTTCCGAAAGGGATAGCTCCAATTCATCCGTATCCCTTTCACCATCCGGTCGGACCTCCCGATGTTCCCGGTCGTCCGCCCCCGATGCTTCGGCGGAGCGTACCGACCCAGCGCCGTCGGATAATTCTCGATCCGACACCGTCTCTGTCGGCTGCTGGGATGCTGCGATAAGCTGTGCTATCTGCACTAGAATGTCCGACGTCGAGACCTGCGGAGGAGCGGTCTTTCGCTGCTTTGCCGAGGGCAGCTCCGCATCGGATGGCTCCCGCATACTTTTCCTATGCGAACGTCCGGAGTCCATCGGTCTCGAGTCCCTGGCTGCCGGATGGTGTGACCTGGTCGCCGAATAATCCTTCCTCGGCGAAGCTGGCAAGATATCGGAGGTCACGCAGCCAAGGTGCGGTCGTGTGCGCCGGCGAGAAGAGGAAGCCTTAACAGTCTCTGCGGACTGCTTATACAACGGAGCGTCCCGAGCGACGGACGTATGCTCCGCTAAAGACACATTTTGTACCACAACATCTGGTCCCAGATGTTGTTGTACGAGAGAGGGGCCTCTCTCGCTCGCGGCCCGGCTGGACCTGGACGAGCTAGGAACCGGACTAAAAGGCTTCCTCCGTTCTCGTTCACTATCCGCCGTCACTGGGTGTGCATCTATTATTTTTATAGTGCTCGCATCACCCAAAATTTCCTCTTGGACCGCATCGGACGAACCCGGCTGCCGAACCATTCGGTGAATGGACGCTACACCGGGCGAGCTAGCGGACGACATTTGTCTAATCTCCATGAGCACTTTTGCCGCTAGCTCTGTATTTAATTGTGACGACGGACGCACACTTGAAGAAGATAACATGGAAACATCACCCTGTTCTGGTTCCTCTGAAATAGAAACTGAGAGAGTAGAGTGACCTTGTGGAGAAAGAGCCGGCATCGCTCTTTCTCCAGAAACAACATATCGTGACACACGTTTCCAATGTTTCTCATCCCAATGTTCACATACAGGACAGGGATTAATGCGAGAACACTGACTACAATTTATGCAATAATCATGAAAGTCAGAGGAAGATTTCTTCCTATTACAATTTGAACAAGTTCCTTTCATTGTGAAGGAACAACAATAAGTCCTAGTTACTCGCAAAAACCCCTGACACAAAGATACATAATAACATGATCCATTAATAAATGAAAAAACAATTGCAAAACAAAATAATTTTGAAAAAATATTTTTTCAGAGAAGCCCAAGTTGCTGAAAAGTAACGTTGAGCCCCGATGGATCCGATGGCAAAGTGTGGTCAAAAATTTTAAAATTATATAAAATAATTAATGAGACACTTTCGGATAATATAAATGTATCTTATAATGAGATAAACTACCTCAAAGGCAAACAGCCCCCCTCAAAAAAGGCTGTTGCCAATGAAAACAAACAGTGTAAACACAGAAGAAAACATGACTCCAGGCACTGAAAAAACTGGCCCGGAATCAGTCCTCAATTACACTCTATCTGATGCAAAACAGAGACTCCCAGGGGAGAATCTGCAGAACATCAGATGGAAGATGCAGAACACAAACGTTATACACCCATGGGTGAAAACGTAACTATGGGGAAAATAACAGAAAACATTCTGTAACCAAGCAACTCTCCCAGGGAAATTTTAGAAATGAAACTTCTCAAAAATATGCCAAAAGCATGGGAGAATTGCAAGGGGGGACTTTAGAAGGTTAGGGGAGAGGAAACACTGAATAAGCAGTGCAACAATTAGCAAGAATGACAACAAGAGGCGTTTGCCTCGAAAATAGGCAACTTAACATAATTTTACAAAAAATTTTAAGTACAGCCCTGATTATTTTTTGCCACTTCTTTTTTCCTCTCCTCCTTCTATCCTCCTTAGAATCACATTTTCTCCAAGAATTACGTGTCTGGCATCCTTTAAACTGAGATTTACAAGCACAAAGATCAGTGAGATGTTGACTGATGAAGGGCCAAACAGAGAATGATATTTGGCGCCAATTTCGGGACGACTGCGTCACTGCGCATGCGCAGTAGAGTCGTACTATGGAGGTCCTTTAGGACATGATTTCTTTTTGTTTTGGATGCAAATTTTGGGGATTGGGGGGCAAAATTTGTGTTTGGCCCTGGTTTTTGTGGAGTTAGCACCAGCTAAGTCTGGGTCATTGGTACAGTATAAAAATATAATTCTGTTACCAACACAAAACGCAAAACGCCCAAGAAATTTTAGTAATAAACATTACAAAAAATAAGCCAAAAGCATGGGAGAATAGCTAGGGGGGAATAAAGGAAAGGGAGAGAGGAAACACTGATCAAACAATGGAACATCCATAGTAAGAATGACAACAACAGGGTCATGCCTCGAAAAAAGGTAACATGAAATAATTTCGTAAAATAATTATAAGTTACAGCCATGAATATTTCTTTCCACTGTTTTTTCCTCTCCTTCTATTTCCTCCTTATATCCACCATTTCTCTCATAATTATGTGTCTGGCATCATTTAAACTGAGATTTACAAGCACAAATATCAGTGAGGTGATACTGAATTGAGGGCCAAACAAAGAATGACTTTTTGCACCAATTTTGAGACCTTCTTGACACTGCGCATGCGCAGTGGAGTAAAACTATGGAGGACCATATAGGACATGTAATTTTTAGTTTTTGATGCAAATTTTGGAGATTGGGAGGTAAAATTTGCGTTTGACCCTAAATATTCAAGAGTTAGCACCAGTCACTGGTACAGTATAAAAATAAAGTGAGGTACAACTTAAAATATGTGAAATCTTGGTTGCGAGATGCACAGTTTAACCTTTGCAGACCAATGTCAAAATACTTCAAGTTCAAGCAGCAAATTTTTCTCATCATGCAACAAAGAATTTAACCAATTCAATCTTGTTTGACAGATCTCATTGAACTCAGTCAAACAAGATTATGCTGGTTAAATTCTTTCTTGCATTATGGGAAAAAACTGGAGGTTAAATTTTGATATTTTTCAACATCAGTCCACAGGTTACCATTTAAGTCAGTGGGGATGTCAATCAAGTCCCCATTTTATAGTGGAATTTGGTAAATCAGGTAGTAACAAAGCCTTTGGTGAAGTTCAGACCTAATTTACTGGATGCATTTTCCAAATTTCATAAAAAACTGGGGAGGAGTTGAAGATTGTATTCATCACTGGTTCAAAGAGGCAAATAATCATCTTCGCCCATTATGGCACATCTAATTTAACAAGAGGCCCCAAGGGGCCTCAACTGCTCACCCACGAAAGTTGTTTAAATACGGATTTAAGGTCATATGCAGCATTTATGGCTAGTTAACACTACAGTGCCAAAACTTGAACACAGGTATTTGATTTACAAAAGCTTGAATATGAACTCCACCCCACTGCCACAAACTCATATGTGTATGTTTTACAATTAAGATTCAACAATATATGTCATCTTTTCCACCCAGCCAAATTGGCCTATATATCACGATAAAGTATACAATACGTTGCATGCTCGCTTTATCTAGGAAGCACAAATATGGACCCAGGGTCTTGATTTAAACATTTTTGAATCTGGCCCTCTTGTGGATCTGAAAATTTTGAAAGAATTTTTATCCATACTTCACTAAGTTAAAATTCAGGCTAACACAAGGGGCCCAAATATAAACCCAGTGTCTTGATTTGAACAAACTTGAATCTTACCATCCTCAGGATGCTGCATTCCAAATATCAAAACATTGTCAGTAAGGCTCACATAAAAAACCTAAATATGGAACTGGGGACTTGATTTGAACAAATCTAAATTTACTACCTCCCCCCCCCTCCCCCCCCCCCCCCCCCCCCCCCACACACACTCCTTACATGGTGCTGAATAGCACATATCAAACGATTCTGACTGGTGAGCCAGAGGATGATTTTTAAAGAATATTACTCATTTTGCACTAAGTTAAAATTTAGGCTGCCATAGGATTAGGCTCCTGCAAATCCTAATTTTCCACTCAAATCGAATCCCAAATCGAATTTTACGGAAGATTTGAATCTGAATTGAATCCAAATTGAATCTAACGTTGTGTTAAATACCTAGTAAAGTCAGCGAATTGCACAATTTTTCGTGACGGCAATGAAAAATGAATGTAATATTGGGAGTGCCAGTGTAAATATATCATTATAATTTGGTTGATACGTTTACAAGCATGTGAGAATTATTATCAATCCAACTGGAACACATCACAACAAAATGAAAAGTAATTTAACCGCACCTTCTCCCTCCCTTTATATTGATGCAGCAAACAGAACACGATCGCACAAAACATTCTTTACATACCTATTTCTGTCCACCTCTCGTGTATCGAAAAGAGAACGAATTTCCGCCATTTTAACTTTTGTATTTTGGATTAGTTACATTCTACAGGGCTTCAATTAACAGTTACAGTGTGTGAACACATGATCGTAACATGACTTAATATTAATGTAAATAAATTGAGTAATGGGTAAAGGCATGTGAGTTCCAACAGAAGGAATTGTGAGTCACATTTGCTTTTATTATTATTTTGTAATTCTATGCCAATTTAAAGATCACAGTCGCTGACTCAATGAGTTCAAATTAAAATTCTATCACGATGAACAAAAATGTTCTTATACCTGGTTATTATATAGTAATAACTATAACAAAACTGTGCCATGGATTTGAAATTTTGAATACCTGTCGATGGATTCAAATCGAATTGAATATCACAGATTTGATTCTGAATCTCAAAAGCTTTGCAGGGCCTACATAGAATCCCCAAATATGGAGTCAGGGACTTGATCTGAACATACTTGAATTTGACCCTCCTAAGGATGGTGTATTCTAAATAACAAAAGATTGTCACTAGTGGAACTGAAAAAGAAAAAAATGTCCAAAGAACAATCCTCATATTGCACTAAGTTGAAATTCAGGCTTCCATATGAAACCCAAATATGGACCCAGGAACTTAATTTGAATAAATCTGAATTTGCCCTCTCCCATCCCAATGATGGTGTGTACCACATACTGGACAAACTTGAATTTGACCCCCATAAGGATGCAGTATCCCAAATACCAAAAGATTCTGACTGTTGGATTTGGAGAAGGTGATTTTTAAAGATTTTTCTCATATTGCATTAAGTTCATCTTTGGGCTGAAGTTAAAATACAGGCTTCCATAAGGAGCCCAAATATCATCCCAGGGACTTGCTTTGACCAAATTTGAATCCTACATCCATAAGGCTGCTGTATACCAAATATTAACAGAATTGGCATGGTGGATCTGTATAAAATTTTTAAAGAATTTTTCTCATATTGCACTAAATCAAGGAGCACAAATAAAACCCCCAACACCTCAAAATATCCCTCAGAAGCAACAAAATGGGGCTTTTGGGACACCGGAATTACAAATTTTCCTATCACTAGCCAAACCATGGACGGCCCATGGTAGCAACAAGTCTTGGTGCCCCATTTTCCCCAAATTACCAGCCCCAACATTTTTATCCTAGCAGAAACCATGGTTGAGGCAGCCAAGACCTTACTAGAAATTACTACTGGGTCATCGGATGAGAATAAGCTGTGGTTAGGTGTGAATTCAGGAAAAATATCCAGGCCATTAAGAGGTATTCCAAATATCAAAAAGATTATCACTGGTGAAACAGAATCAGAAAACCTTCAAAGATCATTCCTCATCTTGCACTAACTTGATTCAACAAACTCAAATCTAACTCCTCTAAGGATGCTTTATACCAAATATCATTGGATTTTTACTGGTGAATCTGAAGATGAAGATTACGCCTCATATTGCACTGAGTTCAAATTTGAGCTGCCATAGGGAGCTCAAATATGAAACCAGAAACTTGCTTTGAACAAACTTAAATCTGATCCCCATAAGGATGCAGCATACCAAATATCAAAAGATTCTGACTATTGGATCTGAAGAAGAACATTTCAGGTAAGTATGAACCCAGGGTCTCGATTTGGATAAATTTGAATCTGACCCCACCTCCAAGGATGCCAAATGCGAAATGTCAAAAGATTCTGACTGATGGATCTGAAGAAGATGATTTTAAAAAATTATTCCTCATAGTCCACTTAGTTAAAATTTGGGCTGCCAGAGGGAGCACGAATATGAAACTAGGGACTTATTTGAACAAACTTAAATCTGAACCCATAGGGATGCTGTGTACCAAATATCAAAAGTTACTGATAAGGTGATTTGAAGAATAATATTTTTAAGTTTCTCATTTTGCACAAAGTTTAACTTCAAGTTCCTAATGGCAGCCTAAATATGAACCTAGGGGCTTGATTAAGGATGCTGCGTACCAAATGTCAAACGATTCTGACTGGTGAATCTAAAGAATATTTTTAAAGAATATTTTTAAAGAATATTCAACTGCTCTGTCACTCTGACTCTGTGTCACTAAGTTAAAATTTGGGCTCCTCCTGGGAATTTGACCCCAGGGATTTGATTTGAACAAACTTAAATCCGACTCCTAAGAATGCGTTATACTGCATATCAAAAGATTTGAACTGGTGTATCTGAAGGTTTCTAAAGAATATTCATCATATTGCACAAAGTCAAAATTTGGGCTCCCAATAGAACCCAAATATGGAGTCAGGGACTTGATTTGAACAAACTTGAATCTGACTTCCATGAGGATGCTTTATACCAAATATCAAAAAATTCTGACTGGTGGATCCAAAGATAATTTTTAAAGAATTGTCCTCATATTGCACTAAGTTAAACTTCAGGATCCTATAGAGAATCTGGGATCTAGATTTGAATGAACTTGAATTTGATCCTTCCGAAGATGCTGTTTACCAAATTAGTACTGAAATGTTTGACCCATTTTTGTAACTGGCTAACCATTGGGCATAACTGGATTTCAACTGGATATCTGTTCATTTCAACTGCTGGTATTATTGCATTGTCTACAATGCAAAATCAGTAAGGAATGGAGAGAAAACACTGCCACCAGACTTCTACAAAATGTAAACAAACAAGAAGAATTTTACTAAAGTAACACATGCCCCCCCTCCCCCCCCCCCACCCCCATTGTGACATTTACCTTGCAGATGCGGCAAAAACTATTATATGCGACACACAATCTGACTGTCCTTAACATTTGTAAAAGGTTTAACAATTGTACTATGATTCGTTTCTGTGTTATGCCCGAGACACGAATATTGACCAATTTTTAATGTGACCTTGAAATGTGACCTTGACCTTGAAGGTACAAACCCTGCTATGGTGTGCGACACATCCTCCCATGATTCTTTATAATTGTGTGAAGTTTGATGACTGTGGCCCTAACAGGTTTTGAGTTATTGGCTCGGACACACACACGGACACACGCACACTTCAATCACTATATGCCACCCAACTTAAGTTGGGGGCATAACAAACATCATCGAGTGCCAACGTATATCACAGATTAGCAAACGATCGTTAAAAATTTATAAGACTGCAAGGGACCCACATAATAGAGATGATACATTAAAACTGTGGTCACCCTGCATTGCCTGGCCACAAAACCAGACCTTGCCATTTGAAAATCACAGGCGCGCAGCATGCCACAACTTGACAGCCCAAACGACTGAAATAACTCTTCATTCAGCATTCAAACACCTTAACCCTTTCATGATACATGAGTACACATCATTGTAAATCAACAAATTTTGGGTAGCTTTGAAAATGCTTATGCCGGCAAAAGAATTCTAAAGTTTCAGTCAAATACTATTTATTTATACACTCTCGTAAACTACAGGCATAGTGATTATCCGGTTGACAGCTTTTCCAACCAGTTACACCAATAGCCGGTTGCAAACAGGTTATCTGGCTAACCATTTCAGCACTATACCAAATATCAAAAGATTATGATTGGTGATTCTGGAGAAAAAGAATTTTTTTTGATTGGAAAATAACAGAATTATGCCCCCTGTTGTGCTCCTCATTGGCATGACACTTTTATTTGAACAAACGAAGATTGACATGTGATAAGGAATATGCATATCAAATTTGGTTAACATTGGTGCAGCAGTTTTGGAGAAATACAAAATGTAAAGTTCACGCTGGATGGGAGGCATATTGACAGAAATTGATCAGTGAAGCACCGCTCAGATGCGCTAAAAATACGGGGAGTGGAAAATGTCCATCTAGAAAATCTTTGATAAACTAAGACCATATAACAGATAAAAATCTATCTCTCAGGCCCTGACACATGCTCTCTTATAACCAATGCAAACTTCAGTTTTTTAAAAATTAAATGGTTTATGTCTGATATTTTACAGAATTAATAAAATTGATAAATTTGTCCCTTGAGTGCAACAAGGTTGTACAATGCTTAAGCAATGCAAAACCTTCTTGCACTCAAGGGATGAAATACACAACCCACATGCTATTCTCAGTGTAGATTATGAGGCCTAAAACTTGAGACATACAGCATATTTTAACCCTTTATGATCTGGGTAATTTTAAAGACTTTCTACTTCACCACCCCTTTTGAGTCAAATGGCTTCGCAGTGATTTTTAGCCAAGTTTTGGCTGGTTAGACTTTACTAAAAGCCACTGCCAAGGTAATTTGACTACTGTCCCAAGGTTCCCTTGGTTAAGTGCCTGTTCTAAGACCTTTGGATGTAAACAGTACGTGATGGATGGCATTAAAGCAAAACCTATGGTACAGGTTTTCCAATCATAGAGTAATGACTGTTACGATATTGGAACAGTCACTGCATATATTATAGCAAAACTGATAAGGCACAGGTGCCTCTGTGGAGTAGATTTTCAAACCAGACAATATGTCTTAATGACCCATCATGAGAGTACTTTATGAATCTTAACCCTTTACGTAATACAACAGGTAGACGACACTAGCAAACAAAATCCTGAATAACTATTTTTTTCATTTTTTGGATCAAAAACATAGCTTATGACCCACCATTGGAAAGTGCTCAATTCACTCATTCCAATTTTGGAGACAAAAATTGAAAAAGATAATTAAAATTGAAAGATAATTTTTGTGAATAGCACTGGCCAGTTTGGGCCATTAGGTTGGGTGAAGGGTTAAGTACCAGACCGAAAAAAAAATCTCTATAAATTTTTCAAGCACCATACAGCCCGAGCCGTATTGACATGTGCACTTACTGTGTATTAGTAGCTATGAATAAATCAAAGTTCATCTAATTTACATAATTTTTGCATGAGAAAAAACCTGTATTATATGAGATGTATTCCATACTACTAAACATTCATACAGAAATTTATTCAAATCAGAACTTTCATACAAAAGTTCTGTACAAAAAACTGATTGCACCAATTTTGGTACAAAATGGCCGCTGGCAGCCACCTTGAATATCAGACTGCACCCAAAAACACTCGTTCTCATCCCAAGGTGATAACAAAGGTGACCAAGAAGTTTCGAAAAGATCGGTTCATAAATACGGCCTCTAGCCCGAACTGTATTGGCATTTGCTGTGACAGTGCTGAAAATAACATTAAATAGATCAAAGTTAGTCTAATTGGCATAATTTATGCACGAGAAAAAAACTTGAATTATATGTGATGTATCCCATGGTACTAAACATTCACACAGAAAATTATTCAAATCAGCGCTTTCATATGGAAGTTCTGCGCAAAAATCTGATTGCACCTAATTTTGTACAAAATGGACGACAGTGGCCATCTTGAATTTCAGACCGGACCCAAAACACTCGTTCTCATCCCACGGTGATAACAAAGGTAACCAAGAAGTTTCGTAAAAATCGGTTCATAAATACGGCCTCTAGTCCGAGCCGTATTGGCATTTGCACTTACAGTGTTGAAAGTAACACTAAATATATCAAAGTCTAATTTGCATAATTTACGCACAGGAAAAAAACATGTATTATATATCAATTCGAATAAAGGAATGGAATGAGTGCAACCCTGATTCCTGAGATAAGCCACTACTGTGGAATTGTCTGACGAAATCTGAACATGGATATTCGATACCTGAACATTCCAATGTTTTAGGGCTAACCAAATGGACATCATCTCTTTGATGTTTGTGTGTTTTTCCAGGAACCAAGGGTCACAAAGACCCTAACACTTTAGATCTGCGGGAATCAGGGACGCATCCCAGCCGGTCTGACTGGCATCCGTCATAACAGTGAAGACCGGATCCAGTACTTGAAGCGGAACTCCCCGAGTCAACCATTGAAGGTCCGCCCAAATCTGAATCTTCTGTTTTACTGGGCCCATTAAAACAATCGGGCTTTTGAACAAATGTGTCTTGACACTCCAATTCTGAAGGAAGAAAATCTGGAGAGGATGCATGCGTAAGTGACCTAGCGGAATCAGTTCCACCGCTGCCATCGCCACTCCGCACAGTCCCATCAATCTGAAAAACTCCCTTGCTGATACTGTGAGCGAGTTTAGGAGAAAGCGAGCATACAAACTGACCAGCTTTGCCCTGGTTGCTGGAAGATGAACCAGATTGCTGTGAGTCTCGAAACTCATTCCCAAGTGAATGAAGGACCTCAACAGAGTCAAATCCAACTTTTTTTCATTTACAATGAAGCCCAGATGTCAGAATAACAGAAGCAGACTCTGCACATCGTTCTGAAGTGTGCTTTTGTCGCCATATCATTGAAAAACGTCATCCAAGTAAGCCAACATTATTACTGCCGAATGAGCTCGGAAATAAGACATGACCGAGTTCATTATCCGAGTGAATGCCCAAGAAGCCAGGTTCGCTCTGAACTGATAAAACTTCCCTTGAACGACAAAACTAGATACTTTCTGAATGACGGATGGACCAGGACATGAAATTACGCGCCCTTTAGGTCTATGCTTGCTGCAAAGTCGTTCACTCGAATGCTCGCTCTTACCGACTGAATAGCTTCCATGTAAAACTTTGGAGCTATTATCAATTTGTTTATCCAGCTCAAATCTATAACCAGTCGAAACGAGCCATCTGGCTTCAGCACAAGGAACAAATGACTGCAGAATCCCAGAGAATTGAGATTCTCTACAACCTCTATTGCCTCCTTTTCTAAGAGAGACTGAACTACTGAGAGAAGAGCCTCTCTTTTTGAAGAAATCATCAGAAGATTTGTCCAACGTGAACTTCTTGTAAGTGGAGGCTTTGATCGGAATGATAGCCAAAGATCCTTTTTGACTACATTCCTTACCCACTGATCTTCCGTTATTTCTATCCAGTGTGTTGCGAAGTTTGATAACCTTCTGCCAACTGGAAAGCAATAGAGGTCTGGAGCATCATTTGTAGGACTTTCAAGGCTTCCGGGAAGAGAAACTACGTCCTCCCCACGCCGTCGGCTTAGAGGCATCAGACTTAAAGTTCTTGTAAGACTTACACCCCTTACCAGAGTCGTTAGAATGATGGTTTCCCGAATTATCGTACAAGGGTTTCTTAGAACCATGCGAGTAGCCCCTCTTCGATGACTGTGAAAAGGAGTCTCCATGCCTACCATGTCCAGCAGTCGACTGATGCTGCGAAACTGACCTCAACAAAAAAGTATTAGAGGCCTTTTTGGTAGCTTCCTCGTACACAAGGATAACTTGTCATTGATCAAAGTATGACCAGGAACCGGTGCAACTCTGAGAGAGGTTTTTACTTGGTCGTCAATCAAGGTGAACGATGCTAAGGCTCCATCACGTCTTACCAACTCCAAATTAGCCACTGAAAGGGCTGAGTGATTTGTGGCATACGAAACTGCCCTAGAAAGGACACTGAGTGATGGAGTAATGTCGTCAAACTCCTTTCCACTGAGACTCTGAGCTTGAGCCCCAGTGATATGATCTGCGTAAGACAATTGTGTCCAGAACCTCACGACTGGAATTAACAAAAGATTCCAGAACATTGGAACAGACATTGAATGAAGCAGGCAATGAAATATCTAAATCCGAAGTCCGCTCATCCAAATGCAGAGGAGCTCTCTGAAATTTTCTCCTACTGTTTTCAAATAACGTGGTCCAGGAAACGGTAATTGTAGAGAAGTCGAAGATAA
Organism: Pictodentalium vernedei; assembly: GCA_031216915.1. NCBI lineage: Eukaryota > Metazoa > Mollusca > Scaphopoda > Dentaliida > Dentaliidae > Pictodentalium > Pictodentalium vernedei. The sequence goes on along the minus strand of CM062297.1, from coordinate 311,028,329 downwards.
GAAACCACCTTTCTTTTTAGTATTTGCTAGGCCCAAGATGGCGTCGTCAAATAGGCCGAAGGCCTCCGACACCTGAGCAGACTGACCCAGGAAGAAAAGAACTTCGTCTTTCTTTCGCAGGGTATCTAGGGAGATAGCGATTTCCGCCTAGCAGACGCAGCCTTCTGATCAGATGGAACAAGATCCGGGAAGAACTGATGAATGAAATTCATAGTCTCCATGTGCTGTTACGCGAGGGACAGAAAAACCTCTCACCATCCAACTGATCCATTTCAGGATTGCGGTCAACTCCATCTGAATGAACAGATGACTGGACCGACTCAGCACCCTCTGACAGCTGCTGACTATCGGAGTCTGCTTCACCGGTCGAGCTAGCTGCCTGCAAAGGATTAAGAGCACTGACTAGAGGCCTTACCCTTGCTTAATATTCATGAGCATCTTGCTCTGCTTGCTCATAAGAGCACGACGACAGCAGCACATTATGGATGGGTGTCGAAATAACATTACCATGTTGTCTGAAAAAGAAACTGAAAGACTAGAATTAGCCTACAGTGAAAGTTAGGGGCATTGGAACTTCACCACCCACAACATAGGCCATCACCCGCATTCAACGTTTGGCATCCCAAACTTCAGAAGTAGCACAAATATCAGAAGGAGTACAGCAACTACAGGCAAGACAACAAGCACGTAAATCCGCAGAAGACTTCCTGGACTTACACTTGGAACAAAACGTTTTCATTTTAGAAATTTCAAAGCCAAAATCCTAAGTCTGCTGCACTCCTAATACATAACAAATAAATTATACATAACAAGGATACATGACATAGAAAATAAAAAACATTTGCGAAAGAAATATAAAAAAAAACTTTCGAAAATTTTCTGAATGAAGCCCAAGTATCCCAAGGGAACCTCATCAGCCCAAGGGCATCCCGATAGAGCCTAAGTGTGGACAAGCACTACATAAATAAAGCTAAACTACCGCAATAAGTAATAATATGTATCCCAATAGAAATACAATAACTATGCTATACTAAATTTTGATATAATACATATTCAAAACATTGTAAGACAGCAAACAATGTCCAGAGGAAAAACCAGAAACTAACTAAACAAACAAGCACAAAAGAGGCCCAAAGTCAGCAACCAATCAGCAACCACCTGATGCAAAGCTAGATCTTCATGGGAAGAAAAAATGAAAGTGTCAATGACACTGTAGTTTAACTTGTCTGTGTGTTGTGTTTGATGAAAAGAATAATGTTCAATGTTTATGAAAGGATTATAAAATCAGACAAGAATTGTGATACTTGAGAATATGTTAATTTCTGTTCCCTGTATGCTATGTTTTCAGTAAAAATAATATGAGGTGTAGACTGAACTAAAGAACTGAGGGTGGGTTAATGTGGCTCTCACAGTTAATGTATGTGGCCCTCACAGTTAATGTGTGTCAACAAAAGTTACCAAGTTACAGTGAAATTATTCCAAAACGAGTTATCTTTTGAGGGTTGTTCTCATCTAGGCATTATCTGGAGTCGTCATCCTACCAAGTTACAATGAAATCCCTTCATAAATATGACCGGTAGACTGTGCTAAAGGTTTTCAGGCTTCAGGTCCCTGTTGATCAATCATGACCAAAAGGGGATGTTCTCATCTAGACACTATATGGAGTCATCCTACCAAGGTACAAAGAAATCCCTCCATAAATACGACCTGTGGACTGTGCTCAAGGTTTTCAGGTTTTGGGCTTGGGTAGCTGTGACCAAAAGACGACATTCTCATCTAGACATTATATGGAGTCAACCTATCAAGTTACGATGAAATCTCTCAATAAATACAACCTGTAGACTGTACTGTTTTCGGGTTTTGGGCTCGGGCAGTTGTCGCGGTTGGCAGATCGCAACCAAATGGGGACGTTCTCATCTAGACATCATACGGAGTCATCCTACCAAGTTACAATGAAATTCCTCCATATTAAATATGACCTGTCGACTGTGCTAAAGGTTTTTGGGCTTTGGACCCCTGTAGCCATCACAGTTGACCAATGATGACCAAAAGAGGACGTTCTCATCCAGATATTATACAGAGGCATCCTACCAAGTTACAATGAAATCCCTTCATAAATGCAACCTGTAGACTGTGCTAAAGGTTTTTGGGTTTTGGGCTCGAGCAGCCACCATCCACTGACTGATCGCGACCAAAAGGGGAGGTTTTCATCTAGACATGACCCCAAACCTGCATATGAAATTTTGTAATGATCGGATGAGAACTACGGGGTGTAGCCTGTACTAAAGAAAAATGTGAACAGACTCACAGACTAACCGACTCCTGCACGAGAAATGGCAATAGCTTATCTTGGCTTTGTCAAGTTAAGCTAAAAATGAGATATTTTGCACAATGGCTAATCATGACCACAACATGAGTATCAACTCAAGACCAGGGGAGAGTGTTAATAAGCCATGTTGCCCATTTTAGAGAGGGTTTGCACCTCCCAAGCATTGGTGACTGGGTCCTACTTTATCAGTAAAACAGAGCCTGTTTTCCACAGTGAACAGGCACTGCTTCACTTCCCGGGGGTTGAGATTTAAAGCACAAATGTCAGTTAAGATGTTTACTGACTCGGGCCAAACTAAAGAATGATGTTTTGCAAGAATTTCGGTACCTTCCTGGTTACCGCGCATGCACACAGTAAAAAGTATGGAGGACCAGATAGGACTTTAAATTTTTAGATTTGTATGCAAATTTTGGGGGGTTAGGGGGTGGGGTTCAAAATTTGTGTTTGTCCCTGGATATTAATGAGTTTGCACCAGCTAAGTCTGAGCTATTGACTTTTGTATAAAAATATTCTGTTTTGGCAGGAATATCCACTAGCAGCATGCAAGGGGTCAAAGTTGCTTATGAGATGTAATGTTTTCAGGTTTCCTTTTCAATGAGTGAGATTCTACAGTGTTGTGAACAGAAAAGTTGATAGAGAATTGTGACCAGATCATGACTTATTTCCAGGCGCATAAAAATAAATAACATAACATGCATTATTAATATATAACAGGAAATTTATGATTACCCACCTTCCTATTCTTTCCAGTCCCTTATCACAGTCACCTCGTTTTATACTACAGAATTGCTTCTTCTGATCATAGTTTCCAGGAGGAGGAGTTGTCCATTTCTTATGAAACAGTAGAGCCTTAAAAATAATAAGTAACCTTCAAATCATAAAAAGCAGAAAGTTCTAAACAATAATTTTATAGTACTTGAAAAAAAAGTCTGAAAGGAAAGTAAAGGAAAGTATGAGGATACAGTTATAGAGATTAATTGAAATATTTTGATCAATTAATGAAAAATTTAAAGTAATTTGTATATTTTTTATACTTACCAATGGCCCAGACTAGCTGGTTCAAACGCGATATTATCAAGGGGCCAAACACAAATTTTGAACCTCCCCAATCCCCAAAATTTGCATACAATACCGAAAATTAAAAGTCCTATCTGGCTCTCCATACTTTTACCAACTGCACATGCGAAGTAGTCAGGAAGAGACCGGAATTTGCGCCAACATCATTCTTTGTAGATGAGCATACTAAAAATAACTCGGCGGGGAGGTATGAGTGCCCACTCATGGGAGGGCCATCCCCATCTGGGCCATTGGTATGAAAAAATATACAAATTACTTTAAATTTATCATATCTTTATACTAATAACCAATGGCCTAGACTGGCTGAATCGTAAAAAGGCAGAGGGCCTAGGACTCAAGAATTAGCAAACCAGCTCCTAAGCCTGCATTCGAAGGTGAAAGGAGATTAAATTTCAAAGGAATTACATGTATGTCTCTCTATACAATAATAGAGAAGACATATCATAAATAAGGAGCCATATCCAAGTAATTCCGTAATCTTAGCATAAATGATTCTGCTAATTGGGTGTAACAAGCCCCCAATTTTAAGACTAGTCCAGACTAAGCCCCATTAATTAGGATGGCGTATTCGAGAGTGAGAGACTAAACCCCACAAACATACGTCATATATAAATAATAAACAAGTTGTACCTAGGGTCAGTAATAATCTACAGACAAAACATTATTAATTCATTCTATCATGGTGATCCCAGTAATTAACAGCACACGCTTCTAACATATAACAGAGTCTGAATATGCAGATAGGTCAAAAACAGGTGATATAACGTGTACAACCATACACTTGTCCAATTGAATCCCAATGGGAAGTATCAGAAGAGCAAACACGCTTCTTAGGCAACCAACAGGCAACCCCGTTCAGTTGTACAATTAATTCCAATAATAAAACTCCAACTGAACCATGCGGATATATGAGAATGTGTACCGTATCACACAGAAACTTGGATATAGAACATGGAAAGAGCTGGGATTAAGAGACTCGTCATGGACGGTCCCCAAAATAAATCATTGTTTCCTAGGTCCGAAACAACCAATGACTGTTCGGAGAAAGATGAAATCGTGCATGTACTTATCTGAATGCAGCCTGTATCCACGGTACGACCGAGTGATACAAGTGTAACCAGGAACTGAAAGGAATCATATGCTCATATGTGACTTATAAACGAACAACCATAGGAAACAAACCAACTAATTAGTGGATGTGCCCATGAGTAGCCATGAAAGGCATTCATAAACTTGAATGCATACAAGGCTTAGGGGAAGAAAACTACATCCTGCCCTGTAATCGCCTCTTAACACATTGGAGGGGCGATGAATAATTCCTATCGAACCCCCCCTCACCATCATTACTTGAATCGCTCTTGAGTTAGTTATCAAATAGTATGGGGACCGCAGGGCTCCCTCATGTCCGAACGAATCCATAATGCCACTAAGGACAGAGAGGGACGTGATCAACAATAATACACCATATTGACATAATATCCAGTCTCTAAGGTGGAAGTATAAAACACAGTAATAGATTGGATAGAAATGAAAAGGGAGACAAAAACAATGTTCCGATACCCGATCTTAAAAATCTAGATGAACTCCTTACGTTCGGTCTGAAAGCAGGAAATATGTTTCTGAGAAGGAGTTAAGTATAGGCGTTTGAAGAAACGCTCATTAATCACACTAGGTAAATATGGCATCAACAATAAAGGTTATCGCCTCATATAACTAACACCAAACCATACCAGTAGGAAGAGAATAATCTCCTCTAACATATGGTATCATGCCCGATAAGACAACGAACTCAGACTAGCTGAAGCAGCTATAAGTCTTCAGATACGTGAAGACACTAAAAAGGCTTATAACTACGGCCTTAGAAGCTTACTAAGGAGACTTACAACGCTAGCCCCCAAAGTGAAGACAGATATATCGGTGTAAGTTGCAGCCTTGAAGGCTCACTGAATGGAAACTTACAACTATCATCGCACAAGGTAGGGAACAGGGATTTTTCTACCCTTTTTGGGAAAGGGTCCAGGGGCCTTTCTAATTGGGAAAATTAGCGTCGCAGAGGCCAAAATTGGGAATTTATCTGAGCGATTATCAACAAGAAATATATAAACTTACTAGCATATCCTTGTGAGAAATCAGTCTATTAATCAATGAAAACCTGTTGTATAATTGTATTTACCCACTGGCTGCTTAGAATTATTAAATTGTACTGGTGATTAATCAATCCTAGTGATGAAAAAGGATTGGTTAATGATCACGCATGTACATAAGTCCCCACCTAAGCAAGCCAAGTTCAGTCAGCAGGAGTACTTGGCCTGGTGGACGGTTTGGGTAAAATAATTGTGGACGGTTCGTTCTGGGGACGAAAGTCGATTTAGGTTTCATGGCATCAGTCAACAGGAGTATCAGACCTGGGGAACGGTTTGAATAAAATACAGGTTACCAGACAGGATTTCAGACGCGAGATGAACCTAAAAATAGGTACCGTGCTTTAAGAAGCACGGAACTCGCCTGTAACAAAATTTAGGTATATTCGTGAGCCGTTATAGTTAACAGCGATGCATTTTGTCACTTTGACTCACGCACTGCGAGTCACGTCATTCAGTTGTGATTCTATGCACATCAAGGGAGCTAATTTAGAGTGGCGATTCTAGGAACACACTGTCAAGGACGCTCCTTGACACTGTCAAATGGTTTCAAAACAACACAAGTGAATACCTTTCGTACTGGAACAATTCACACTGCGAAGTCCACTGGCAAATATTATTTGGTGCTGGTCACTTAAAAATAATCGACTGGTCACACAGAAATGAATTCTCAACTGCCGTGAATTGGGAATTTTTGGGAGCAAATTGGGAAAAAAAGTGACTATTTTCGATTGGGAATGGGGCCGATATTCGGCCCCTCTCGTCGGTCAAAAAAAAACCTGGGGAATGAAGAGCTGCTATTTTAACAGCCCTAAATTCCTAAAGAGACAGTAGTCCCAAGAGATAATAAATTCAGTTATGTTACTGCATAATTACTGAAAAAACATTGCTCATGATTCTAGCTAGGCTACTATGGTGTAAACTCAAGTTTATGACACCTGGGAAAACAAACCGAAAGGCACTCTACATTTATCGGTTTTATTCCCAAAAGACAGCAGTCAGAGCCTAGCTAACGTAGGTTAGAAGTCTTCCTCTCCGTGAAGACAGATATCTTGGTGTAACTAGTGACCTTGAAAGCTCACTAAACGGAGACTTACAACCATTGTCATGCAAGATAGGGAATGACGAGCCGCTATTCTAACAGCCGTAATTCCCAGAGACAGTAATCTCAAGGTAGCTACGCAGTTATGAGTTTTCGTCTCTGTGAAGACATATCTGTACCACTTGCGGTCTTTGAAAGCTCACTAAATGGAGATTTATGACACTAGTCGCTAATTATAAGAAAAGGCCGCTGTAACAGTACATAAGGCTACTATGGCTTCCACAATGGCATTAAATGTCTTGATGCCAAGGAATACAACTCCGAGAGGGAAAAGACGTACTTATTTCCTCTAACGGCTCTATTCCAAACAAGATAGCTGTCTCAACCCATCTATGCACTATCTGTCTGGCTTCGGGATGAGAAACAGGTGACTTGAAAAAACCAGGAGAATATTTTGACAGCCTTTATTGCTTTTCTTCTATAGGAGAGCCTGTACCTCAGCAAGGAGAGACTCTCTTGGAAGAATTCGCCGGAAGATTTGTCCAACACGTACTTCTTGTAAGTGGAGCTTTGCTTAGCCTGATAGCTGCAGGACTGCAGAGACTACATTCTCATCCACTGATCTTCTGTAAATTTCATACGCTTGCTGCTCCTGGGACGAAGATCTGGATGCAGATCTCTACTCTGAACATCCCAATGACTGAAGCCTCAGATCACTAGCTACCGGATGGGCCGACTTCACAGGCAAAGACTGAATACTTCTTCTGGCGGCTGCCTGGATATCCGATGTCGGGTAGCTAGTGTGAGGTCGTGTGTGCTATACCTACCTGAGGAAGACGCCGTAACTGTAGCAGATGCCGGCAGCTGTTTGGAAGGAGCATCCAGAGCGGTGAGTGTAGACGTTAACTCCTACACAGGCATGTTTATCAAACAACATTTGGCCCCAAATGTTGTGGGTTAGAGAGAAGGCTCTCCCGCTTGCGGTCTTTTCAGACCACGCCGAGCCTCCATAAGAAAAACTTGCAGGTTCCTAAACAGGCAAGTTTCTCAACAACATTTGGCCCCAAATGTTGCTGGGTTAGAGAGAGGGCTCTCCCGCTCTTGGTCTTATTAGACCTCGCCGAGCCTCCCTAAGAGAAACTTGCAGGCTTCCTCCCTATCTCCGTCGATGCTGTGTGAGCTTTAGTTTTTGAGGTGTATGCTCTACCCAAATCTACACTTCCCTCGACCACAACAGACTTATCCGGTGTCAAGGCTCCCATGAACGGTGTAACCGCTTCACCGGTTGAGCTAGCTGTTTGCAAAGGATTAAGAACACTAAATAGAGGCCTTATCCCTTCATGAGCAACTTGCAGCAACCTCTATTTGCTCATCAGAGTGTGATGAAGGCAGCATACTTGAATAGGTGTCACAATACAATCATCACCATGTTCTTGTTTCTCTGAAAAAGAAACTGAAAAATTTGAATTATTTTGCAGTGAGAGCTCTGGCATAGGAACCTCACTGCCAACGATGTACCGCGACACCCACCTCCAACGTCTCATCATCCCAATGTACACAAGTAGGACAAGAATCCGCATGAGTGCATTGATTACAAGCATGTAAATCCAAGGAAGACTTCCTCACCTTGCATTTAGAGCAGAAAGCTTTGATAAATACAATCAAAAGACAAAGTCGATAGCACTCCTACAAACTCCACAACAAAATATAAGATAAAGATACAAGAATAATAGCAATCAAAATCAAATTTGAAAAATTTATAAAAAAAAAATTTAAATTTTTTTTCAGAAAATGCCTAAGTTCCCAAAGGGAACATTATGAGCCCAAGGGCATCCCGATAGAGCCAAAGTGTGGAGCACAGCAGTTTTCTCCCTGCAGGGGTCTGCAGCGGTGTCTGGTAGTGTACACGTGAGGTATCGGCCTCAGCCTTCCCTGACTTCAACTCGGCAAAGTTGGAAGTGGCTGCCGACCGAACCCCCATGCTGTGTAGTGCAAGCCTGTAGTAAACAATTGTAAGGTAGGTTGATAAAAAACTGCCTTCTTCCTCGCACTCGAGAGGATAAATACAGTGTCGTCCATATGGCTGAGGGCCTGCGACACCTGCATAAACTGAACCGGAAAGGAAAGGACTTCTTCCTTTGTCCGGGTAAAGTCTGCGCCTAATGACGCCAGTGGTTTCTCTCTTGTCGTAACAGCATTTTGATTCGGCGGAACAAAAGCAGGGTAGTATTGATGGATAAAAGCCATCGCAACCATGTACTGTTCTGAAAGGGAAGGGTAATCCTCTTCCTTATCCCTTTCACCATCCGAAAGAATCAGTTGCGAATCTCAGTCCACTGCATCTGCGCGAACAGACGACTGGACCGACCCAGCACCGTCCTACAACTCAGATTCTGAGTCTGAGGGCGACTGCATCTGCACTTGCTGGGATGCTGCAATTAGCTGCGCAATCTGCGACAGCAAGTCCGTCATCGAGGCCTGAGGAGCAGCGTTCCTTAGCCGCATGCTGTTCCTGGGACGGTGTGTTGGAAACGGATCCTTTCTCCGAGCGTCCCCGTGATCAAGGCCTCGTCTCCCTAGCTACCGGATGGTCCGACTTCACGGGTAAAGAGTGGTTCCTTCTTCATGCAGCAGGCTGGATATCCGAAGTCGGGTAGCTAGAATGTGGTCGTGTGTGCTTAATAACGTAGCAGAGGAAGCCGTGACTGAAGCCGACCCTGGCTGCAGACTAGACAGAGCATCCTGAGCTGCGGGCGGACATATGCTCCGTCTCGTGCAAGTTTCCAACCAGAAAAACTTCATTACGGCCTTGTGAAACGTAGCGGAGGAAGCCTTGACTGAAGCCGACACCGGCTGCAGACTAAACAGAGCGTCCCGAGTGGAGGGCGGACATATGCTCCGGCTTGTGCAAGTTTCTCAAAACAACATCTTACCCCAGATGCTTCTATATTAGAGAAGGGGGCCTCTCCCGCTCACGGTCTATCAGACCTCGCTGAGTACAAGAACTTGCAGACTTCCTCCCTATTTCCGTCATCGCTGGGTGAGCTATTTATATTATAGTGCTTGCTCTACCCAATCAACCTCTCAGACCGCAACAGATTTACCCAGCATCACGGCACCCACAGACAGAGTACCCTTCACCGGTCGAGCTAGCTGCTTGCAAGAGATTAAAACGTTTAACCAAAGACCCTAACTCTTGCAATAATGAGCACTGCAGCTAGCTCTATATGCTCCACAGAGCACGACGACGGTAGAACACTTGGATGGGTGTCAGAATATCATCACCATGTTCATGTTCCTCTGAAATAGAAACTGACAGAATGAATTAAAATGCGGTAAGAGGGTCTGATCCTCAGAACCTCACCGCAATCAACGTACCGCAACACCCGACTCCAACATCAGTCATCCCAGTGCAACACAAGAATGGTAAGAGTCGGCAGGAGTGTATCAACTAAAGTCGATATCAGTCCTCCAAATTCCATAACAATATATATAAATAACTGAGATACATGAATAATAGCAATCATAAGTAAATTCAAAATATTTTTTGTAAACAAAAAACATTTTGAAAAATGCCCCAAGTTCCCAAAGGAAACATGAAGAGCCCAAGGGCATCCTGATTGAGCCTAAGTGTGGACAAAATCCAAAATTTTTTGAGCTACACTACCGGAATAATAATCCATGTATTCTACAGTATACTACAGTAATAGAATATAAGAAACTACCTATATATGAGGCTGTTGATAATGTAAACAATATCAATGTAAACAAAACATCAGGCACACAAAAAGGCCCAAAATCAGAACCAATTGAAATGCTATCAAATGCAAAGCTAGATCTTCATACAAAGAAAAAACGATACATCGGATAGAAGATGCAAGACTAAACGGCCTAACACCCCTAGGGTGAGGGCTTAACCCTGGGGAAGAAACAGAATAATATTTTGTAATAAATGTTAAATTCCCAAGAAATTTAATAAAAAATTTCATTAAAAAATAGCCAAAAAGCTTAAGAGTTTAACAGGAAGGGTTCATGGAAGGATAGGGAAGAAATAATTAACACACAGTGGAATAATCATTTTTAAAAATGATGACGTCAGCCATATGTCCCGAAATTGGGAAACATAAAATAATTTTATCAATGTTATAAAGTTACAGCCCTGAACGTCCAAAACCACCGCTGAACAATTCCTTCATCCAATAACAGCCTTGTATCCACCAATTCTTGCATTGATTTGTGTCTGGCATCCTCAAAATGGAGATTTTAAAGCACAGATGTCATTTCATTGTTGATGACTTTTAGGGCCAAAGAAAGAATGATGTTGGCGCCAATTCCGAACACTTTCTGCACATGTGCTGAGAGAGAATGTATGGACAGCCAGATAGGACTTTTAATTTTCGGTTTTGCAAGCAAATTTGGGGAATTGGGGGCAGGGGGGGGGGGGGGGGGGGGCAAAATTTGTGTTTGGCCCTTAATAACTTTGAGTTAAGCACCAGCTAGTCTGTGCCATTGGTTTACAGTGTAAAAATATGGCTTGAGAAACAGAACATCTACTGTATTTACTCTATGTATTGGGACACTCTATGATTTGGGACACACATTTTTTCCAGAAAACTCTGGAAAACTATATTTTTTTTATGCTCTAAAGTTTGGGACATTCAGGAGATTTATTTCCAGTTGGCCCGTCGCTAGTAGCAGACGACACTCATAAAAAAAATTCTTGAGTATCTAAAAATTCTTGAGTAACTAAAAATTGCGCTCGTTCCAATGAGGGATCATAAGCTATGTTTTGGAAGCAAAAAATGAAAATATAAAAAAAAATTGGATGGCGATTTTCGTATACAGTGATGGAAAACGAATCACACACAACTTTATTCAGCATCAAATCAAGACCAGGCTGTGTTCTTTCCCCATTTTCTAAGAATTGGGACACCTGTGAAAATAATTATTTTTAGCTGTCCCAATACATAGAGTAAATACGGTACTTTGTGCAGACTAAAAATATTCTTGACATCAAAATGACAAGTGACCTGTGAATTACCTTTGAAGGCGACATGGGTCCAGCTAATGCTCTCACTGCATATCGAGGATCTCTGTGATTGGAATTGTTTGGAGGAAAATCTGCTGAGGAATTGAACAGTTTATCTGGTGACAATGGATCACAAATTAATGGAGCAACACTGTTGTCCTCATACCTCATCAAAGGCACAAACACCTGACCTAAAATTAAAAATCATTTAAGGAATTTTTTGTAAATTCAACCCTATCCCAACAGAAATTATTCTTTTACTCCTACTATATTCTGATTGATGGATAGAAATTGAATAATAAATGGTCAATCACTGTAAAAGGCTTAAACTGAAGACATTGAAAATTCCATAGGCTAACGTTTTGTTACTTTGGATTTACTTTATTGGAATTTACTCCAGAGTGGTAATGGGCAACAATAGCTGGTGAACCAGTTTTAACTTGCAATATTAACTGGTTTGAGTGCTACAAGCCCCTGTCACGGCTTTACTGAAAAGTGCTGAAAGCCCCTTTTCTGGCTTTACTCTGTATACAACAGCTTTTTGTTTAAAAAATTGTAAAAAAAAGTAATTGTTTATGATAAAAATCTTATAAAGCTATGGCTCCTGCTGCTGGCAGCATGCATGGTATCTTTGAAAAATAATCGTGTTACAAATCACCCCAGGAAACAAATTAAGTAGTCTACCATTTAACAGGTTGGCTGCCAGAAACCCAGGTATATTTTCTTCACATATACCATATGTCGTTTTTACTTTTACTACGTAAATTACTATATTTTACAAGTGTAAATACGCTAATAAACATTGCTTCAGTCTACAACTGGACAAAATTACGAAAAACAGTCTACCAGATAGATTGTAGTTGGCACCTGGGAAGAAAATTTAATTCAGATGCCAACTACGAGTTATCTCTTAGAAATAAATCAACATCTCTTCAGAGTGTTTCGTTCATACTGCAGGTTCTTTCTGACGTAGTTGTACTGAATGCTTATTTACTTTTCAACCAGTATGCATATGGCTGTGAGAGGCATTTGTGCATTCTAAATTTCACTGTTTGTTTCCTTGGTGAGGTGTCTGACAAACTTGATGATGACCCAAACTCCACTGCACCACCAATGCCAACTGTAGAAATATTTCACTACATAACAAGTCTACTCCCACCGACAAAAAAGCAAAACCCCACAAAGCTGTGTTGGGTGTGCACCAGACCAAAGCAAAGGCGTGAATCACACAACTACTGCAATATCTGCCCAGACAAACCAGCAATTTTGTTTGGATGGATGCTTCAAACTTTACCACACTACAGCCTAGAACCCACGACCCTCTGTTCCTATATTATAACAACTATATAATCCAAGCAGAGTTAAAAAAAAAAACCTTGTGCTTTCTTGCTGGGTATAAATGATATAGATGTGCAACAGACATATTTTTAGGGAAACAATTTTTTTGTATTTCGTATTGCGTTGGAAGAATCCACCCCCCCCCGCCCCCCCTCCCCCCCTGACAACTACCTTTACCCAAGTTTGTACACTTTTGTGCAAATCCATTCATTAAGTTCATTAGACTCACAATTATCATTCACTTGCTCATATTCTGTAGTTACAAATAAAACAAAGATTTTGATTCACCTTTATCATTGGTGACTTTGCAAATAATACCAAATGTGGTCTTCCAAATTGCAGATTCGCCAGACGCTTGTCGTTCCTAGGGAAGCAACTCTACATATTTTCCACCATATTTATCTCTGTCCATGTGACAGCAATACATTCCCTCATTTCTTTTAACTGCCAGGCAGATTACGCTCAAATAAATTTACACTATAGTAACTACGAGTATATGCATAGAAGCAGAATCCGGTCTACTTGGAACTACAAGATAATTCGTAGTGGCAGCAAATGTGTTAATCTGGCACTCTGCAAGTTTATAAATATAATGTCTATGAAATGTGATAAGCGAATATCCATAAGAGGTTTGACGCACAAAATTGTTTGCATCCTAACAATACATCAATACACGTGATAGAGGTTGACTGCAACAATGAGAATCAGTGATATAACAAAGACCTTGTAATAATCACAGCAATGAGGTAATAAAAAATGTACCTTCCAACAACTCTTCTATCCGCTTTTTATTTTCTTCAGATTTAATTCTACTGCGTGTACAAGCTACCTAGAAAGAGAAAAAACATTTCAATAAACCTCAAGGCTTTGTTTTAAATTTTATGAGTGTGATGTACAATAGACACTGTAATCTTACATTTTGCAGAAAGGATTGTTTGCATTATGCGGACATACAATGCCAACAAAATGCCAGACTTTATCCTGCCCACGTGTATGAACTTGGGAAGATAAACTTTGAAATAAAAGTGGTGTTTGTGACAGCACTACTAACATGGCCCAGACATGATATAGAGTGGAGCCCACTTAACCCTTAAGGGTTTGGAGGTTTTTACACATTTATGCTAGACTTTCTGTGGCCTTGCAGTTCTTTTTAGGCAAGTCTTGGCTGCCTGCAGTAAATGGGGTGTATTATCACCAAATCACCCAGAGAGGAGATTCCACCCAAGCGTAACATGCACAGGTAAAGTTCCAGCCAATGGACCTCCGGGTTAAACACAGGTCCATTGGCTGAAATATTGCTTGTGTTTTCTGTCCATATATACTGAATTTGAAAGTGATACTTTGGTGATAACTCCACTCCAGTGGTGATTTAGTCACAATCCACTTTCCATGTACTGTATATAGACAGCCAAGATGTGCCTAAAAACAACTGCCAATGTACTTACAATCTGAGTTGTGAGATAACCCAGAGACAGCATGCAGGAGCATTTAATCTGCTGCATCAATGACACTTTGAACAGACAGGGTCTCATTGTATCAGAAGTTTTACAGGTGGAGGAGTCAGATTATTCTGAGAGAACTGCAGAGCAGTGGCAAGTAACTGTCACACTCCAACTTATTAACTCTTCACAAGCAGAGTAAGCAGTGGTTAAAGGTGAGAGCACTATCGACGTGCAGTATGCAGCACCACAATGGGCCATCAGGATTAAGTGTCTTGCCCAAGGACACAATGCAGTTAGCTGATCAGGATCGAACAGTCAACCTTTTGGTTTAAAGTTTGATGGTCTAACCATGAAGCCACCATGTCCCACCTCACTACAAATATGATTGTTAAGTGAATACAGGTGATAGTGTAAACTCTTGTCCGGTGAATAAAGAAAACTGTGATCTTACAAAGAATCACATGAAGAGAGAAGGTAATGCAAGCAAACATAATAGAACTGAAAGAATTAGAATGCTTGTATATCATTTGTATACCCAAATGAAGGTGTCACAAAATTCTAAAATATCGAAGTTAAATAATTTTTAGAAAGCACTGTCCTTATGAAATTCTTTCTGTCTGCAATCCTTCCTACACTTTTTATCTGTCTTCTAAATCATATTTCCTGACCGATCCAGTGCTTGAGTAGAGATGAGTGGTATACAGTAAATATGGTTCCATTTCGGTACTGAGTCAATACCGATTTACCGTACTAAGGAAATATCAGATTACCGAAATTTTGGTATTGAAAATATTCCAGACATTTGTTAAAAAATGAAAGGACATACAACAGAACATTATGCAAATACTTGACGAAAAGGGCCCACAGCTTTCTAGCGGCAGTTACCACTGGTTATTTGATGTAACAAAAATGCTGAGAGAAAATACTCAGTGGTATTTTCTCTCAGCTTTTTTGTTACATCAAATCACAGATGTCGATTGTCTGTCTATTTCCAACATTTTGACCATTCAGTGACTTTGCCTGCTGTAAAACAGCGATTTGCAGCTGGGAAGTATATTAAAAGTTAAAAAATTTATAGTAATTTATATATTTTTTAAACTTACCAATGACCCCGACTTAGCTGGTGCAAACTCTTAATTATTCAGGGCCAAACACAAATTTTGCCCCCCCCCCCCCCCCCCCCCATCCCCAAATTTGCATCAAAACCGAAAATTAGATGTCCTAGAAGGTCCTCCATACTTTTACTCCACTGCGCATGCGCAGTGTCAAGGAGGTCTCGAAATTGGCGCCAAATGTCATTCTTACAACCAGTGCCTGGTAAGCGTTATGTACTCAGCAGGGAGGTATGAGTTCCCAACTCATGGGAGAGCCATCCCCGTCTGGGTCATTGGTAAGTATAAAAAATATATAAATTACTATAAATTTTTTAACATTTTTAAACTGTACCAATGGCCCAGACTTAGCTGAATAGCAAAAAAGGTTGGAGGGCCTAGGACATAAAGGAAAATCCAATAGGCTCAATTACACAAGACAGAATTATCCCCTCAAGGAGAAAAGGAGAGATAGGCTTTATATGTATCTTTCTTATTCTTATCAAAGAAGAAAGACACAACACCATTCTGTAATTGAGCACAATAACATCAATGATCTCTATTAATATCCAGTATAACCCTTTATACTAATTATTTTTAAAGGTAAGCCAATAAATAAAGGAAGTCCAGAGAAATCAGACTCTTTATACTCATTAAAAGTGTCAGAGGATTGTATATTAAAGCTCGTTTGACACGTGACATATACAAATGCTTCACACCGAGCTACACTTTAAAAATATTACATGAATGAGTAAACATTAGCTTTACACTTTAAAACCATCCCGGTACCGACTCGGAATTACTGACTCCTGGTGAGGAATTCCCTTGCTTTTCACTATAAAGGTGACCTAAGGGAACATCCCCCCCCCACCACCCCCCCCCCCCCAACCCTTCCCCTTGGTCAAATACCCCAGAGCGAAGAGGGCAGCAGGACAGAGTCACTGCCAGAACAGAAAGCCTACATAACTATAGTTGCAACTGTTTAGTGGACGATATTCTGAGCAACTGATAATGGACCTAAACAATGTAGATCTCCAGAAATGGACTCAATATTTCTAAGATAAAAATTTATGAAAGTGGAAGGCTGAGACCAATATGCAGCCTTCATTAAATCTGTAATAGCAACACTATTAGCATAAGCCCAAGATGTTGATAGAGCTCTTACTTCATGAGCTGAAATCTTAAGCGCAGACTGCTGAGTTGAAGATAACTTTTCATAAGCAGTACGGATAGTTAATTGAATCCATCTAGCAATAGAATGGACCATAATGTCCTTTCTATTAGGCATCAAAGACAAAAAGAAACGCTTACATCCCTTTCTAATGACCTCAGACCTACATTTATAAATATGTATTGCTCTAACAGGACAGAGTAAAGGCCTATGCCCGTCAGAAGACGGAAGGGCCTTAAAAACAATAGGTTCTGGATACTTATTATTGATTCTCAGCCAAAAATCCAGCATTGGTAGTAAAGGTAATAGTATTACCGACGCTACGATAGTGAGAATCATCCACAGATAGTGCATGAAGCTCGCTAACTCATCTAGCAGAAGAGAAGGCTAAGAGAAAAGCTGTCTTATAAGTTAAGAATTTGAAGTCCACTTTGTCAAGAGGCTCAAATGGCGCTTCTTTTAGTTTAAGAAGAACTCAAGCTAAATTCCACTTAGGAATTAATCTAAGGGTTCTAGGTCTATTTATCGAAAAGTTTCTTACTAAATTAGATAAAGAAAAAATTTGGAGAGGACGAGTGCATAGCCACCCCATTGGAATGAGATTCGCGGCAATTACTATTAGATGATATTGTCGTTTCCAACGGCGTGTTAGGAATTGACATAGACGATGGCATGGATAATTCAAGGTCTTCGGCCTGGTCGTCTAGACGCAGAGGAACTCTCTGAATGCCCTGTCCTGCCGTTTCAAATCTATTCCTTGGATTGATGAAAGGCAGATGAAGAGCACTTGCCGGTAGGAAGGCTGACTTGCCTGTTTTGGTAGCAAGTTTACTAATAGCGTCATTCAAAAGTTCAAATGTCTGTTGAGACATTTCTGGACTGTGACGGAAACTCAGGGACGGAGTCCCTAAACTGATTGAAGAATTCAGTGTCCAGTGGCGCTATAAGCCTCCTATCCGGCTGCGCAGCATTTTGGAACAACATCAGGAAGGTAATGCCGGATGAACTCTACGGCAATTTTGTGTTGTTCCAAAAGGGAAAAATCCAATTCCTCCGAATCCCTTTCGCCTTCCTGTCGGACCACTTGTAAGTCTCGGTCATCTGTACCTAATCCAGCAGCGGAACGTACCGACCCAGCATCATCTGATAATTCCTGTTCCAACAGAGTTTCTGCCGGCTGCTGCGATGATCTGCGCTATCTGTGATAGCATGTCCGTTACGGAGGCCTGTGGAGCTGCGGTCTTACGAGATTTAGCCGCCAGAAGCTCCCTGGGCGTTGACTTCTGCATACTTCTTTCATGCAAATGTCCGGACGAAAAAGGCCTCGTATCCCTGGCTACCGGATGGCGTGACCTGGTCGTCGTGGAATCCCTGGACGGCGATGCTGGCTGGATATCACTGGTCACGTAGCCAAGGTGCGGTCGTGTGTGCTGCCGTGAGGTAGAGGAAGCCGTATGAGCAGTCTCGCTGGACTGTCTATACACCGGAGCGTCCCGAGGGGTGGACATATGCTCCAACTGAGGAACGTTATGAACAACAGCATCCGGACCGCGATATTGTTGTACGAGAGAGCGACCCATGCGGAGCTGAGCGGGTGAGCTAGGAAACGGACTAAAAGGCTTCCTCCATCCCATCGTCTGTTCCGTCGTCACTGGGTGTGCACGTGGAATGTTTATAGTGCTCGCAACACCCGAATCTCCTTCCTGGACCGCAACGGACGAACCCAAGTGCTGAACCAATCGGTGAATGGTCGCGACACCGGACGAGCTAGCGGATGTCAACCCTACTTGGGGCCTCTTAGGCAATTGGCGTATCTGCATGAGCACTTTTGCCGCTAGCTCTTCATTTGATTGTGACGACGGAAGCACACTCTTGGACGACATCACGGAAACATCACCCTGTTCTTGTTCCTCTGAAAAAGAGTGAAAAACTAGAGTGACCCTGCAGAGAGAGGACTGGCATGGTCCTCTCCCCGCTAACAACATACCATGACACACGTCTCCAACGTTTGTCATCCCAATTGATACACATGGAACAAGGGTTAGTGCGAGTACATTGACTACAATTAATACAGAAATCATGAAAATCAGAGGAAGATTTCCGTCCATAACAATTTGAACAATAATCTTTCATTGTGAAAAAAGTAAACAGTCATAGTACTCGCACTAAACCTTGAAAACAAAGATACATAATAAAATAATCCATTATAACATTACGAAAAAATCATTCAAAAAGAAAAAAAAATTTTGAAAAAAACTTTTCAGAAGAGCCCAAGTTCCCAATGGGAACCCTGAGCCCAAATGGATCCCAAAAAATGTTTAAATCATTTTGAAAAATTAATGTAACACTTACCGACAATATTAATGTATCCTGCTATGAACTAAACTAAGCAGAAGACAAGTAATCACTATCAGAAGTAACTGTTGTCAACCTAAACAAAAAGTGTAAACAAACCAGAAACATGACTCCAGGCACTGGTAAACATGGCCCGAAATCAGTATCCAATTTAAACACCATCTGATGCAAAACAGAGCCTTCCCAAGAAGAAACTGCAGAACATCAGATAGTAGATGCAGACCAAAACGCCTAAGCACCCAAGGGTGAGGATGTAAACATGGGGAAAAAACCGAAAATAATTCTGTTTCCAAGCCAAAACTCCTAAGGAATTTTAGTAATAAACATTACAAAGAATAAGCCAAAAGCATGGGAGAATAGCTAGGGGGAATAAAGGAAAGGGAGAGAGGAAACAAACAATGAAACATTCATAGCAAGAATGACAACAACAGGGCCATGCCTCGAAAATAGGCAACATGAAATAATTTCGTAAAATAATTATAAGTTACAGCCCTGAAAATTTCTTTCCACTGTTTTTCCTCTCCTCCTTCTATTTCCTCTTCATATCCACCATTTCTCTCATAATTATGTGTCTGGCATCATTTAAACTGAGATTTACAAGCACAAATATCAGTGAGGTGATACTGAATTGAGGGCCAAACAAAGAATGACATTTTGTGCCAATTTCAAGACCTCCTTGACACTGCAAATGCACAGTGGAGTGAAAGTATGGAGGACCTTCTAGGACATCTAATTTTCGGTTTTTGATGCAAATTTTGGGGATGGGGGGATGGGGGGGGGGGGGGGCAAAATTTGTGTTTGGCCCTGAATAATTAAGAGTTAGCACCAGCTAAGTCTGCGTCATTGGTACAGTTTAAAATAATTGGATTCCAGCACTCTAGCAGTTAAAAAGTGAGTATTGGTGAATAATTTTTGACTGATTCCTAGCAAAAAGAATCAAATTGTGCTATCAAGTATCATTTAGTTTACTTCTCAGCATGTGGCAAATTGATCTCATAGCTGATCTGCTATGGGCAGATTAAACTTTGAAAACTTCAAAATGTTAAAAAATTTATAGTAATTTATATATTTTTTATACAAACCAATGACCCAGACTTAGCTGGTGCTAAACTCTTTAATTCAGGGCGAAACACAAATTTTTTTCCCCCAATCCCCAAAATTTGCATCAAAAACCAAAAATTACATGTCCTATATGGTCCTCCATACATTTACTCCTCTGCACATGCGCAGTGTCAAGGAGGTCCCGAAATTGGCACCAATTATCATTCTTACAACCAGTGCCTGGTAAGCATTATGTACTCAGCGGGGAGGTATGAGTTCCCAACTCATGGGAGGGCCATCCCCGTCTGGGTCATTGGTAAGTATAAAAAATATATAAATTACTATAAATTTTTTAACATTTTTATACTGTACCAATGACCCAGACTTAGCAGAATAGTAAATAGGCTGGAGGGCCTAGGGCATAGAGGAAAATCCAGTAAGCTCAATTATCTATAACAGAATATCCCCTCCAGGAGAAAAGGAGAGATAGGCTTTACATGTATCTATCTTATTTATATTAAAGAAGAAAGACACAATACCGATCAGTAATTGAGCGTAATAATCATCAATGATCTCTATTAACATCCAGTATAACCCTTTATACTAATATTTTTAAAGGTAAGCCAATAAATAAAGGAAGTCCTGAGAAATGAGACTCTTTATATTCATTAAAAGTGCCCGAGGATTGTATATTAACGCTCGTTTGACACATGACGTATACAAATGCTTCACACCGAGCTACACTTTAAAAATATTACATGTACGAGTAAACATTAGCTTTACACTTTAAAACCATCCCAGTACCGACTCGGAATTACTGACTCTAGGGGAGGTATTCCCTTGCTTTTCACTATAAAGCAGGTGACCTAAGGGAACACCTGCCCCCCCCACCCCCTTCCCCTTGCCCTGGGTCAAATACCCCAGAGCAAAGAGGGCAGCAGGACAGAGTCACTGCCAGAACAGAAAGCCTACATAACTATAGTTGCAACTGTTTAGTGGACGATATTCTGAGCAACTGATAACGGACCTAAACAATGGAGGTCTCCAGAAATGGACTCAATATTTCTGAGATAGAAATTAGTGAATGTGGAAGGTTGAGACCAATATGCAGCCTTCATTAAATCAGTAATAGCAATACAATTAGCATAGGCCCAAGAAGTAGAAAGACCTCTTACTTCATGAGCTGAGATCTTGAGTGCCGACTGCTGTGAAGAAGAAAATTTTTCATAAGCAGTACGAATAGTTAATTGAATCCATCTAGCAATAGAATGAACCATAAAATCCTTTCTATTAGGCATCAAAGACAGAAAGAAACGCTTACGTCCCTTTCTGTTGAACTCAGATCTACGTTTGTAAAAGCATATTGCTCTAACAGGACAAAGTAAAGGCCTACGCCTATCAGATGATGGAAGGGCTTTAATAACAATAGGTTCAGGATACTTATTAGGAGCCTGATTCTTAGCCAAAAATCCAACATTGGTGGTAAAGGTAATAGTATTACCAACACTACGGTAGTGAGAATCCTCCATAGATAGTGCATGAAGCTCACTAACTCTTCTAGCAGAAGAGAAGGCTAAGAGAAAAGTTGTCTTATATGTTAAGAATTTGAAGTCCACTGCGTTAAGAGGCTCAAAAGGCGCTTCTTTTAGCTTAAGAAGAACCCAAGCCAAATTCCACTTGGGAATTAATCTAAGGGTTCTAGGTTTATTTATCGAAAAATTTCTAATTAATTTAGATAAAGAGACATTAGTTCCAATCATTAAGCTATCATGATGTGCATAGGTATCGGATAGCATAGACCTATAACCCTTAATGGTGATAGACTGCAGATTAATCTCATCAAACAAGTATACTAGAAAGTTTGCAATGCCTGGAATGGAAGGATCATAAATATCTACGGAATGATCCCCACACCACTGACGAAAGACCTTCCACTTAGCAGCATAGTTTAGCGAAGAGGAGGTCCTCCTACAGTTAGAAATCACATCCACTGCTCGTCCTGTAAAATGTTTTCCGTGCAAGAAGGACCGTACAATGGAAATACGTGAAGGTTTAGACCTTGCGGATTGTGATGGAGGATGCGGGATTTCCCCTGCGAAAGAAGATCTTCCCGTTGAGGAAGCTTCCTCGGTATGTCCCACAACAGACACCTGAGTTGATTTATCCATGGTCTCTGTGGAGACAGAGATGCTACCAACAGAATCTTGCATTGCGATTGTTTTATCTTGAGCAATATCTGCTGAATCAACGGCGCTGGAGGATACGCATATGTTATCATTCCGTCCCAAGAGATCGAGAGAGCATCTACTGCAAATGCTCGAGGATCCGGACAAGGTGACACATACGTCTGCAACTGATTGTTGAGATGTGTCGCAAATAAATCTATCATTGGCCGTTCCCATTGGTAGCAAATCTGATTGAATACTTGCTTGTTGAGAGTCCATTCTGATGGCAACAGGCGACCCCTCCGTGAAAGGGAGTCTGCCAACACGTTCAGACGACCCGGAATATGACGGACCGAGAGAAGAATCTGATGTTGTAGTACAAACAGAAGAATTCTTTCCGTTAGATTGAGCAACGGAATGGAATGAGTGCCACCTTGGTTCTGAATATACGCAACTACTGTCGTATTGAAGGACAGAATTTGCACGTGTGCATTCTGAATAACATCTATCCAATGACGTAGAGCAAGCCAAATCGACATCATCTCTTTGATGTTGATGTGCTTGCTTAAAAACTGCGGATCCCAAAGACCCTGGCACTTCAAATCCGATGGGCTCAGTGTTGCGCCCCAACCTGTTTGACTGGCATCCGTCATAATTGTAGAACTCGGATCTGGCAATTGCAGTGGAACTCCCTGAGTTAACCACTGTATGTCTGCCCAAGTCTGGATCTCTTGTTTCACTTGGCTTGACAAGAGGATGTCCGTATCGAGCGAATGAATGTTCACTCTCCAATTCTGAGTCAGATAGACCTGGAGAGGATGAGTGTGTTGCCGCCCCATTGGAATGAGATCTGCGGCAGCTCCGCACAGACCTATTAGTCTCATGAATTCTCTCGCTGTAACTTTGTCTGAGTGAAGACAATAGCGAGCGTAACAACTGACTAATTTCACTCTGGTTAACGGCAGACGAACGAGATTGTTGTGCGTCTCGAAGCTCATCCCCAGGAGGGTGAATGACTTGGACGGCACCAGATCCGACTTCTCTTCGTTTACTATGAAACCAAGACGTCGGAGCAATAGAAGCAGATTCTGCATATCGTTCTGAAGCGTTAACTCGTTACCGTACATCTGAAGAATATCGTCCAGGTAAGCCGACGTTATCGCAGACGAATGAGCTCAGAAATAAGTCATTACTGAGTTCATTGCTCGAGTGAAAGCCCAGGGCGCTAGATTCAGACCAAAGCACATCGCTCGGAACTGATAAACCTAGGACAGCGAAGCGAAGATACTTTCTGAATGCCGGATGTACCATGACGTGAAAGTATGCATCCTTGAGGTCTATGCTCGCAGCATAGTCATTCACTCGAAAGCTCGCTCTGACCAATCGAATGGTCTCCATATAGAACTTTGGAGCCACGATCAGCTTGTTTATCCAGCTTAAATCGATCACTGGATGGAACGAGCCGTCTGGTTTCGGAACCAGAAAGAGATGGCTGTAGAAACCTGGAGATTCCTGGTTTTCTACGACCTCTATCGCGTTCTTCTTTAAAGAGACTGGACTTCTGACAGAAGTGCCATCCTTTTCTGAAAATTTGACGGAAGCTGAGTCCATCTTGGACTTCGAGTTAACGGAGGTTTGCCTTTGAAGGACAGTTTTAGTCCTTCCGAAATAACCCCTCGAACCTAAGGGTCCTCCGTAATTTATTCCCAGTTGCTTGAGAAACTCAACAGTCTTCCACCCACCGGAACGCGACAGAGGTCTAAACCATCACCTCCTGGATCTGCGAGGCTTGCGGGAGGAGAAACTACATCCTCTGCAACTTGCACCTCGCCCCGTCAGCCTAGGGGCGTTTGACCGGTTATTTCGGCCAGCGTTACGGCCCCTACTCGAGTCGCTACTCTGACGGTCACTAGAGTAAGACCTAGAGGACGCATAGGAACCTCTATAGGAACTTCCCTTGGACGAACTCATCCCAGAAGTGCCTGGCCTACTCTTCTCTGCTGGTTCCGACTTCTTGGAAGCAGACTTAAATAGCTGAGAGTCAGAAGCTTTCTTAGTTAATTTATCATATATTGCAGAAAGCTTGCCGCTGAAGAGAAACTCTCCGGAGACCGGAGCGACTCTAAGAGAGTTTTTCACCTTAGTGTCCATGCGTGTGGAAGTAGCTAGGGCCAAGTCACGTCTAGCTAACTCCAGATTCATCACTGAAAGGGCGGAGTTATACGTGGAAAAAGCTATGGCCCTGGACAGAACTCTTAAGGACGTCTGTACATCTTGGAATTCTGGTCCTTCAAGGCATAATGACAACGCTCTAGTAAGGTGATCTGCGTATGAAAGAGTGTCTTAAACTAGCTCTGTTAGACGATATTGTCGTTTCCATCGTTGAAGAAGGAAGTGACATAGACGACGGCATGGATATTTCAAGGTCTTCAGCCTGGTCGTCTAAATGCAGAGGAACTCTCTGGACACCCTGACCTGCCGTATCAAATTTATTCCTTTGATTGATGAAAGGCAGCTGTAGAGCAGATGCCGGTAGGAAGGCTGACCTGCCCGTCTTGTTGGCGAGTTTGTCAATAGCGTCATCTAATAATTCAAATATCCGAGAGACATTCCTGGACTGTGACGGAAATTCCGGGACAATGTCCCTAAACCGATTAAAAAAGTCGGTGTCCAGTGGCGCTATCACCCTCGTATCCAGCTGCGCAGCATTTTGGGCCGGCGGAACAACTTCTGGAAGGTAATGCCGGATGAACTCTACGGCCATTTTATGTTGTTCCGAAAGGGAAATATCTAACTCATCGGAATCCCTTTCGCCATCCTGCCGGACCTCTTGCAATTCTCGGTTGTCCGCACCTGATCCAGCAGGGAACATACCGACCCAGCTTCGTCTGAAACTTCATGTTCCGACAAGGGCTCTGCCGGTTGCTGGGATGCTGCGATGATCTTTGCTATCTGTGATAGCACGTCCGTTACGGAGGCCTGGGGAGCCGCGGTCTTACTGGATTTAGCCGCAGAAAGCTCACTGGACGTTGCATCCTGCATAATCTTTTATGCGAACGTCCGGATGTAGGAGGCCTCGTATCCCTGGCTACCGGATGGCATGACCTGGTCGCTGTGGAACCCCTTGTCGGCAAAGCTGACTGTATATCACTGGTCACGTAGCCAAGGTGCGGTCGTGTGTGCTGCCATGAGGATGAGGAAGCCTTATAGATAGCCTCACAGGACTGCCTATATACCAGAGCATCCCGAGCGGCAGACGTATGCTCCGACTGCGTAACGCTACAAACTACAAATCTGGTCCCAGATGCTGCTGTATGAGAGAGGGACCTCTCTCACTTGCAGCTCGTGCAGAGCTGGACAAGCTAAAAACCGGACTATCAGGCTTCCTCCGATCCATCCTCCTTTCCGTCGTCACTGGGTGTGCACGTGGAAGTTTTATAGTGCTCGCAACACCCGACTCTCTCTCCTGGACCGCAACGGACGAACCCGGTGCTGACCCATTCGGTGAATGGACGTGACACCCCTTCAATTGAACTTGCGAACTCCTGGGTAATTGAAGGATCTCCATGAGCACTTTTGCCACTAGCTCTTCGGTTGTTTGTGACGACGGAGGGAGTGAAAGACTAGAGTGACTCTGTGGAGAGAGGACCGGCATGGCCCTCTCCCCAGTAACAACATACCGTGACACACGTTTCCAACGTTTGTCATCCCAATTGAAACACACAGCACAAAGATCAGTGCGAGTACATTGAGTACAATTAATACAGAGATCATGAGAATTAGAGGAAGATTTCCTCCTATTACAATTTGAACAATAATCATTCATTGTGAAAAAAAGTAAACAATCATAGTACTCGCACTAATACTTGAAAATAAAGATACATAATAAAACAATCCATTATAATCATTACGAAATAAAGATTCGAAAAGAAAATTATTTTTTTCAAAAGAGCCCAAGTTCCCATTGGGAACCCTGAGCCCAATGGATCCCAAAAAAGCCTAAGTGTGGACAAAAATTTAAATTCATTTTGAAAAATTAATGTAACACTTACGGACAATATTAATGTATCTTGCTATGAAATAAGTGATGCAGAAGACAAGTAATCAGCAGTAACTGTTGTCAATCTAAGAAAATGTGTCAACAAACCGGAAACATGACTCCAGGCACTGAAAAAACCTGGCCCGAAATCAGTTACCAATTTAAAACACTATCTGATGCAAAACAGAGGCTTCCAGAGAAGAAACTGTAGAACATCAGAAGGTAGATGCAGACCAAAACGCCTAAACACCCCTAGGGTGAGGACGTCAACATGGGGAAAAAACTGAAAAAATTCTGTTACCAAGCCAAAACTCCCAAGAAATTTTAGTAATAAACATTACAAAATATAAGCCAAAACATGGGAGAATAGCTAGGGGGGAATAAGGAAGGTAGAGAGGAAACACTGATCAAACAATGGTACATTCATAGCAAGAATGACAACAACAGGGCCATGCCTCGAAAATAGGCAACATGAAATAATTTCGTAAAATAATTATAAGTTACAGCCCTGAACATTTTCTTGCACTATTTTTTCTCTCCTCCTTATATTTCCTCTTTATTTCCACCATTTCTCTCATCAAAATGTGCCTGGCATCATGAAAACTGAGATTTGGAAGCACAAATAACAGTGAAGTGCAACTGTTTTGAGGGCCAAACAAAGAATGATAATTGGCGTCAATTTCGGGACCTCCTTGACACTGCGCATGCGCAGAGGAGTAAATGTATGGAGGACCATATAGGACATGTAATTTTCGGTTTTAGATGCAAATTTTAGGGATTGGGGGGACAAAATTTGTGTTTGGCCCTGAATTAAAGAGTTTAGCACCAGCTAAGTCTGGGTCATTGGTGCAGTATAAAAATATCTATAGTGGAGACCACTTAATTGGATTTTTATGAACTGATTAACCCCATTAATTGAATTGTAATTTGCAAATTTACTCTATCGAAGTACATGCCTACTACATGCATCACTCAGATAACCACCAAATTACATATGTTTATAGACATTTCTGGACAAAGTCCATCAAATATTAGCATTTAACACTAGAGGTACTGTGAGCAAGCTCACAAAGTGATACCCCCCACGCCTCAGTTGTTGTGCTTACGAGGACACAACCATATGATGTAGCAACTGAAATGTATAAGTTAGATTATCTTCCCTTGGAAATGTCAAAACGGAATTATATTGCTTCATGCACATCTTCATATGGAGTTCTTCCATTGTGTAAAGTTTCATGAAAATTCTTCAAACGGTTTAGGAGGAGTTGCGCTTATAAGGCTGGACAGACGGACGGATGGACTGACAGGGTGATTTCTATATACACCCCCAAACTTTGTTTGCGGGGGGTATAATAATCTATTACATCTTGTTTGTCAGAGATCCATAAACTCTCATAAACAAGAGAAGATACAATAATTATTTATTTATTTATTTATTTATTGGGGTTTAATGACACTTCCTACAGCCAGGGTTAGCTGATGTCAGACAGTTTTACGGGTGGAGGAAGCCTGGATACCCAGAAAGAACCATCGAACAATGGCAAGCTACTGTCAGATTCCCCAAAGTACTAACTCCACACAAGCAGGGTTAGCATTGGTTAAAGACATGTGCATCATCGACATGCAGTATGCCTTAGTACACAGCACCACTGTGCCCTCAATCGGGATTAAGTGCCTTGCCGGAGGGTACAATTAGTGATGAGCCGATTATCGGTACGGGTTATCGGTATCGGCTGATAAATGGCTTATCGGCCATTTATCGGTATCGGCAAAAAATACCAATTCTGCCGATATTGGCAGCCGATATGTCTTTTTTTTTCCAAATCAACTTTTCAGGCAAATCGCTGATAATCTCAACTAAATAGTACTAGTTACTCAGATTAGGGCTTTTTAGAAAACGTATTTTTGGGGTATCACCCAAAATAAGCCCACCCCCATATTTCTCTGAATTAAAGTTTTGACTTCACATTTTCAGCTAAAAAAATAAAATTACCAAACTACATACTTTTGTGTTATTTATTATTGTCAGCCCTCATGTTTATCAACTTGATGGTGAAGACAAATGGGAAATTCCCAGTTCTTAAATTATTAATGACAGCGTGTTCAGTGACCCAAATTGTTGATGTCATTACTTTAGAAAATGAGTTGAGAAATTACCTGATGTGATCTCTGCAAAAATAGCTACTCCAAAATAAATATGAATTAATAACCTGAGTTGTAATATCCAGTTTGATCCATGCTACATGAAAGGCTGTTTTGAAAACAAAACAAGGGAAAGCCAAAGCCATATTGTTTACAACAATGGGGACACATGATGTACATCAGGGCGGTCAGTTTAAATATAGATTTTTAATTTATGAAACGTGCCCACGTGTTTTTATCAATGCATTGCAGAATTCAGTAACCCCCTCCCCCACTTCTACACTCTACAGGCAGCAGATCACGGACAAGTGACAATGATTCATGATTTTTTTTTTTGGTAAATGCAGTACCACTATGGCATTACCACTACGGGTGCTGGTCAAAACGTTCCCGAACCAAAACGTCCCCAAGAGTTGGTCAAAACGTCCCCAACAATTGCCAGTTGGTCAAAACGTCCCCAAGAGTTGGCCAAAACGTCCCCAACAATTGGTCAATTCACTACCAGTGAAAATACAAATACGTTGCATGATACCACAAGAAAATTTGCACCGGATTTTCCATCACTGATGCTTTTTGAAAGAATCAATGATGAAAAAATGTGAGGAAATTCTTTGTGACTATCTTGCAACGTATTGGCCTGTACAGATAGGCCTGCCTGTCTGACCCCACCCCCACCCCCCCCCCCCTCCAATTTTTTTCTTCTCTGGCAATAACAGCCAGTTTCAGTGTCGATGTGTCAATAACTGGGAAATGGATAGTGCAGATAGTTATCCGGTGCCAACAGTGTTGGCTGCGAACTGCCCCCTGTTAATCTTGCACTTGGAGAAAGTGAATGCAACAGAATTCACTGAGAAGCGGTCCACCAATGCATGTACATGTAAATGTTCACACGTGAATGGATTATTTCGTTTGTTTTTTTTCACAATGGATGGGAGTTTTGAATACTGAGGGCACCTTCTCTTGCGTGAGTAATACAAAACACAGTTCAAATACTTTTTAATAAACACAATTCAAAATGGAAATGTAATGACTGAACGAACATGTTTCAGGTTAAAACAAATTGACCACGTGCATTTTTGACCTCATTTGTTAACATTGATGTTTTGTTGATATTTCGTGCTGATTTTGTTGATGTTTTTCTACTGAAATGTATTTTCGAATGATTGATGATTCCGATGGAAAAAATGAATAAAACAAACACATAAAACTTTATGTCAAGTTTTCATTTTACGTTCAGTCTCATTCGTGGATAATCCCACCCCCATTTTTTTCACATGCCTGGGCTCACTGACGGGTCAGTTTGGAAATGATATTGAATTTGATACATCATCACAGATGTACGTTACGTTGAGATCCACCCGGGATGCGTGTCGAGTCATGCTGAGTGCTAACAACCCCATGTCTCGTTAGTCCTGTCTGAATGTCATCATATTTATACACAAGCTTGTGTCGCCACAAAAACTAATATCGGTATCGGTGGCGGTCCGATATTGAATTGAAATATCGGATATCGGAAATACCGATAACACCCATATCGGCTCATCACTAGGTACAATGCAGTTGCCTCTGGTGAGGATTGAACAGTGGACCTTCCGGTTTGAAGTCAAATATCGTAACAACTGAGCCATCTCACCACCCATGATAAAATATATGTTTAGTTGTGACCAGAATTCAGGGAAATGACCAAATTCTTGTTAATTGAATATTATAGTTAAATGAATAATTTTTCACTAGCAACAAGAGTATTCAAAGAGAGTATTCAATTAACAGGATTCCACTGCATTCTAATGTTTCTGAAGGAGGTAATCATCATTACAAAGAAAGTTCACGTGTAAATATCCCTTTAACTGAAGTCTTTTCTGGAATTCTTGACATATATAGTACCATATATAGTTAGATCTCCTAAATATTTAACAACAAAAAATTGGGCCTGCAAGCAGGATAGGATAACGCCACTGATGTATGCTAGGCCACTCCAGTCTTGACTTCTGTAGTTGATCTGTAACAAAACTATTACTTACATCCTTTGGTGTCTGTCCATATCTATTGTTCAGTGAAAAATTTATGAGCGGATGCATTACCAAAACTTCCACAACTTCAACAAAACCAAATTTGCAAGCAAAGTGCAATGGTGATTCATAGAACTATAAGATACAGAAAAAAATAAATTGACACAAATACAGCATAGTGACATCATATTTATTTATTTATTTATTTATTTATTTATTTATTTATTTATTTATTTATTTATTATGGTTAACAACACTTTAACAGCCAGGGTCATATCGTGCCGGTGACAGTTTTATGGATTACGGGTGGAGGAAGCTGGAGAGAACCACCGAGCAACGACGTGCAGCTGCCAGCTCCCCAACATCGTAACTCCGCACTGCAGAATAGGCATGGTTAGATTGGTTGAAGACATGTGCAGCATCACCGTGCAGTACACCTTAGTACATGGCATCATCGTGCCCCCAAGTGGACAATCGGGGTGAAGTACCTTGTCCAAGGACACAACGTGGGAGTCTGAATCGATCGCTCAGATGGTCACCCATCCAAGGACAGTGATATCATATCAGGTTACTATAATTCTTCATCTAAGTGTGAGGAAGCATAAATGTCCATCCATTAATATTTAGAAGACTGTTTCCTGAATTCCTTCCACAAACATAAGTTACAACCAACCATTCACTGAATTGCACCCCCACAAGCTCATTCCAGGGATGAGTTTTTAGGAAAAAGTGTGTCAATGGTAAGGGGTAAACAGTCTTTAGATTCTGAGGGGAGCTGTCACACTTGCACACCCTTGCACCTGCAATTTTTACTTTTTGCGAGTAGACAATAGCGTGCCTTGATTCCACCTAGTGAGCAATTAAACCATATCTAATGAATCAGCGGCATCTGCCTCATATTATCCAAATTGTGCAGTACTCTTCATTGAACAACCTTGTGGAGTTCATTCCAATGAGGGGGTCACATTTAATTGTTTTGATGAAAATCTTTTAACTGGTAGAATGTTACATTATTTTTCGAAGATGATTTGAAAGGTGAGAATTTTTTTTTTAAAATAACATTCTACCAGCAAGGGGAGCCTTAGTTTAGCAAGATGTTTTTCATAATAATTCTTTTATTACCATTTATTGGATAAATGATAACAATGTTTTTTCAGCACTTTTCAATAGAGCCATGATAGTGGCTTCTAGCACTCGACCAGTTAAGAATTCGGTGAATAAAATTAAAATTAAAATTTTGATATCAGGTGTTTTCTGTAAAGGGTTAAAATCATCATACAGTATAAGTCAAAATAAGTTGTAGCATAACTGCAATAAACAAAGCATACTGCTGCTCCTGCGCTGATAAGATCAGAATCTGACAACATTTTCTGGAAAGTTCTCAGTGAGAGTTTTCCAGAAAATGATGTCAGCTTCTGGTCTTATCAGTGTAGGAAGAGAAAGATACATAGTTCATAGTGGTTATCCTACACCTTATTTTGACTTGTACTGTATAAAACAATGTATGCACAAAAATGTGAACAATACATCAAGAATTATGCCGGGACTTAACAATAGTGCACTTCTCTTCAAATGTTAGCAAGCAATCATTTTCATAATTGATGACTCGGTAAGAAACCCTTTGCCAAGCATAAGTGGAAAATTATAAATTTAAAGTAATTTGTATATTTTTTATACTTATCAATGGCCCAGACTAGCTGGTGCAAACTCAAAGTTATCAAGGGCCAAACACAAATTTGGAACCCCCAGTCCCCAAAATTTGCTTGCAAAACCGTAAAAATTAAAAGTCCTATCTGGTTCTCCATACTTCTACCCTCCGTGCATGTGTAGCCGTCAGAAAGTGACTGGAATTGGCGCCAACATTATTCTTTATAGAAGAGCGTACTACATAATAACTCAATGGGTAGGTATGTTTGTTTGTAATTCTTTATTAACGTGACATGTGCAATACAATTCAGCATAACAAATGTATGCACCCGGCCCAAGGGACCTATATGTCACCTATTCCCCGAGATATGAAAAAAGTGCTGCCTAGTTTTCACAGAGTGCCCACTCATGGGAGGGCCATACCTGTCTGGGCCATTGGTACCATTGGTAAGTATAAAAAATATACAAATTACTTTAAATTTATCATATTTTTATACTATAAACCAATGGCCCACACTAGCTGAATCGTAAAAAGGCAGAAGGCCTAGGACTTCAGAATTAGCAGACCAACATAGTTCCCAAGCCTGTAATACAAGGTTATTTATTTATTTATTGGTGTTTAAGATCACATATTTCTGCACAATGGCTAACCAGGACCGTGACAGTTTTACGGGTGGAGGAAGCCGGAGTACCCGGAGAGAACCACCGAGCAACAGCGAGCAACTGTCAGCTCCCCAGCATACCAACTCCACACAAGCAGGGTTAGCATTGGTTGGAGACAGGTGCACCATCGACGTGTAGTACGACTTGGTACACAGTGCCACCGTGCCCCTACACTTGGGCAATGGGGGTGAAGTGTCTTGCCCAAGGACACAATGCGGGTGCCGCAGGTGGGATTCGAACCGAAGAACTCTCGGCTTGCAGCCTGCACCTCTACCAACTGAGCCACCACACCCCTTGCAACCCAAGGTGAAAGGAAATTAAATTTAAAAGGAATTACATATATGTCTCTCTATACCATAATCAAGAAGACATATCATAAATAAGGAGCCAAATTCAAGTAATTCCGTATTCTTAGCATGAATGACTATGCTAATTGGATGTGACGTGTTCTCAATTTTAAGGCTAGTCCGGACTAAGCCCTAAAAATTAGGATGGTGTATTCGAGAGTGAGAAGTTAACCCCCACAAACATATGCCATATACAATAATAAACAAGCTGTATCCAGGATCAGATATAATCTACAGACAAAACAACAGCTTCACTCATAGTTACACACTTATTCAGCCAGAGATTTAAAAAATCCCCCCTCCCCTTTTTGAAGGAATCTTCTTCAAAAACAAAGAGGGGTGCACACTGGAATCAGTAAAAGTGGTATCAAATAACAATATACATTCGCCGAACAGGCACCCGGATATTAATTATTATTAATAAATTGGTGCTTAATGCCACTTTAGAAGCTAAGACTATCGCAGCGATCCCAGTAATTCATAGCGCACGCTTGTAATGTATACCGGAGTCGACATATGTAGATAGGTCGAAAACCGGTGATATAATATGTACAACATACCCTTGTCCAATAGTATCACAATGGACGATCTCTGGAGAGTAAACACACTTCCGAGACAACTCACAGGTGACCCCTCATTCTGGTGTACAATAAATTCCAATAAATAACACTCCCAGACACGCGCGAATATACGAGAATGCATAGAAATGTTATATTCGATTTGTGTACCAAAACTTTTAGAAACCTGGATTTAGAAATGGAAAGAGTTATGATTAACAGACTCGTCACAGACCGCCCCCGAAATAATTCATTGTTTCTAAGGTACATAACATACAATAATGTGTCTGCCTAATAATACACTTAATATGCACACAAGCATTGAAATCCTGCATGTAATCATCTGAATACCAGTTAGCTGACTTGACAGCCATACAGGTACACAAAGGCTAGCAATTTATTGATGATGAATCATATGCTCGTATACAGGGCTTATATTTCGTCTAAATTTGTGAGAATCCATTTGGATTCTCGTGAAAATGGTTGCGAGAATCCATACCTACTATGAGTGTCCCAGGATCCCATGACGCCACCAAGGTTCAACCACTGTTGTATACTGATAACACATGTTAACCTTTTACCCAACACACTTTTTTAATTTTTAAAACTAAGTTTGATCATTTTTAAACAATAAATAATAAATAAATGATAAAATAATTAAATGAACAATATTTACTGATAACATCTTACAAATATGGCTGTTGTTGGAACCGGCTCAATGAGCCGGTTCCAATGACAGCCATATTTGTAAGATTTTACTGACAAAGAGTCAGGATATTTCAAGTCATGTTAGCCTTCTATTGGTTAATTTGTTACCGCTGTGTTAGTTAAAGGGTTAAACTGACTCAATTTTTTTCACGTGAATCCTAGCAGAGGTGCAGCGAGAATCTAATGGTTTCTCGACGGTTTTATTGCACAAATCTTTATGCGAATTGATTCTCGGATTCTCGTCGAAATATAAGCCCTGGTATATGACATATAAACAGACAACCACAGGAAACAAACCAACTAAATAGTGTATGTTCCCATGATGTCGCAATAGAACACGACCCAGCCGCCAATCGAGAAGTCATGAAAGGCATGTATATACTTAAATATGGGAAGAAAACTACATCTTGCCTGGATTTCACCTCTTAACACATTGGCGGTGGGGAGGGGGGATTAAAATTCTTATTGAACCCCCCTCACCCGCATTACTTGAATTGTTCTTGTGTTAGTCATCAAATAGTATAGGAACCGCATGGCTTCCTCACATCTGACCAACTCCATAATGCCACTAAGGGCGGAAAAGGATGTGATGAACAAATACACTGCATTTACATAATAACTCACACTAAACCATACCGGTTTGAAGAGAATAACCTCCTCTAACAAACGGTATCATGTCTGATTGGACAACGAACTCAGCCTAGCTGAAGCAGCTAAAGGTCTTCCTGTACTTGAAGACCATTAAAAGCTGATAGCTGAGGCCCTAGAAGCTCACTAAGGAGACTTACAACGCTAGCCATAGCTTATAAGTCTTCATCTTCGTGAAGACAGATATATATATCGGTGTAAGTTGCGACCCTGAAGGCTCACTTAATGGAAACTTACAATTATCGTCACGCAAGGTAGGGAATGAAGAGCCACTATATAAACAGCCCTGAATTCCCAAAGAGACCGCAGTCCCAAAAGATAATAAATTCAGTTATGCCACTGCATAATACTGAAAAAATCTCGCTCATGATTCTAGCTAGGCTACTATGATGTAAACAATAAGACTCAAGTCTATGACACCTAGGAAAAACAAACCGAAAAGCACAGTATCTTTTTCGGTTTTATTCCCAAAAGAAAGCGGTCAGAGCCTAACCCAAAAGACCGCTGTAAAGAAGGCTACTGTGGCATCCACTATGACATAAACTGTCTTGATGCCAAGGTATAACTCAGCCTATCTATGCACTATCCATCCGGATTCAGGACGAGAAACAGGTGATAATAAAAAAATTGGAGAATAATTTTGACGCCGTCGAATGCTTTTCTTCAATAAGAGAGCTTGTACCTCCAGAAGTAAAGCCTCTCTTGGAAGATTTGTCCACAAGTATTCTTGTAAGTAGAGCTTGCTCGGGCTGATAGCCGCAGGTCTGCCAAGACTACATTCTCATCCACTGATCTTTCGCAATTTATCCACTTAATTGCGAGGCTGATAACCTATCGCCAAGTGCGAAGCAACAGAAATCTATTCTCGACGACCTCAATTGTTCCCTTCAATAAGAGAGCTTTACTTCTACTAGGAGCGCCTCTCTTTGAAAGGAACATCCGTGATTAACATCTAGTTTATCGTGAAGTTGATACCCTTCCGTCAACTAGCAAGCAATAGAGGTCATGGCCATCACCTGTACGACTTCGATGCTTACAGGAGGAGAAACTAAGTCTTCCCCATGAAGCTCGTCTCGCCGATCTCAATTGTTCCCTTCAATAAGAGAGCCTTTACCTCCATTAGGAGCGACTCTCTTTGAAATTTAACATCCAGTTTCTCGTGAAGATGATAACCTTCCATTAATCATCGACCTAGGAGCATCAGATCCATATCCTTGATCAGAACTATGCCCCTTTTCCGAGTCGCTATAATGACGACTTCCGAAGTACATATAAGAGGGTTATTGTACCCTCGCAAGACATTCTCTTGATGCTTTCTTAGAAGCAGAATGGCTTCGCTTGCCCCGGTCTGCTGAAGAGTGTTGATGAGACACCAACTTCAATAACAGAGCACTAGAAGCTTTCTTATAGCCTGCTCATATAGCAACGTAAGCTTGTCATCAAATAGCATATTTCTGGTAACTGGAGCGACTCAGAGAGAG
The DNA here is from genome assembly GCA_031216915.1 of Pictodentalium vernedei. Lineage (NCBI taxonomy): Eukaryota > Metazoa > Mollusca > Scaphopoda > Dentaliida > Dentaliidae > Pictodentalium > Pictodentalium vernedei. Next base: position 310,991,867 of record CM062297.1, on the reverse strand, counting down.
CTTTTCATCTTGTCATTCATAAGTGATGACGCAAGAGCAGCATCACGTCTTAATCAACTCCAAATTCCACTGTCTGTGCGGAGTTTTACGTGGCATACATGACTGCCCTGGAAAGAACTCTTAGCGAGGAACCACATCCTCATATTCCTTTCCATTGAGACGTTGCACCATAGCTCTTGTAAGGTGATCTGCTAAGGACATTGCATCCAGATTCGCTATTTTGAATGAAATAGCACATTACATTATATCCAAGCATATATTAAATGATGCAGGTAGGGACATATCTTCATCCCCGGCCTGCTAATCTAAACCCAGACTTATATTCAGATGGAACAATATTCTAAGAGCTCAAGACTGAAATTTCATAGTCTTAAAGTGCCCTTCTGTAAGGGATGGAGACTCACACTCTGTAGCCCTCTCACCATCCAAATGTTCCATCAGCAAATATAGTCAACTCCATCTGACTTAACGGATGACTGGACCAATGCAGCACTGTTGGACAGCTCACCATCGGAGTCTGTTAAATGGTAGTACCAGCGACTACTGGAATACTGCGATACACAGAGCAATCTGCGGCAGCCGGTCCGTGACCGAGGCTAGCAGACCAATGATAATCCACTTGTTACCATAAGCTGCTCACAGGACTGAGATCTGGCCCCAGATCCTCGACACCTGTCCCGTATAAAAAAGCTGTCGACCCAAACCTGCGAAGTCAGATAGCTATTCTGCGGTCAACGTTCTTCATTAATAAAGCAAGGGAAGATGCCATAGCTGCAACCAAATCCGGCTGCAGTGTGGAAGGAGCGTCCTGAACCTCAAGCGTGAACGGGCGTCACAACTCACTAAAGTTTCTCGAACCAAAAACAGCTGAACCTGACTGCTGACAGAAAGGAGAAGAATCTCCAGCTTGCGGTCTGCTCCAGACCTAGCAGAGCGTTCCGTTGTAGGCATCTATCCCTTATCGTGCATATCCATGGAAGAAGAGGAAGCCGTAATGTCAGCCGACCCTGGCTGAAGTGCGGAAGAAGTATCCCGACTCGTCACATAGGACGAATGCTCATCCTCATTGAAGTTTCTTACGAACACAAAACAGTTGTCCCCGACTGTTAACGGGAAGAAAAACGCTCTGCGCTCGCAATCTTTCCCCAGATCTCGCAGATTATCCCACTTAAAAACATCTTGGCTAATCCTCTTTCATGTGCTTCCATGCAAGTAGAAGAAGCCATAACTGCCGCCGGCCCCGGCTGCAGTGTGGAAGGAATGTTTTTAATGCGTGTTCCGACTCAATATGGTTTCTCACAACGGAGATCAGACCCCCAGATCTAGCCGAGTGTCCCATAGAGAAACTTCTGGCTTCTTCTACATGCACAATTGACCGGACCAACCCAGCAGCGTCTGACAGCTCACCACTGGAGTCTGCTCTTGCATTTGCTGGGATGCTGCTAATAGCTGCTAATAGCTGCACAAACTGTGACAGCAAGTCCATTCCCGAGGCTTGAGGAGCAGCAGTCTTCTGTTTTTTTGCCGCTTGCTGCTCCTGGGATGAAGATCCGGAGATAGATCTCTTCTCCGAACGTCCCGTTGATCGATGCCTCGGATCGCTAGCTACCGGATGGTCCAACTTCACAGGCGAAGAATGGCTCCATCTTCGCGCAGCTGACTGGATATCTGAAGTCAGGTAGCTAGCCTGCGGTCGTGTGTGCTTTAATAACGTAGCAGAGGAAGCCGTGGCTGAAGCCGACCCCGGCTGCAGACTAGATGGAGCGTCCCAAGCAGTGGGTGGACGTATGCTCCAGCTCGTGCAAATTTTTCATAACAACATTTGGCTACAAATGCTGTTGGGTTAGAGAGAGACCTCTCCCGCCCGCGGTCTCATCGGACTTCCAACAAGCAAACTTGATTTCAGCTTGTGAAACGTAGCGGAGGAAGCCATGACTGAAGCCGACCCTGACTGCAGACTAAACAGAGCATCCCGAGCAGTGGTTGGACATATGCTCCGGCTCGTGCAAGTTTCTCATAACAACATTTGGCCCCAAATGTTGTTAGGTTAGAGAGGGGCCTCTCCTGCTCGCGGTCTATTAGACCTCGCCGAGCCTCCCAACAAGAAACTTGCTGACTTCCTCCCTATATTCTCCCTATTTCCGTCGTCGCTGGGTGAGCTTTTTATTTTTAAGTGCTCGCTTTAACCACATCTACACGTCCTTCAACCGCAATGGACTTACTCGGTGTCAGGGCTCGCACGGACGGAGTAACTGCTTCACCAGTCGAGCTAGCTGCCTGCAAGAGATTAAGAACATTAACTAGAGGCCTTATCCCTTGCTTATCATGAGCACTGCAGCTAGCTCTATTTGCTCAACAGAGCATGACTATGGTAGCACACTTTGGATGGGTGTCACAATATAATCACCATGTTCATGTTCCTCTGAAATAGAAACTGAAAAAATTAATTAAAACGTGGTGCAAGGTCCGGTCTATGAACCTCACCGCCAACAACGTACCACGACACCCGTCTCCAACGTTAATCATTCCAGTGTACACAAGTAGGACAAGAATCCGCAGGAGTGCATCAACTAAAGTCAATATCACTCCTACAAACTCCACAACAAAATATATAATTAAGATACATGAATAATAGCAATCAAAATTAAATTCAAAATATTTTTAGAAAATAGTTTTGAAAAAGTTAAAAAATTTATAGTAATTTATATATTTTTTATACTTACCAATGACCCAGACTTAGCTGGTGCTAACTCTAAAATATTTAGGGCCAAACGCAAATTTTACCCCCCAATCCCCAAAATTTGCATCTAAAACCGAAAATTACATGTCCTATATGGTCCTCCATACTTTTACTCCACTGCGCATACGCAGTGTCAAGGACGTCTCAAAATTGGTGCCAAATGTCATTCTTACAACCAGTGCCTGGTAAGCGTTATGTACTCAGCGGGGAGGTATGAGTTCCCAACTCATGGGAGGGCCATCCCTGCCTGGGTCATTGGTAAGTATCAAAAATATATAAATTACTATAAATGTTTTAACATTTTTATACTGTATCAATGACCCAGACTTAGCTGAATAGTAACAAGGTTGGAGGGCCTAGGACATAAAGGAAAATCCAATAGACTCAATTACATATAACAGAACTATCCCCTGAAGGAGAAAATGAGAGATAGGCTTTACATGTATCTTTCTTATTTGTATCAAGAAGAAAGACACAACACCATACTGTAATTGAGCGCAATAACATCAATGATCTCTATTAACATCCAGTATAACCCGTTATACTAATATTTTTTAAAGGAAAGCCAATAAATAAGGAAGTCCAGCAAAATGAGACTCTATATACTCATTTAAAAGTGTCCGAGGATAGTATATTAACGCCCGATTAACACGTGATATATACAAATGTCTCACACCGAGCAACACTTAAAAAATATTACATAGAAGAGTAAACATTAGCTTTACTTTAAAACCATCCCGGTACCGACTCGGAATTACTGACTCCAAGAAAGGTATTCCCTTGCTTTACACTATAAAGCAGGTGACGTAAGGGAACATCCCCCCCCCCTTCCCCTTGCCCTGGATCAAATACTCCAGAGCGAAGAGGGCAGCAGGACAGAGTCCCTGCCGGAAGTGAAAGCCTACATACATATAGTTGCCACTGTTTAGTGGACGACATTCTGAGTGAAAAACAACGGACCAAAACAATGCAGATCTGCAGAAATGGACTCAATATTTCTCAGATACAAATTCGTGAAAGTGGAGGGCTTAGACCAATATGCTGCCCTCATTAGATCTGTAATAGCAACATTATTAGCGTAAGCCCATGATGTAGAAAGAACTCTTACTTCATGAGCTTAAAACTAAAGCACAGACTGCTGATTGAAGATATTATCATAAGCAGTACTGATATTAAACTGAATCCATCTGACCATAGAATGGACCGAAATGTGGAGGAAGCTTCCACGGCATGTTCCGCAACAGACGCCCGAGTAGATTAATCCACGGTCTTTGTGGAGCTAGAAATGCTACGAACAGAATATTGCATTGAGATATTTAATTTGAGCAATATCTGCTGAATCAACGGCGCTGGAAGAAAAGCATATCCTATTATTCCGTCTCACGAGATCGATAGAGCGTCTACTGCAAACGCTCGAAGATCCGCAACTGATTGTTGAGATGCGTCACAAATAAGTCGATCAATGGCCGCTCTCCTTGGTAGCAAATCTGACTGAATACTCGTTTGTTGAAAGTCAATAGTGGCCCCTCCGTGAAGGGAGTCCGCTAATACGTTCAGACGACCCGGAATATGACGGACCGATAGGAGAACTTGATGTTCTAGAACAAACAAAGATTCCTTCCGTTAACATGAATAACAGAATGGAATGAGTGTCTCCCTAGTTCCAAAAATATGCTAATACCGTCGAATTGTCGGACAGAATTAGCACATGAGCATTCTGAATAACGTTCATCCAATAACGTAGCGCAAGCCAAAATGACATCATTCTTGATGTTAATGTGCTTGACTAGGAACTACGGATCCCAAAGACCCTGGCCCTTCAAATCCGTTGGGCTCAATAATACAACCCAACCTGTTTGACTGGCATCCGTCAAAACTGTAAAACTCGGATCCGGCAATTGCAGTGGAACTCCCTGAGTTAAACACTGAAAACCTGCCCAAGTCTGAATCTCTTACTCACTTGATTGACAAGAAGATGTCCGTATCGAGCGAAAAAATCTTCCCCCTCCAATTCTGGATCGGAAGAAATTGGAGAGGACAAGTGCATAACCGCCCCATCGGAATAAAATCGCGGCAGCTCCACACAAACGTATCAGTCTCATGAGATCTCTCGCTGAGACCTTGTCTGAGCGAAAACAATAGTGAGCATAACATCTGATTAATTTCACTCTGATTAACGGCAGACGAATGAGAATGTTGTTCATCTCGATGGTCATCCCCCGGTGGGTGAATGACTTGGACGATACCAGATCCGACTTCTCCTTGTTTACATATGAAACCGAGACGTTGGAGCAATAGAAGCAGATTCTGCACATCGTTCTGAAGCATTATCTCATTGCCGTACCTCTAAAGAATGTCATCCAGGTAGGCTGACGTTATCGCAGACGAATGAGCTCGGAAATGAGTCATTACCGAGTTCGTTATTCGAGTGAAAGCCCAGGGGGGCTAGATTCAGACCGAAGCACATTGCTCGGAGCTGATACATGACTCCTATGATGAAGAAACGAAGATACTTTCTGAATGCCTGATGTACCATGACGTGAAAGTGTGCATCTTGAGATCTATGCATGTAGCAGAGTCGTACACCCGAATACTCGCTCTTACCAATCGGATGGACTCCATATATAAACTTGGATCCATGATCAGCTTGTTTATCCAGCTCAGAATAATGAGTGGACGGAACGAGCCCTCTAGTTTTTGGAACCAGAAAAGGATGGTTGTAGAAACCTGGAAATTCCTGGATTTCTACGATCTCTATCGCGATCTTGTCCAGAAGAGACTGGACTTCTGATGGAAGCGAGCTTCTTTCCTGCTGACTTGCCGGAAGCTGAGTCCATCTTGGACTCCGAGTTAACGGAGGTTTTCGTTTGAAGGACAAATTAGTCCTTCAGAAATCACCCCTTGAATCCAAGGGACGTCCGTAATCTACTCCCAATTAATTGAGAAACTCGACAGTCTTCCACTCATTGGTACACGATAGAGGTTAATACCATTACCTCCTGGTCCTGCGAGGCTTGCGGAAGGAGAAGCCATGTCCTTCACGGCCCGCACCTCACCCCGTCGACCTAGGGGCGTCTGACCGGATATCTCGGCCAGAATTACGGCCCCTACCTGAGTCGCTACCCTGAGGGTCTCTAGAGTAAGACCTAGAGGACACACAGGAACCCCTATACGAACTTCCCTTGGACGTATTGGTCCCACAAGTGCCTGTCCTACTTTTCTCCGCTGAATCCGACTATATGGAAGCGGATATGAATAGCAGAGAGTCTGAAGCTTTCTTAGTTATCTGATCATAGACTGCAGAAAGCTTGCCGTCAAAGAGAAACTCTCCGGTGACCGGAGTGACACTGAGAGAGTTTTTCACCTTACTATCCACACGCGTGGATGTAGCCAGGGTCGCGTCACATCTAACCAACTCCATATTGCCACTAAAAGGACAGAGTTTTACGTGAGGCCCTTGAAAGAACTCTTAAGGAGGTTGTACATCCTGGAATTCTTTTTCCTTTGAGACGTAATGATAACGCTCTGGTAAGATGATCTGCGTGCGATGATGCGTCTCAGGTAACCCTGCTAGACGATATTGTTGTTTCCAACATCGTGGTTGGAATTGACATTGACGATGGTATAAACAATACTAGGTCCTGGCCTGGTCGTCTAGACGCAGAGAACTCTCAGAAAGCTCTGTCCTGCCGTTTCAAATTATTCCTTGAATTGATGAAAGGCAGATGTAGAGCATTTGCCGATAAGAAACCTGACCTGCCCATTTAGGTAGCAAGTTATATAAATATAGCATCATTCAACAGATCAAATGTCCGTGAGACATTTCTGGACTATATCGGAAACTGAGGGATGATGTCCCTAAACCGATAAGAATTCTGAGTCCAGTGGCGCTGTCAGTCTCTTATCCGGCAACGCAGCAATTTTGGTCCAGAGGAACAACGTCAGAAGATAATGCCGGATGCACTCTACGTCAATTATGTTGCTCCGAAAGGGAAAATACAACTCATTCGTATCCCTTTCACCATCCTGTCAGACCACTTGTAATTCTTGGTCGTCCGTGCCTGAACCTGCAGCAGAACGCACCAACCCAGCTTCCTCGGATAATTCTTAATCCGACAGAGCTACTGTCGGGTGCTGGGATGCTGCGATAATTTGAGCTATCTGTGATAGCATGTCCGTAACGGAGGTCTATGGAGCTGCGGTCTTACAGAATTTAGCCGCTGGATGCTCCTTGGACGTTGACTCCTGCATATTACTTATATGTGAACATCCGGACTATGAAGGCCTCGTATTGGCTACCGGATGGCGTGAACTGGTCGCTGTAGAATCCCTGGTCGGCGATGTTGGTTAAATATGACTGGTCACATGGCTAAGGTGCGGTTGCGTGTGCTGCCATAAGGATGAGGAAGCCAAAAGAGCAGTCTCTCTGCACTGTCTATATAACAGAGTGTCCTGAGCAGTGGACGTATGCCCCGACTGAGGAACGTTTTATACCACAACATCTGTGCCCAGATGTTGTAGTACCAGAGAGGGACCTCTCTCGCTCGCAGCCCGGATGGACCTGGACAAGCTAGAAACCGGACTAATAGGCTTCCTCCGTACTATCCTCATATCCGTCGTCACTGGGTGTGCACATTGTATTTATAGTGCTCGCATCACCCAAATTTCCTTCCTGGACAGCAACGGATGAACCCGGGTACTGAGCTAGCGAACTAGGGAACTCCAGGCAATTGACGCATCTACATGAGCACTTTTGCCGTTAACTCTTCATTTGACTGTGACGACTGAAGCAGAGTTTACGAAGACATCACGGTAGCAACACCTTATTCATGTTACTCGATGAGACCTGTGGAGCTGCGGTCCTACGTAAATTATCCGCTGGAAGCTCCAGGGACATTCATTCCTGCATTTATATAATATGCGAACATCTCAACTGGAAAGGTCTCGTATCCTTGGCTAGCAGATGGAATGACCTGGTCGACGTGTATTCCTTGGTCGGCGAAGCAGGAGCACCAGGAACGTTCAATCCTGCATTTATATAATATGCGAACGTCCCCTGGAAATCTGTGGTCACATAGCCCAGGTGCGGTCGTGTGTGTTGACAAGGATGAGGAAGCCAATATAGCAGCTGCGTCGGACTGTCATGCGACGGAGAGTCCCGAGCAGGAGTGGACGTAAGCTCCGACTAAGCGAACAAACATACAACATCGCGGCGCAGATGTTGATGCAAGAGAGAGGGGGCCTCTCTCGCTCGCGGTCCGGGTGGACCTGGACGAGCTAGCTACCGGACTGACAGGCTTCCTCTGTACTATCCTCGGATCCGTCGTTGCTGGGTGTGCACATCTGATGCTTTATAGTGCTTGCATCACCCAATCTGCTTCCCTGGACCGCGATGGACGAACCCGGGTGCTGAGCCATTCGGTGAATGGTCGCGACACCGGGCGGACTAGCGAGCGACCAATGCCTTCGATCGAACTAGCTAACTCCCGGCAATTGTCGTAATACCTTGAGCAATTCCCGCTAGCCCTAATATTGCAACGACGTAGACACACTTGTTGATGACATCATGGAAACATCACTCTGAATTCTGAAAAAGAAACTGATAATATAGAGTGACCCTACGGAGAGAGGACCGTAATGGACTCCTCACCGCTAAAAAATACCGTGACACACGTCTCCAACATTGTCATATCAATCAACACACACAGAGCAAGAATTTGTGCAAATACATTAACTTTCAGAAACACAATGAACCTGTGAATTAGAGGAAGATATCCTTGCATTACAATTTGAACAATATTTTTTCAACATGAAAAAATATACAGTCATATTACTCGAACTAATCCTTGAAATAAATATACATAATATATTATAATCCATTATAACATTTCAAAAGAAAAAAATTTCAAAAAAAAAAAAAATTTGGAAAAAATTTTCTGAAGAGCCCAAGTTCCCAAGGGGAACAATGAGCCCAAATGGATCCCCAAAAAGCCTAAGGGTGGACAAAAATTTTAAAATCATTTCAAAAAAATAATGTAACACTTACGGACAATATTAATGTATCTTGCTATGAACTGAACTAAGCAGAGGACAAGTAATCACTAGAAGAAGTAACCATTGTCAACACAAACAAAAAGTGTAAAAAACCAGAAACATGACTCCAGGCACTGATAAACATGGCCCGAAATCAGTTATCAATTTAACACTATCTGATGCAAAACAGAGACTTCCAGAGAAGAAACTGCAGAACATCAGATTGTAGATGCAGACCAAAACGCCTAAACACCAAGGGTGAGGACGTAAACATGGGAAAAAAAACAGAAAATAATTCTATTTCCAAACCAAAACTCCCAAAAATGTTTAGTAATAAACATTACAAAAAATAAGCCAAAAGCATGGGAGAATAGCTAGGGGGAATAAAGGAAAGGGAGAGAGGAAACACTGATTAAACAATGGAACATTCATAGCAAGAATCACCACAAGATCATGCCTCGAAAATAGGTAACATGAATAATTTCGTAAAATAATTATAAGTTACAGCCCTGAACATTTCTTTCCACTGTTTTTCCTCTCCTCCTTCTATTTCCTCCTTATATCCACCATTTCTCTCATAATTATGCGTCTGGCATCATTAAAACTGAGATTTACAAGCACAAATAACAGTGAAGTGTAACTGTATTGAGGGCCAAACAAAGAATGACATTTGGCACCAATTTCGAGACCTCCTTGACACTGCGCATGCGCAGTGGAGTAAAAGTATGAAAGACCATATAGGACATGTAATTTTCGGTTTTAGATGCAAATTTTGGGGATTGGGAGGTAAAATTTGCGTTTGGCCCTAAATATTTTAGAGTTAGCACCAGCTAAGTCTGGGTCATTGGTACAGTATAAAAATATGCCTAAGTTCCCAAGGGGAACATTATGAGCCCAAGGGCATCCCGATAGAGAGCCTAAGTGTGGATAAAATCCAAATTTTTTGAGCTACACTACTGGAATAATAATCAATGTATCTTACAGCAATTCTACAGTAATATAAAATACTACATATAAATGAGGACGTTGTTAATGTAAACAACATCAATAAAAAAAACTGGAAACAAGACATCAGGCACACAAAACGGCCCAAAGTCAGTAACCAATTTAAATGCTACCAGATGCAAAGCTAGATCTTCATACGAAGAAAAAAACGATACATCGGATAAAAGATGCAAGACTAAACGACCTAACATCCCTAGGGTGAAGACGTAACCACTGGGATAAACAGAATAAATATTCTGTAATACATGTTAAACTCCCAAGAAATTTAATAAAAAATTTCAATAAAAAATAGCCAAAACGCTTAAGAGGTTAACAGGAAGGGTTCATGGAAGGATAGGGAAGGAATACTTAACAAACAGTGGATTAATCATTAGCAAAAATGATGACATCAGGCGTATGTCCCGAAATTGGGAAACATGAAATAATTTTATAATTATTACAAAGTTACAGCCCTGAACGTATAAAACCACCATTGTACACTTCCATCATCCAATAACAGCCTTGGATCCACCAATTCTTGCATTGATTTGTGTCTGGCATCCTCAACTAGAGGGGGTATCAGTACCCCATGGCTCACCAACAGGTGGCCAATGTAAAGGGGTGGCTGGAGTAAAAAAAAAAGTTCAAAGCCTGCCCACAAAAGTCCAAAATTAAAGAAAATAAGCAGCTAAAGGGTTAAATAATATAATAATAACCCCTAAGAAGCATGCTAACATAAAATAGGAACCATGGCAATATGCTACAAGGTAGGTCTCCACTTTGAAAAAAAGAAAGACAAACCTCAAAACCTGCACATAAAAGTAAAAAAAAAAAGTATCACATTTGTTCCAATGGGTTAAAATTGAGAAAAGTTAAAAAATTTATAGTAATTTATATATTTTTTATACTTACCAATGACCCAGACATAGCTGGTGCTAACTCTTAAAATATAGGGCCAAACACAAATTTTGCCCCCCAATCCCCAAAATTTGCATCTAAAACCAAAGAAAACATGTCCTGAATGGCCCTCCACACTTCACCTCTACTGCGCATGTGCAGTGTCAAGGACGTTCCGAAATTGGCGCCATTAATCATTCTTATAACCAGTGCCTGGTAAGCGCTATGTACTCAGCGGGGAGGTATGAGTTCCCAACTCCTGGGAGGGCCATCCCCGTCTGGGTCATTGGTAAGTATAAAAAATATATAAATTACTATAAATTTTTTAACATTTTTATACTGTACCAATGACCCAGACATAGCTGAATAGTAAAAAGGCTGGAGGGCCTAGGACATAGAGCAAGTTGGAATACGCTCAATTATATAAAATAGAGTCATCCCCTCTAGGGAAAAAGAAGTATTAGGCCTTACATGTATCTTTCTTATTTATGAAAAATTAGAAAGATACAACACCTTCCAAAATTGAGCATCATACATCCATGAACTCTATTAATATCTAGTATAATCCTTATACTAATAATTTTTAAAGTAAGCCAATAAATAAAGTAAGTCTAGAGAATAGAGACTCTTTATACTCCTTAAAAGTGTCTGAGGATTTTATAATAACGTCCGTTTGACACATGCTATATTCAAAAGCTATACTTTAAAAACTAAGACCTGAATGAATTTTTAAAACATAAACTTCTCACTAAAAAACCATCCCAATAACAGCTCAGAATTACTAACTCCGGAGGAGGTATCCCCTTGTTTTCATAGTAAAACAGGTGACCCAAGGGAACACCCACCCCCCCCCCCCCCCTTTTTCTTGCCCTGGGTCAAATAGCCCAGAGCGAAGAGGGCAGCAGAACGGAGTCACTGCCGAAACAGACAGCCTACCTAGCTATAGTAGCAACTGTTAAGTGAATGACATTCTGAGCAGTAGATAATAGACCTAACAATAGAGGCCTCCAGAAATGGACTCGATATTTCTGAGATAAAAATTCATGATGGCTGAGCGCAATGAGCAGCCTTCAAAAATCTATAATAGCGACACTATTAATGTAAGCCCAAGATGTAGAAGAAGTCTTACTTCATGAGCCGAAATCTCAAGCACAACTGCTGAGTCAATGATATACCATAAGCAGTATCGATAGTTAATTGAATCCATTAGCAATAGAATGGAGCGTAACGTCCTTCTATTAGGCATCAAAGACAGAAGAAGCTTACGCCCGTAGTAATAAACAGATAACTGTTTATAAATATGTAAACTCTAACCGGACAGAGTAAAGGCCTATGCCCGTACGAAGACGGAAGGACCTTAATAACAATAGGTTCCGGATATTTATTAGGAGCCTGACTCTTATGCAAAAATCCAACCTAAATAGTAAAGGAAGTAGTGATTCCGAAACTACGAAAGTGAGAATCATCAACCGATAGTGCATGAAGCTCACTGACTCTTCAGTAAACGAGAAGCCAACAGAATCACTGTCTAAAAGGTCAGAATTTGAAAACTACTGTTTCCAGAGGCTCAAATGATTACTTAGCTAAATAAGAACCGAAGTTAAATTCCGTATAGAAATTTAATCTAATGATTCTAAGTCTATTTATCGAAAAGTTACTAACTGACTTAGATAAAGAGACATAAGACTCAATTGTAAACTATCATAGAGCGCATAGGTATGAGATAACATAAACCTATAACCTTAATAGTAACAGGCTGCAGTAGATCTTGTCAAACAAGTATACTAGAAAGTTGCAATGACTAGTATGGAGGGATCAACAATATGAACATAGTGATCCCTACACCAACGACGGAAGAGCCTCCACTTTAGCCGCATAGAATAGCGAAGAAGAGGTTCTCCTACAGTAAGAAATCGCGTCCAAAGCTCGTACAGTACAATGCTTACAATGCAATAAGGACCACACAACGGAATACGTGAAGGTTGAGACCTTGCGGGTTGTGACGAAGATGACAAGATTTCCCCCAGCGAAAGAAGATCCTCTCATGGAGGAAGTTTTCGCGTTAAGTCCCACAGTAGACATCTGAGTAAATTTACCCACGGTCTCTGTGAAGACAGAGATGCTATCAACAGAAATGTATTGTGGTTGTTTATCTTAGCAATACTTGCTGAAACAACAGCTCAGGAGGATACGCATATCCTATCATTCCGTCCTATTAGATCAATAGAGTGTTAAGAACATAAGCTCAGAGATCCGGACATGTAAACACATACGTCTGCAATTGATTAGCAAGTTGTGTCGTAAATAATTTATCATTGGGCGCTCCCATTGATAGCAAATCTGATTGAATACTTGTTTGTTGAGAGTCCATTCTGACGGCAACAAGCGACCCATAAGTGAAAGGGAGTCCGGTAATACAATCAGACGACCCGGAATATGACGGACCGAAGCAGAACTTGGTGTACTATAACAAACAGAAGGATTCTTTCCATTAAATTGAATAACGGAAACGAATGAGTGCCTCCCTGATTCTGGAGATACGCCACTACTGTCGTATTATCGGACAGGATTTGCCTTTCTGAATAATGTTCATCCAATGACATAAAGCAAGCCTAAAAAAACATTATTCCGTGGAAGATAAGTGCTTGCCTAGAGACTGCGGAACCCAAAGACCCTGGCACTTCGAATCCGTTGGGATCAATATTGTATACCAACCTGTTTGACTGGCAACCGTCATAAGTATAAAACTCGGATCCGGCAACTGCAGTGGCACTCTCTGAGTCAACCACCGAATGTTTGCCCCAGTCTGAATCTCTTGCTACACTAGATAGACAAGAGAACGTGTAAATCGAGCAATTCATGGATTGCTGAAAAGTTGCCGTCGAAGAGAAGCTTCTCCGAGACCGAAGCGACTCTGAGAGAGTTCTTCACCTTACTATCCACGCGCGTGGATGTAGCTAGGGCTGCGTCACGTCTAACCAACTCCAGGTAGCCACTGAAGGGCGGAGTTATACGTGGACAAACTACTGCCCTCAAAAGAAATCACATTGAGGATCATATCCCGGAATTCTTTCTCTTGAAGACGTAATGATAACGCCTCAGTAAGGTGGATTAAGTATGATAAAGCGTCTAAGTTAAGTCTATTAGACATCATTGTCGTTTCCAACATTGTGGTTGGAGAAGACATAGACAGCGAAAAAGATAATTTTCAGTCTTTAACCACGCCGTCTAGACGCATATGAACTCTCGGTATGCCCTGTTCTGCCAAAATAAATTATTCCTAGAAATGATAAAAGGCAGAATTGAGCATTGCGGACAAGAAACTAAACTATCATGCTTGGTAGCAGGCTTATATATATATATAGCGTCGATAAATAATACACATGTTCTAATGACATTATTGGACTGTGTCGGTAAGTCAGGGACAATGTCCCTGAACCGATCGAAAATTCCGTGTCCAATGACGCTATAAGTCTCTTATCCAACATCGCAGCAATGTAGTCCGAAGGAACAACCACTGGAAGATAATGCCGAAAGAAATGTATGGCAGCTTCCGATGTTCCGAAAGGGAAAACTCGAAATCGTCCGAATCCCTTTCGCCATCCTGTCGGACCCTATAAAGCGTTCGGTCGTCCGAACCTGATGCAACAGCGGAGCGCACCGACCCAGCGCCATCGGATAATTCCTGATCCAACCGAGAAACTGTCGATTGCTGGGATGCTGCGAAAAACTGTGCTAACTTGGATAGCACGTCCGTCACTGAGGCCTGTGGAGAAGCGGTCTTACGATGCATTGCCGCTGGAAGCTCCGTGATCGTTACCCCGTGCATACTTCTATTATGCGAGCGAACGGAGTGTATAGGCCTCGTGTCCCTTGGCTACCGGATGGCGTGACCTGTTCGCCGTGGAATCACTGAATGACGAAACTGGTCGGATACTCAAGGTCATGTAGCCAATGTGCGGTCGTGTGCGCTGCTGTAAGGATGAGGAAGCATTATCGACAGTCTCTCGGACTGTCAATATAATGGAGCGTCCCGAGCGGCGGACATATGCTCCGAATGCAAAATATCTGAACCACAACATGCGGTCCCCTATGTTGTTGGACGAGAGAGGGACCTCTCTCGCTCACAGCCCGGACGGACCTGGACGAGCCAGGAACCGGACTAACAGGCTTCCTCCGATCTGTCCTCAATCCGTCGTCACTGGGTGAGTACTAAAGTTATTATAGTGCTCGCATCACCCAAATCTCCTTCCCAGACTGCAACGGACGAACCCGGCAGCCGAACCATTCAATGAATGTACGCTACACCGGGTGAGCTAGCGAATGTCACTCCGTCGATCCTACAAGGGACCTCTTAGGCGATAGACATATTCCATAAGCACTATTGCCGCTAGCTCTTCATTAACTATGACGACAGAGGCACACTTTGAAAGACATCTCCGTAACTTTGCGAACAAGAAACCAGAAATGCTTGGTAATAGCAAGCATATAATAATATATATAGCGTCGTTCAATAATTCGAAAGTTTGTGCGACATTATTGGACTATGTCGGATCTGAGGGACGATGTCCCTGAACCGAACCAAAAATTTCTAAGTCCACCGACGCTATCAGTTTCTTATCCGGCATCGCAGCATTCTGGTCCGACGAAAGAACCTGACATACACAACAGCATATGTTGTTCCGAAACGGAAAGCTCGAAATCCTCCGAATCCCTTTCAGTATCCCGTCGGACCGGATGAAATTTTCGGACGTCCGTACCTGCTTCCACGGAGCGTCCCGACCCAGCATCGTCGGATAATACATTATGCGACAGATTCAGTTGTTGCTGGGATGCTGCGATAAGCTGTGCTATTTGGGATAGCACGTCCGTCCCCGAGGCCTGTGCAGTAGCGGTCTTACGATGCATTGCCGCCGGAAGCTCCGTGTACGTTGACTCCCGCACACTTTCTTACGCGAACGTCCGGAGTCTGCAGGCCTCGTGTCCCTGGCTACCGGATGGTGTGACCTGGTCGCCGATGATTCTCTGATTGGCGAAGCTGACTGGATATCCGAGGTCACGTAGCCAAGAGCGGTCGTGTGCGCTACCATGAGAATGAGGAAGCCTTATTGACAGTCTCTCCGGACTGACTATATGTCGGAGCGTCCCGAGCGGCGGATGTAAGCTCCGAATGCGAAACATTTTGTACCACAACATCTGGGGCCAGATGTTGTTGTACGAGAGAGGGGCCTCTCTCGCTCGCCGTCCGGATGGACCTGGACGAGCTAGGAACCGGACTAAAAGGCTTCCTCCGTTCTCCCTCTAATCCGCCATCACTGGGTGTGCATTTGGTTGATTTATAGTGCTCGCATCACCCCAAAACTCCTTCTAGACCGCAACGGATGAACCCGGCTGCCGAACCATTCGATGAATGGACGCTACACCGGGCGAGCTAGCGGACGTCAAAGGCCGTCGAACCTACTAGGGTCCTCTTAGGCAATTGGCGTATTTACATGAGCACTTTTCCGCTAGCCCTTCATTAATTGTGACGATGGAGGCACACTTTTGGAAGACATCACGGATACATCACCCTAATCTTGATCGTCTGAAATAGAAATTGATAAAGTAGAGTGACCCTGCGGGGAAAGGACCGGAATGTCCAATTCCCCACTAACATACCGTGACACACGCTTCCCATGTTGTCATCGAAATCATCACATACAGAACAGGAGCTAGTGCGAGTACACTGACTACATATAGAATGATTATAAAGGTCAGAGGAAGATTTCCTCTTATTACAATTGACCAAAATCCTTTCAATGTGAAAAGAAAACAAAGTCCTAGTACTCGCACCAAACCCTGACAATCAAAATACATAATAGTATGATCCATTAACATAGAAAAAATAATTGAAATCAAAATATTTTGAAAAAATATTTTTTCAGAACAGCCCAAGTTTCTGAAAAGTAACGTTGAGCCCCAATGGATCCCAAGCCTAAGTGTGGACAAAAATTTTAAAAATATTTTAAACAATCTATGCAACACTTACGAACAATAATAATGCATCTAGTTATGATTAAATTAACATCAAGATATTATTCAAGAAATCCCCCCTCACACAGAGGGCTGTTGTAAATGTAAACAAAACGTGTAAAAACACTAAAATAAGACTCCAGGCACCCAGGCCCGAAATCAGTTACCAATAATACACTATCTGATGCAAAACAGAGACTTCCAGGGAAGAAACTGCAGAACATCAGATGGCAGATGCAGAACACAACGCCTAACCACCCATAGGTGAAGACGTAAACATGGGGAAAAGAACAGAATTCATTCTGTTATTCAGCTAAAACTCCCAAGAAATTTTAATAATAAAATTACAGAAAATATGCCAAAAGCATGGGAGAATAGCAAGAGGGGACTTGAAGGAAAGGGAGAGAGGAAAACACTGAACAATCAGTGTAACTTGATAACAAGAATGACAACAAAATGGCTGCTGCCTCGAAAATAGGTAACTTGACATAATTTCATTAAAAAATTTTAAGTTACAGCCCTGATAATTTTCTCTGTCACACATTTTTCCACTCCTCCTTCTATATCCTCCTTAGAATCACCATTTCAGTAATATTTATGTGTCTGGCATCATTTAAACTGAGATTTACAAGCACAAAGATCAGTCAGATGTTAACTGATGAAGGGCCAAACTAAGAATGATTAATGGCACCAATTTTGGAACGTCCTTGACACTGCGCATGCGCAGTAGAGGTGAAGTGTGGAGGGCCATTCAGGACATGTTTTCTTTGGTTTTAGGTGCAAATTTTGGGGATTGGGGGGCAAAATTTGTGTTTGGCCCTATATTTTAAGAGTTAGCACCAGCTATGTCTGGGTCATTGGTACAGTATAAAAATATACACTGGTAATGTCACAGTAACCACCATGGGAATATGCCAGTAAGGTGAAACCCTACCTGAAAAATATCCTCTTGGAAGAAAAGAAAGAAAAACCTCAAAACCTGCACATAAAAGTAATAAAAGTATCACATTTGTTTCAAAGGGTTAAAATTTAGAAAAGTACCCTGAAAATGTTACAATAACCAGCATGGCAATATGCCAGTGAGGTAAAACTCCACTTAAAAAAAATATCAAAACCTGCACACAAAAGTACAAAACCTGCACACAAAAGTCCAAAATTAAAGTAAATAAGCAGCTAAAGGGTTAAATAATATAAAAATAGCCCAAGAAGCATCCTAACATAGAATAGGAACCATGGCAAAATGCTACAAGGTTAGTCGCCACTTGGAAGAAAAGAAAGACAAACCTCAAAACCTGCACATAAAAGTAAAAAAAAAGTATCACATTTGTTTCAAGGGGTTAAAATTGAGAAAAATACCCTGTCACAGTAACCACAATGGCAATATGCCAGTAAGGTGAAACTCTACTTAAAAAATATCCACTTGGAAGAAAAGAAAGGCAAACCTCAAAACCTGCACATAAAAGTCAAAAAAGTATCACATTTGTTTCAAAGGGTTAAAATTTAGAAAAAATACTCTGAAAATGTTACAGTAACCACCATGGCAATATGCCAGTGAGGTAAAACTCCACTTAAAAAAAAATATCAAAACCTGCACACAAAAGTACAAAACCTGCACACAAAAGTCCAAAATTAAAGTAAATAAGCAGCTAAAGGGTTAAATAATATAATAATAGCCCCAAGAAGCATCCTAACATAAAGTAGGAACAATGGTAATATGCTACAAGGTAAGTCGCCACTTGGAAGAGAAGAAAAACAAACCTAAAAACCTGCACATAAAAGTAAAAAAAAACATCAAAACCTGCACACAAGCGTCAAAATAAGTCCAAAATTTGATTCAAAGGGTTAAAATTAAGACAAAATACCCTGGAAAAGAGTTAAATGTTATCGGGAACCCACATAGCAATATGCAAAGAAGAAAAATTTTTTTTAAAAAGCACAAAAATTCAAACCTGTAAACAAAAGAAGTCCAAAATTGAAGTAATTAAGCAGGAAAAGTGTTAAAGAATCCAACGTAGCCCTAAGATGCATGTTAACATACAATAGAAAGCAAGGACATATGCTACAAGGTAAATCTACACTTGGAAGAAAGGAAAAAAAAAACCCATCAAAACCTGCACGCAAACGTCAAAATAAGTCTAAAAATCTATTGAAAGGGTTAAAAAAATTTTAAAAATGCACTGGAAAGATATCAATGTTATAATAACCACCACTGCAATATGCAGTGAGGTCAACCTCAATTTAATTTTTTTTTTTTATCACAACCTGTACATAAAAGTAAAAAGCTGTGAGCCTAAGTCCAAAACCTGTACATAAAAGTCCAAAATTGAAGTAATTCAGCGGGAAAAGGGTTAAATAATACAAACTTAGCCCTAAGATGCATGTTTACAAACAACAGAAAGCATGGTCATATGCTGCAAGGTAAATCTCCACTTGGAAGAAAGGAAAAAAAAAATATCAAAACATGCATGCAAACATCAAAATAAGTCTAAAATTTGATTCAAAGGGTTAAAATTAAGACAAAATACCCTGGAAAAGAGTTAAATGTTATAGTGAACCACCATAGCAATATGCAGAAACTAAACAAAATTTTAAAAAGCCAAAAAATCAAAACCTGTACACAAAAGTTCAAAATATTTGAGAGCGGACGCCGACGCCGACATGAGGGCTATGCCATAGACTCACACAACTGACGTTGGTGAGCCAAAAATCTATTCAAAGGGTTAAATTTTTTTTTAAAATGCACTGGAAGAATATCAATGTTATAATAACCACCACTGCAATATGCCGGAGGTCAACCTCACTTGAAATTGTTTTTTTTTATCACAACCTGTACATAAAAGTAAGAAGCTGTAAGCCTAAGTCCAAAAGCTGTACATAAAAGTCCAAAATTGAAGTAATTCAGCAGGAAACAGGTTAAATAATACAAACATAGCCCTAAGATGCATGTTTACATACAATAGAAAGCATGGACATATGCTACAAGGTAAATCTCCACTTGGAAGAAAGGAAAAGAAAAAGCATCAAAACCTGCATGCAAACGTCAAAATATTTCTAATAAAAATCGATTGAAAGGGTTAAAATTTAAAAAAAAATGCACCTCAAAGATATCAATGTTATAGTAACCACCACTGCAATATGCAGTGAGGTCAACCTTTAAATTTTTTTTTTATCACAACCTGTACATAAAAGTAAAAAGCTGTAAGCCTAAGTCCAAAACCTGTACATAAAAGTCCAAAATTGAAGTAATTCAGCGGGAAAAGGGTTAAATAATACAAACTTAGCCCTAAGATGCGTGTTTACATACAATAGAAAGCATGGCCATATGCTGCAAGGTAAATCTCCACTTGGAAGAAAGGGAAAAAAAACACATCAAAACCTGCACGCAAACATCAAAATAAGTCTAAAATTTGATTCAAAGGGTTGTTAAAATTATTCAAAGGGTTGTTAAAATTAAGACAAAATACCCTGGAATAGAGTTACATGTTATAGTGAACCACCATAGCAATATGCAGAAACTAAACAAAATTTTAAAAAGCCAAAAAATCAAAACCTGTACACAGAAGTTCATGAGGGCTATGCCATAGGCTCACACAACAAATGCTGGTGAGCCAAAAAAGGAGATTTTAAAGCACAGGTGTCAGAACATTGTTACTGACTTTAGGGCCAAACAAATAATAATGTTGGCGCCAATTCCGGGCACTTCCTGATGGCTGTGCATGCGAGGAAGGTAAAAGTATGGAGGACCAGATAGGACTTTTAATTTTCAGTTTTGCAAGCAAATTTGGGGGATTGGGGGGTTCAAAATTTGTGTTTGGCCCTTGATAACTTTGAGTTTTCCTCAGCTAGTCTGGTCCATTGGTTTATAGTATAAAAATATGACAGTTTTGTCTGTGCAGACAACGGAAATGAAAAACTCATTGTTTTCTTCCAAAACATGGAGTGTGTTCTCATACTGAGAAATTCTCACCTGCATCAACCCAGTGTGTGAGTGTGGGGGGGGGGGGGGGGGGGGGGGGGGGGGGGGTATAAAAAGTTTGGAAGGCAAAAAGGAAACCAAAACAACATTTGAAAGTCAATTAATGAATGTTTGTGCAAAGGGGAGGATCGATTATTAATTTGTTGAAGTGATAATCAATCACCTCATACTGGTAGTTACAGATAACAATTTAATAGGGAATATGAAACAAGTAAAATGTTGGCACAGCCAACAGATTCTCCCCAAAATGCAAATTGATGGAAACAACATACCCGTTTTTTTTCAAATGCAGAAATGTGAAATGGTTTAAGGGGTCGTCCAACCTAACTTTGGTCAATTTTTGAACATTTTTCCCAATGCCTCAGAAACAGATAAGAGAAGTAACGAAAGGCAAATTATATATCAAAATAATGAGTAAAGTGCCTAGAAAAGGTACAAAAATTTTTTTTCAGGAAAAAAAGTGAATTTCATGATTTTGAAGAAGATTAATTTGCAAATGGCATAAGTAACGAACCGGTAAAACCACAAAATAATCAGTAATTCGAAAGCCTTGTCCTCAATATAATAATAACATACTACAGACTCGGAGAAAGCATTTTTTTGACACACACTCTGGTGGGTTTTGATGTTTGAATGTAATAACACCAACACAAATTTTTGATGTTCCGGATGTGGCCATGTTTCAATGATGTTTATTCCGGTCATGTGATTACTATGTGGTTCTTGCAGAAATACTCAATTTGGGCAATCGTAAAAATGCAAGGACGTGATCACGCCCATTATTTGTTCGAGACAATGTATGAGTGGATTTGCAAACAGGTGACAGTAAATACTTGAGCTGTTAATGTCATAACTGCAAAATATGGTTTGAAATTCCCTCTCGTGTTGACAGGCTGTCTGAACTTTTTTGTTGACAAAAAATCTGAATTATTGCGCACTAGAAAGACAACATGAACCACTTGTAAAAAAATAACCGAGTGTATAAAATAGGGACGATACACATAAAATAAGGCAATATTCATAACAAAGTAAGCAGAATGCTTCAGAAATCAAGTGACCTGGAACTATATTGAGCGTGTTGATTTCCCCCTGATGTTGTGAAGTTATTTACTTCCTAGTAACCATGGAATTTGTCGCGGCTATCTTTGATGTCTGCAAAGGACCGATTGAAGATGGGTTGAAAATGATGCATTTGCGCTTTGAAATAAGGTGCGCTTGGACGATGCTGAGAATTCAGTTTTTTCTTGCAACCAACCATACTAACACAAGCGTCGATCAGTGTCTTTTGTCATCGTTTTACACTGACAAATGTGACAAATCTCCTTCACCGGAACCATCCCCCAATTTGCATATCACAATAAACATAACCGCTGTCACTGAGTGTCAGTGTGGCTGTGTGGTCAAAACCGAAACGAATTATCGAATGCACGGTCAATATTAGCTGCAATTGGCTTTTAAACAAATGAAATACACGAAATATTCGCTATTTCTTCATTATTCATGCCAAGTTACTTTTTAACCAAACCACATGTGTTCAGTTTCGTTTATCGGCATCAAACTGATATTGTTTGTGGTAATTAAATAGTACGAGAAGGCGAAGGAAGCCAAATATTTTCCATCATCTATTAATTAAATAAAATTGATAATTTCTTTTATTTTACTGAAATTATGAATTGATAAGGTGGGTGTGTTGCGATTATTATGCCCCAGACCTGGAAGTTGGAAAATCAAAGGTGCATCTAGGGCCGGGCAGTAGTGACCCCTGTCCTCTTAATCTTAGTCTTACCCATTCATCATTACATGTACCAACATTCTCCCTTGTATCTCAACATTGCTACTCCAATTTGAGAGATATTTGGTGTTGTGATTGAGCATCATGGGGAAACAATGCCTGTGTAGCTGCTGTAGCATGTGTTTCTTCCCACATTTTTTCAGAGTTGTGGTACTTTTTCTCTCTTTTGAGTTAGAAAATTTTGTTTATAACTAGTTGATTTGTTGCAATTTGATACAAAGTGCCTGCTAATACCCTCAATTGTATTGCCACAGAATTATCTGGTGAAGATTTTGTTCCTATTACTTATCAAGCAACAGCCTAATGAATATTCTGTATAAAGCCATCAATCTGATGTTTGACACTTTTATCGGAGCTGTTTTGAAGGCTTATGGAACTCAAAATGTTGATTATGGCAGGACTTTTCTATTCACCCATTAATCGATAAATTAAGTGTTATAGTTGGAAGTAAGACGCATGAAAGGTCCAGAACTAAAAGTCTAAAAAGAATGTTTTGCAATGTAACATGATTTTTGCAGATACACTTATTTGGAGGGTTACCTGTCT